>JAGKQL010000041.1:42218457-42250692 GCA_018398635.1 Cyprinodon brontotheroides | reverse complement strand
CCCATTGATTTAGCTTGTAAAGCGGGGAGAATGGCGCTAGGCTTACCCCACCGTGACATCACTGCTGGAAGATGGCAGGAGGGAGGGGTTACTATAATTGGGCAAAAATGGCCGCTCTCAGACTCAGTGATCGCAATGAAAATTATTATTTTTACTTTTTTACTGATTAACGCTAAAATCATTAAATCACTGCGAACGTATTAGTTTTAGGTATAGATAATGATCCATTGATTTTTCCTGGCTGACCAGACTTTTCTTCAGAATACTGACCTATGAAGAAGAGGGGTCTTCATTCACCTAAACCTATCCATAATAATTACATCTTTATTGTTAGCTTTTATTTTTTACATTTCTTGTAAATATTGTAATTTCAAATGTCTATAAATGCAAAATGCTCTATATAGTTAATATAATGAAATTATCTATAAACATGACTGTTAGGTTAATTGGCTTCTCTAAATCCTCCTTAGGTGTGATTGTGTGTGTGAATGGTTGTTTGTCCCGTTTGTCTCTTGGTTGCCCTGCGATGGACTGGCGACCTGTCCAGGGTGGACCGCCGTAGACAGCTGGAGATAGACACCAGCACCCTTCGCTACCCCAGCTGGGATAAAGCATGATAGAAAATGGATGGATGGATAATTTCTGGACTTTATCTTTTTTATCTTAGATTATTATTCACAAAACATGCTCTTTGCTTTCAACAATAATTAGACAAAATTCAGTCCATACCGATTGTTAGGATTATTCAATGATAATTATAAAATCAATGTGTGTTTATGAAACATTTGTGCGAGGGGATGCTCCACTCCTGTCTCATGATCCAGTCAGGAGACCATCCTGCCTTGTCATTCTGATGGAGCATTCTGTCTTCATGAACTGATCAATTGTTCTGTCAGAACAATACTCTGTTTGTAACCATGCGTCATGTTCTGTTAATAAAATGCTCTGCAGAGGAGGTCCAGGGGGAGACAGTATGTTTGAGTCTGGGGTTCAACTGCCCTCCTTCCTGCAGAAATTGTATCGATAAGTCTGTATTTCAGTTCTTCTTAAGAAAACCTATTTAAACCTGACACTGATAAGATCCTTTTAAAGGGATATTATGTGCAAATGATAATTACTACTAATTACCAATTTTCAAATATTTCTGGCCCCGTCTTTATCAGATATACTCTATTGCAACCCATTTAAAGTTAAACCCAGTATTTATTTCTAAATGTATTTCTCCTCAATTATTCAGTTTTCATGTAGACTGCAAGAACTGATATTAAGAAAATAATACTTAAAATAACTCCTTAATATCAGCAGGACAATGAATTTGGATTTCTTGCCCTTGAAGTATGAGAATTAGATATTATACTTTTTGAACTAAGACGATGGAGTTGGTTCTTTCGTAGTTTTAAGAAAAAATAATCTTATTCCGTTGGTATTTTTTCGTACCTTCTTGCCTAAATCAAGGGAATAAACACTTCTTTGGGGAGTGTTAGCCTAGTGGTTAGAGCAGTGTGCTTGTGCTCTGAGAAGGTTGCAAGTATCCGGTTCCATCCCCACAGCCTCTACTTTAGGTCCATGAGCAAGACCCTTAACCCCACACTGCTCCCAGGGCGCCGCACAATTGCAGTCCACTGTTCCCCAGGGGGATGGGTTAAATGCAGAGAGTGAATTACCCCATTGTGGGACGGTAAAGTTATATATAATTTGTCTATATTTACCTTACTGGTATTTTTGCAGACATGTTCAGAAATGAATCAAGCTCTACTGTAGAGATGGAGCCAGATAGGCTGCAGAGCAAAATAGAAGAAATTGAAAGCTAAGATCTTACACCTCAGAAACATACAGGTAAAACCTGCACCCTATTTATCGCCGAGCTGCTGACCTGAAATCCAATACAGAACTGAAAGTGGGCTTCTGTTGTGTGTGTGTTTGTATTTTAGCCTAAGCCTTTAAGAAGCAGAGTTGTTTCTGGGGCTGCACACTCGCCTGCCGTGGTGTGAACCCCATTAATTACTGTTTGCCTTTGATCTGTACCTCATGAGAAGAGAACAAGGAGATAACAAGTCCATATAGCTTCTCAGAGATCTTCACTGCTAATCACTCCATGCATGGAAGCTGTGAGCCAATGTAACATGTGGTAAGGTAACAGAGAGGGTTAGGCTGTGTTTTAAAACAGGCAGTTAATTGGACTTAAAAATGAAGGACATCTTCAAAAATATCTAAGTGGGATTAAAATTTAAGGAGTAAAGGCAACTTATTATTTTTTATACAATGTTGGGATTTAGAAAGTAAAGCGATTCAGGGAGACTAAGGCCGCGTTCGAATGTATGGGTTTGCTTCCAAGGACGCGGTCTACCTGGACTGGATCCTTCCAAGTCCGTGAAAATCAGGAGACTGGAAGAGTTTTGGCTGTGGATTCAAACAGGTCCAGCCTTCTGCGGCTTTCTCTGTTGCTTAGCAACCGTAACAGTTGACACACAAAGCAGGAACGAATACTGAACTTTTCACTACTGGTGCTTTTTAATTTGTTTTTCTTTTTTTTCCTGTAAAGTGAACAAAGACTACATTTATGAGAAAACAGGGTGGAATAAAGGTTCAAACCACCGGGAGCAGGAACAAATAAAATCAAATGTAAATATAGAAACCTTAGTCAATTAAATGCAAATGCTGCTTACTGTAAAAATGTCCATAGCTGCATATTGGTTATTTATTCTCCAGGTGAACAGTTTTATATTGTTAAAACACTTTAACATTTTTCTAAGGTCTACATTTGTGTGACCTTTTTTTTATAATCTTTTTGCTGCTGCAAACACCAGAATTTCTCCATTGTGGGACAATAAAGGAATTTTCTATTCTACTGTATTATATTCTATGTCATCGGCCTTCGGAGGACGCAGCCCATACATTAAAACAGCGCATATTTATCCTCTTTGGCCTGAATATGTCCACTTTCTAGGTGAGGTTCATGACACCAGTTGGCATGCATATCAAATTGACAGATTCAACGCATGGAAGGCAACCTCATTTTTAAATGAGGTTGCCTTCCATGCAGGATAAATGGTGAAGATGAAAAGACTTCAGCCAGAGAGAGAAAAGATGATGCAGATGAAACTGATGGAGAAGGAAGGCACCTGGACAACCTGGCATGTTTTTATTTTGGGTTAGAATTCCACTACAGAGATGTTAGATTTTAATCTCTTCATAAAACGTTTACTGCACAGAGCAACCGTCTTAAAGCTGATAGTTGGACTCAGTCCCTTCTTTTTTTTATTTTGTGGAAAGTTTGTTTTTCTTTATCAGCCTATACCTAAAAGTTATCTTTGCTTCTTATAAAACAAAATGATACAGTAACATTTTTTAAAGTTTTTTTTGGTATTGGTTTTGTTGATAATATTTACGTAATGGTATATTTTCTGCATATTTCAGTTAAAATATCTGCAACACTTCCTAGACATTTTAAGCAGCACCATGTAAAATATTCTAAAAACTCCTGTTTTTACCGTTACAAGACTAAAGGCATAATATTTAGAAAATAAACTTGCCATCAAAACTTTATGGTAACAACAGTACACGATATAAGTCTTAAATAACAAAAATAAAGTCTGAACTTTAAATCTACATGACTACATTTGTAAAAGTACAAAAATTACATTATGAAACTAAAATTGTAATATTACCAAAAAAAAGTTGTAATTAAAAAAAACTTTGCTCTGGCTCTTTTTGTCATGATGTGTTTAAAGGTCTGACCCAAGATGCAGAGAACCACTCAGAGAGCAAAGCAAAGGTTTAACAGGTTTATTGAAGAAATGGTAGAAGGGGTAATCTGGAAGTCAAAGAACTGGTGAACAGGAACTAGGAAGTGTTTCGGGGGTTTCTTCTCTCACATTTAATCCAATAAGTGTGGGTTTGATCCAGAGACACACACGCGAAGAGTGGACAGGTAAATATTCTTAGGACCCTGAGAGAGAAAATGGAGTGGACTGTCACTTAGATTTCCAGGAAAAACTTGAACGTGCAATGCGGTGGCCAGATTTATCCTACTGCTCAGTGTGAAACTCAAACAACCATTTCAGGGGGAGATTCTCAAACATCCAGTTTTGCATCCTCCTGCTCAATCGTGAAGCTCAAACGATCCTTCCAGGGGGAGAAGGCCCAACTTCTAGTTTGTAGGATGTGACTTCCTGCCAAGAGGCAAAGACAAAATCAAGGTTAAAGCTCAGAGAGATAAAGACTTAGTTAGACTCAGTGAAAAAAAGGCTCAGGTTAGACTCAGCTAATCTAAGCATGGCTAGAGTACCTAAAACTGGCAAACACTCTGGCATCGAGGTAGTGACAGTCCACCGCTTAAGAGTCCTCAGATAATGAGCCAACCATCCACAGGTGTGTGGAAGGGCTAATGGGATAAGGGGCGCCACCTGGTGGTGGAGGGAGAAAACACAAACAGAACACAACCCACACAAACTGGATTCCTGACACTTTTGTCCTTTAATTTCACTCTGATATGATTCAATCTTTGTTGCTCAAACTCCATCTGGAAACTGAGTATAAAAGATTATTTAATGATAATTAAGTTTTTCTCACTTGAACTTTATAATCAAACTTAATGTTGCATTTAAACAATGTGTAATGTACTTCTACAACATGATTTTTAAAGATATCTGTTGCAAAGACTTTTTATTTATTTGTTGTGCAACTGAAAATTGCTGAGTAAGATCAGCTGAATATGGAAGAGCATACAAAGGTGATGTAGACAAATAATTGAATGAAAAAGATATTCAATCCAGCAACCTTTATGAAGCACTTTACGTTGCCACAAGAAATAAAGTTCTGAAGAGAATACATAAGAACATAAAACAAGCTGGGGACTGTGATGTAAGGTGAAAGAGCTCAGCAGAGACAAACTTTTTCAATAAAAACGGAAGCTAGAGAAAGTATTGTTGACAAAGGATGCTCTTAAGAGGTTTGTAGGGTCCATGCACCAACAGATCTTCCTTTTTACAAAGAAACAAAATCCATCAGATCCCTCCAAGCAGATCCGTCCTGCTGTTGTTCCCTTTTTACTTTAAGGCAGAGACACTCTTCTTCCACTGCTCCCACAGAGATGCCACAAATTTCCTCGGCCTTTTCCCAATCCAGTTTTGCAGCAAGGTAACAAATTCTCCATATGCTCTCATGAATATTAAAGTTATTCAATTGATTTCAATAGCTCCAATGTATAAAACATTGTCTCAAAGCATGTTACAGAGACATTTCAGCCAGATCATACAGTCCGACTGGTTCAAAATTTCATAAGAGAATTGGGTTTGTCTTAAAATATGACCAAAATAAAGTCTAAGTAATCAAAAAGGTGGGGTTTTACTCAAGCTTGTTTTTCTTTCTGCAAAAGAAACCCTCCCCTTCTGTTCCTAAATTTTATCATGTAAAGCAATGGTGATGCCATCACAGGTCATAACAATATTCCTTTTTCCAAGTGAGTGTCAGGCTCAGAGTTAGTAAGTTACCAGCTGTGGAGTAAAACATGTTGAGGTTTGTCTGTTCTTTGCCTCAAAGGCTTCAAATGAAGGTAATGAGAGATAAGACTGAGTTACACTGCTTTCTTCATGGCATGAAGGGGAGGACTGTTGTTTTGAGGAGATCCATCTGACCAATGAAAGATAGATTAAGCTAACAGCGAACAGCCTTGATGAACTCAAGTTGTTTTTCCTCTAAATGTTCAAGTGTGAGAAAGTTGTTATGCTGGGGGTGGGTTGGCAGTGTTGTGCCTGAACGTGTTCATTGAATCCGAAAGTTCATGAACTCGTTCATATTTTGGGCTTTAACGTGAACTGAACGTACTTCATTATTGCCTGGTGAACGTTATTGTGAACTCGCTCATTCTGGCGTCTGTGAACGGCGCACGCCTCTCTCAGTTCAACTCTGTTCAATAGGTTGCCAGATTTCTATAGAGTCCTCCAGGCGAAACCCCCTAAATCTAAATCACACCGTAAACAGGCCTTAATATGTAGCGCTTAAAAACACCCAATCTGGCAACACCAGCTACCAGTGTCGTAGCCTACAGCAGCGTGCGTACATCAAAACAAAATGCAGCGTGGAAGCCACAGCAGCATGGAGGCTGCGAAAGCAGCAAGTATGATCACTTTAAAACAGGTTTATGACCAGGTGGTCGGTAGGTTGAATCGAAAACCGTTCCTGTTCAGAACCGGTTCCAGATTTTCCTGCGCATTCCATGGCATCGCTTGGCAGCCTCCGCTGAACCCATTCTTTTCCGATTCTCAAGAGCACCAGAGCCTGGCCGCCCGGACTCTGGAGGCCTTTTTACGCTATTGGTTACGTCAGTTACGAAAGTTACGCAAGTTACGCAAGTTGGAAGAACTTATTCGAGGAAAGACAGCGAGCTGCGGTCACTTTGTGAATCCGCGTCTTTCCTTAGCCCAGAGGGTAGATCCAGGAAATCCAGCTCTGTAAAAGCTTGCCCTCCCATCCCCTGCAGGGATAGCGCCACACTGTGGTGGTGGAACAAGCAAGACACGCTGCCGTCCTTGCTATCTGGACTGGCTGAAAAATACCCTCTGTGTGCAGGCTTCCCACCCATCTGAGAGTGGTGTTCTCCATGGCTGGGGAGTATTTACCATAAAGCCCTGAAAAGATCCCTGTGATCCTTCTGTGAAAAAAGCAGATATGCTCATCATCTTTCTGCAAAAGAACTTTGTTAATTTTTCCTACTACTGTTTTTCGATAATTAGTATTTTTTGTTATTTAAAATAGTTTATTATCCCATCATTTGTTATTAGACATTGTTGGTTATTAAGTTTGTTCTTGTATTCATTTTTTCATTTAAACACAGATGTTACTCCAGTTTCACATTTCCTGTGTGACATCTTGATCTTGTTGATTTTGTAAGATTTAGCGTGCAATAGTTAAGTAAACAAAAGTTGATTTTCTGATAATCAAACTGTTTTGTTCTCCTTTTTCCCCAAATTGGAATCTCTGAAAAAAGAAATCGATAAAAATCGAATCAGTTTTAATAGAATCCTGAAAAGCGGAGGTCGAACGTGAAAATCTTTTCAATTCCTAACCCCTAGTGTGGTCCGGTGAGGATGATGGCAACAATCTTACATTTCTCTGCAAACTTTGCCTGCACTCAATGCCTTCAATAAAAAAAATCTGCATTTAAACCTTCCTGGTATAATTTTCCAGGATTCATAGTATTCCTTTTAGTATGTACTGAAATGGAATTTCAAATGGGAAAAAAATAATTTTAAAATAAAAAAAACATTTGCTCGTTAAAGACTACTACTTTCCTATTTTTCTTTTAATAATTACTCATAAAAAAGACCATTGCCAAGCAGCACATTTTTCCTGATGTTTTTGAGAATATACTTCCGTGTAGGGGTGAAAGCTGCAGCTGCTGGCCAGTAGTGAGAAGTGAATGGACAGCAACAAAGCATTAAAGCAGCAATGGGGAAATGCTGTCCCCTCAATGCTGAATGTAAACCCCTGGTTGGATAAGGATTCAAAACTGGATATGAAGATGAAATCGACGCATAGTTTCAGAGTTACAACTGATAAAAATAATTGCCTGTCTATGGTTCCTGACAGTAGGCTATGGTGTAATTGAGCAATATATGAAAAAAAAAGAACTATGAACAAGTTCATGAGTGTTAAAATGTGTGAACTGAACTGTGAACTAGTTCATGTAGCGAGAGAGAACTTTCCCACCACTGTGGGATTGGTTGGCGGCCTGGGAGAGTGTTTGAGAGCCTCCATTTTGCAGCGGCAGACTAAACCAGATGATGTGCGCGTGAGGTTTGCCTCAGCTCAGTGCGCTTCTATCTAACGCAGGTCTCCGAGGACGTTTAAATAAAGTTGAACAACTTTCTTTAGTGCAAGAAACCTTTTGCCTCTGTCTCAGCTTCCATAACGCCACAGAGCAGGTTATTGCTAAAGTGCCGTCCTGGTCTGCACCTTTCAAACAGAGTGAGCGCACGTGGCGCTAGGAAGTCGTACACTACTGTCATGATTTAAAACATTCTAAATGCAACATGACAAATTATGGGCCTTCAAACGGGTGAGAGGTAAAAGTATTCCTCATTATGGGAGCCATATTAGTTCCATCGTAAAGTTAGAAAATTCTAATTTAAAGTACATTTGTGTCTTAAAATCATCTGTCAATCAAATGTTTTCAGTCATAGCATCTTGATCATGTTATGTCAGCAGCTAATATACTTTAACGGTTGAAATCAGAATCCTTCCTTTCCCATTGAGTTCGCGTCCCAGTGTTCACGGGGGATGGATGTCTGTGTCTCTTACGGCGAGCATGAGGAGTTCTAACAGAACTGGCAGCGTTGCAGGCAAGGGCTCAAACATGTATATACGGCTGTAAGCCTTCTAGCACCAAACTAAGCTTCTGCCGCCCGCAGCGGCCCTCTTCCCATGCAACATCTCTTCGTCCCCGCTTTCCTCCTCCTAAATAAAAAAATGGATGAGCCGGAGGAGACTCATCCACGACCTCCGACACTAAAATCAAACTCTCCTCCTCTTGCATGTTTCTCCTGTCCATAGCGTTCCTTGATTAGTGTCAGGTTTCTAAGTCACACAATTTAGTGCTACATGGTCCCAATGGAATTTCCCATTGGGAACACCTGCTAGCACTAAGATGCTAACTGGTTAGCAAAGATGCTTCTGGAAAACCGGCCACAATCAAACTTGCTTGTGGAACCTTCTGCCACTAAATAATCTTTTGATAACCGAATTAATCACATTCACTCCTTATTCACCCATGTAAAGTTGGGCACCCACTCCGGAGAGATTCTGGAACTGTGCAGCCGTTGGAACAGCAGCTTCCCGCACGACTTTAAGGGCTTTCGAAACTTTTCATGCGTTTTGGTTTTCATCTGGATTTCAGGAGCTTCAAGCAGAGACGGCTTTGGCCAATCTGCCTGCTTGTGAGGAAAGACTTTGTTGATCAACAGGGTCTCGGTAACATCACCTATACAGCACCATGACTAATGCAAGGGTACACACTGATTTTCATTTTTTGGTTCACTGCAGCTGTACAGTTCAGTGTGAGGCCTGCATTAGCTCCAGAGGGGCCACCTCATCCCGGTTCTCCTGCTCCCTCTGCCAGGGTTCTTAATCTGATTTCCTGCTGCTTTGATTATTTCCTTGAGGGCCTGCACCACAGCTGGACCAAGTTCATTGTCTGTCCGTGTAATACGGTACGTGTGACAGAGTGGTTCAGCTTGTGTTCACCACCTCCTGCCCTTTCTTATTCCTGAGTGCTCTTATCATTCTTAAATTTAAACATAAGCTTTTGCTTGCACTTACTATCCAGGGTTTGTATTTGTTTTAGCATTATTTTGCATGTTTATTTGTTTTCCTTTTTACTCACCATTGTGTGTCCCAGTATTTCCTAAAATGGCTGGATGATGTCATTGATTACCTTGTTGGGTTTTATCAATTAGACGATTTTCTTTGGAATAATTATTTGTTTGTCTTTAAAGTTACTTTTTGAGATATCTTGTATAACATGGTTTATTTTGCAGACCATTTCATTATGTAGATAAGTTTGTAAATTAGATTAATAATTTTATTCTTGTTTCTCTTTAGACTCGGTTTATTTTTCCTACCTGTTTAATTGTGGCAGGTGTGTTGCCAATTGGGGATACAAACACTGATCTCTATTTATTCACTGGATTTCTAATAGCCTGAAAAAAGGAAGCCATATTGGTACTAATGGTACTGTGTCTAACATTAGAAAACAGGAAGTAGAGGAAATAGAAAGTAATTCACTTTAAAATGTCAGTGTGTTCTTTCTTTATTAAATGCAAATAAATGCATCATTTCTGCATAATTTGCAAATAGGAATACTATAGCATTAACAGACATGTACTTGTAATTCAGTCTTGAAGTAAAATCTTGAAATTATATGTAATATGTAATTACCATAATAATGTAATAAGTACATGTATATTACATCATTAATTTAGCACTTTTGGCACATCTGTGTTATAATGCTCCAGTAACACATTCATTTTTTCGTGATTGATTTGGTTAATATTTTATACTACATTATTTATAGACATTGCATACAGACTATGCAATGTAATGTGCCTATTTTTTTATTAGTATAATAAATAATTTGTATAATAATTTTCTATAATTTAAATTAATCTACTGATGCTATGAAACAGCAATGTGTGTGTCAAACTGGATGAATTTATCCTTATGTTGAAAGTCTTAACCTCTACAACCCTAAGGGGTATAAATAAATTTCCCTGCCTGAACAAAACACACACAAAGTAAACTCACTTATAGCCCTCTTCACAGCAATTAGATTTAAGAAGAAACTTTTTATAATGTCTGTAAAGGTAAGATGTCATAGAATGGTTTTCTGGTGTCAGCACCATTGTAGCTTTGACCCTGCCTGAAATATTAGGGACTAAATACAAAATATTTTGCATTTTTTCAACCTCGCCAGTAAATTTCTTTTGAAATAAACAACATTGCAAAAACACTACCAAAAATATTATTTATAGCACAAAAAGTAGTGCAGATTTTAAATCTAAAATGTGTAAAAATATACCAAATTTGGACTCAATCAGATGAATCATATTTATTTTTAGAATGGTATTAGTGAGAAATTTCTTAGGCTACGTTCACACTGCAGCCTGAAGTGACCCAATTCCGATTTTTTTTTTGCCCAATATGTGATCTGTATCAGATCTTTTTATGATAGTCTCTGAACGATTAATATGATCGATTTTTTTCAAATGCCACCCAGGCCACTTGGGGATATATGTGGTCCTGAATCCGACATGCATTCCGATCTTTCAAATGCGACCTTGTGTAATGTCACGGCCAGGTCGCATTTATCCGACCTACACGCCATTGATACTTGACAAATGTTACTAAACGTTACTAATCTGCGTCCTACTAAGCGGAGGCGGAAAAACAAACAACCATGGCGAAGATAAATACAGAGAGCAGTCAATGGAGAGAAAAGTGAGGTTGCTGACTTTAATTCATATTTGGAAAGATAGCTTGATTCAGACCAAACTGGAAGGGTCTTACCGAACCTGGCTCTCTTTCTTTTGATCTTCTTAAAAAGATTTTGTTCGTAATGTGCCTGCTCCTGTTGGAGAAGAACTTAAAGAACGCAATATACGCCGCGTGTATTGAGCGGTAGAAGTCATGTTTATTTCCAAACACTGAGGACGCTTTACTACATGCGACGTCATCGCGTCCTCAGTGCGCATGCGGGACACTTTGTGGTTGAACGCTTTCAGTTCACCATACAGTAGATCACATACAAGTCGCATATACTTGGAAGTGTGAATGGACACGCAAAAAAACTGATTTCACAAATAAATCGGAATTGAGCATTAAGGCCTGCAGTGTGAAGAGCGAGCCTTTGAGCGGAGAGGCCATTTTTAAGCAATATTTATCCAAAAATGTCACCAAACTGTGCCAAATGTGTTTTTTTACATCAATACTGGGGTTTGTTAAAATTACAAGGTCATGTAGCAGCTGGACCCACCGGTGGGTCCGTAGGGAGTTCCTGGGGGTTAAGTCCCCTGAAAATGAGAAAATCATTGTTGCTGGATGCCTTAGCGCATATATTGTTCACATTGTAAGCGGTCTACTTAGGGAGTACCAATATGGCGGCTTCACTTCAACTCCATACTACCAAATATTTATCCAGTGAATAAATATAGATCAGTAGATACAAACAGTGAGTTCTGGGAACCTCAAGGAAATGTTTGTCAGATTGAATAGATCTAAATAAAAAAAACATCAGAGGAACCGGTGGCTGATGCTGTTTTTTGTTCACCTTGCTGATCCTTGGCCATACTACCTTCACAATACGAGTTAAATGTTCTCATATTTGTCATATTTGCATCCAATAAAAGATTTAAGCATTATTTGGTTCATAGAGGACTCATAAACCCCAAATAAGAGTGCATTACAACACATAATGATGGCATTGATTACTGTCTAGATGTACTTCCTGCCAAAGTTGGGCTTTATTTTTGCATTTTTTCCCCTTAACAGCTCCTAATTTAAGAAATGTAGTTTTTGTTATTATGAGGAAAAACTCATGATGCTGCCTGTTTCAATTCAATTTTTTTCAATTCAGTTTATTTATACAGCACCAAATTCACAACACATGTCATCTCAAGGCACTTTGTTTGTCTCTTATAGATTCAGACTGAACACTGACTAAGAGGAAAAGAAAGAAAGTATATTTATTTGCATTGCTCTCCTTTTGTGTTTCAAAGCTTGTATCCTTTACACCTCTCATCTTGATTACATTTTGCTTGCTAGCCTTTGACCTCTATAACCTTCCCAGGAAATGATCGTTTCATTAAGTAAAAGACTGTTAGGATCGATTCCTCTGCCCAGGTTTGATTTAACCTTGTCCTTTAAGGTCTTTGTTGTGTTGTTGTCCTTTTTCCTAAAAACAACATAATTCAAAGGCTGCTTTCTTACTATTATTAAACAAATTTCAGCCTGTGAGAGTTTGTGAACATTGTATCTTGGGATCAAATCATATATATATATATATATATATTAATCTTTTGAATACATTTTACCAGTTTGCTTGTAATCTATTATATTTCCCATTGTTAGGATTCCAGTTTGTGTGGGTTGTTTTTTGTGTTTTCCTCTCTCCACCACCAGGCGGTGCCCTGTCCTTGGGTGGCATCCCTGCACACCTGCGGCTTCGTTGGGTCATTACCAGAGGAGTACTTGAGCAGCGGGCTGTCACCACCTCGACGCCAGAGTGTTTGCCAGTATTGGGTACTCTAGCCAAACTGAGATTAGCAGAGTCTAACCTTAGCATTGTTTCTCTGAGTCTGAACTTGTTTTTTTGTCTTCGGCAGGAAGACTTCCTGTGTTACTGCATAAGCCTGGACCTTCTACCCCTGGAAGGATTTACTGAGTCTCACTGAGCAAGGGAAAAACCTTCACATGATCCGTAGAAATCCACTACTGGAAAACCAATGACAGTCCGCTCCTTTACTCCTCTAGGTCCAATGTATGTCTGCCTGTCCACTATCCAACGAGTTCCCTCTTCTCAGGATTAAACAGGATTAAACCCCTCAAAGCCCAAACCACTAGGCTGCCACTCCCCTGAAATGTATTTATTATTTTTTTTCCACCTGCTCCTGCAGCTTTAAATATGGCTCAGCCCAGCTATTAGGGCCAAATCATTAAGTTTGTTTCTTTCGTTTGTTTGAGTTGGAGTTGGAGATCATGGCTGATTTCCATAGTTCATGTTCTCGTTCTCGGAGGCCACTAGTGAGAGAGGATTTTTAGCGTTGTCTTAGTGTTTCCTCATCATATCCTGCCTCTTATCCATTGAGTGTGCCCTGTTCCTGTTTTGGCTCAGTGGGAGCAGGTTGAAGGTTCTGTAGTTTTCCTGATATTATGTCTTGTTGTTACTCTCAACTACTGAGCATACCGGTTTGCATCCGAACATTTCTGTCTGTTGGACTCATGGAACCCTGGACCTGTCTGTAACTGTTCTGATTACAACCCCTGACTGGGCTATGGACTCCTGGATCTCTGAACCTTCCTGTTCTGAACAATTTCCATGACCTGGCTCGGGCTCCTGTCCGTTCTCTGGTGCTGCTGCATGTGGTTCACTCTGGGCAGCTCCCGCTGCATCTCGTTTGGTAGTCCATGCTGGATCCTGCCTCACTCCAGAAGATTGATTGAAGTGTTAAACCAGGTAAGTGACTCCGATAATCATTTTCTGACAGATTATCCTGGTCACTTACCTGCGTGTTCTCCCTAAACCAGAGTTGCTAGAGATGGCCGGTGCCCCACCTGTTCTTTTTTTGTCTGTATTTAATAAAGATTTTTCATCTTCCCACTGTATGCCCCGCCTCGAATTCTGGATTCTACATTCTGAGCTCATGACAAACAGAACTTCCTTTAATTTCAAATAGGCCTGGCTATCACTACAAAGCAGATCAGCAAAGGCCCTAACATTTGAAATGACATATTAAACACAGTTTAGTATATTATTTCTAATATGCACTTGTACCTCTCTCTCTCTCCCTGATCCCCCAAACAAACATATCTAAACCCGGGTTACTTGCAGGCAGACGGTTATCACTAAATCCTTCTGCTCCCTAACCCAAAACTACAGTCTCTATTGTCATTATGTCACCTTAATAGCAGTTTTCTGAGAAGCACCGGCTCTAAATACACATAATACACATAAATCAATAAATTATAGGAAATAAAAGGAATAATTAGCATCCTTGTAGGAGATTGAAAACATCTGCTCCCAGATTCTAGAATGAAGTATTTACACAAAGTTCAGCTTGTGCTGAAACAGGCTATGAAACGTGTTGGAAATGCAGAGGGTTTTTATTAGGGACATTTAATGTCTGCCAGAGAGATGATAACTCCCTTTGCAGCTTTGGGTAAGAAACTGCTGCAGTCTGTTTGTTTCTGATGCAATAATCCTGAATAGTTTTCCTAACGGAAGTGGGAAAACATTATATTAACCCAGTGATGCAGCTGTATGAATGTATCCTTCTGCCTGACATCAGTGCTCTTGTTTATCAAAGCTTATATTTAGGCTTTGTTTTTACTTTTGAGTGCATAGAATGGACACAGCATTATTCAATTTTGGTTTTTAACAGTTTTTGTATTTTTCATGTTATATTTCGTTCTTTGTGCACTGTAGTACTCACATATGCATTGTTTACGCCTGAAACACAAACAAAAAAGTTTGCTGTTAATTTGTTTCTGCAGCGTTTCTCCAGCAGAAATAAAAAAAAATCCTTCCTACGGGGTCAGGATCAGGTCATGTTTTTCTGAAACATTAGGAGCATATTTTACTGGAACCAGCTGAGCTGAGCTGAACTCCTAAAGTAAAGCACCCCCACCGCCACCAAACTTTAATCTTGGCACAACGCAGTCATACAACTGTTGTTTTCCCCGGCTGCTGCCAAACCCAGATTTATTTAGGATGTGGATCTACATCACTCCATCTGACGCTTGGCGTTGGTCATGTTAGGCGTTAGCAGCTGCTGCTTAGCCACGGATTCCATTCAATGAAGCTCGAATCTGAAGTCTACAGCAGTCTATATATTAGATTTATTCAGTAGTTGTTTGAGTTTTTATAATTTCACTGAACGCAGCTGTAATTCTGAATCTCTTCCACCTGCTTGACATTTCTGGAAAGTTGAATGTTTGTTATAGAAACTCAGGGGAAATCAGTCCACAGAACCACCACCTGTTTATCTCTTTCTTTTAGCCTTATTTTTATTTATTTAAATGTATTCTGTGTTAAATCATCTTTCTTTTTATCATTAGAAAACTCTTGAATTTGAAACTACAAATATTTTTGCTTTGTTAAAACATTCTATATTAACTGGTGTTTCTTTAAGATGTAGAGATTTCCTTTTTTTCTCATTATATCTTAAATCAAACCAGGAAAATAAGGTAAATCATGAGAGGTTTCAAATAGATTTGATGAAATTATATATAAAGTACTGAATACAGTAGAGATACTAAGTTAGAATTAATACCCAACAGATTCTGTTCTGGTTGAGTTGGCTAAAACTTTAATGTGGCTTATGCAGGTATCTTCCTTTCTTCCCAGAGAAAGCTACTGGGACGTCTTTCATCATCATTTCCATCTACTGTTTGTTGCTGTTTGAAGATCAGGACTGAGTAGCGGAAGATTTTTGTGAAACGATGCGTTCAGCAGGCTCTCAGGGACCGCAGAAGCATACGAAATGGGTCACAATCATCAGCAACTGATGCACATGTAAAGAGTCGAGTTCCTGTTTAAAAACACATTTCTCCACAACAGAAAAAGAAAAGCAACAGAAGGAAGAAGCGATGCGGTCCTGATTCTGATTCCTAAACTGGAATCTTTCTGCATGGAGTTTGCATGTTTTTCCTGTGTATAAATAATTTCCCCCCTTTAATGGATGGTGATATGTTTTAAGATTATTACTACTGTAGCCTACACTGTGGCACTGATGGGTCAGTTGAGCCAGACGCTATGCAGGAATCAGTTTTTTTTTATCTTTCTCAAGCTCATAACATGCAGACAGAGTGTTTTCAGGAAAACTGCAATATTTAGTCTTTAGTTTATTCATTTAAACAGCAAAAAATCCCAAAAGAATAATAATAAAAAAAAAACAATATTAAATATGGAGGAATAAGCTGAAGAGATGCACCAAGGCTGATTATTTAATCATGAGGATTTCAGCTTGGCAGCTAGAGAAGAAAGGAAAATGTCAACTTATTTTTCTTTACTTTTAGCAGTTTCATTAGATTTATCAATTTATTTGGCCATTTTTTTTTTTTTTTTTTTTTTTTTGCTGGTCGGTTATTTAGCTGAGAAGGCACCAGGTGGAGGCCTAAAAGTAAAAGAATAGAATCAATCGTCTTACATTGAAATCCTTCATTGTAGAAAACATTTCTGTTTGTGGATCAAAAGCTGCTCATAAAAAACACAAATCGGTTCTCGTTTTCATAAAGTGATTCTGAACAAGAGCAGCAGAACTTCTCAGTTGTTGCAAAAAATTTTATCTCCCTGAAAATCAGACACGGCAGATTTAACATTTAAAATTCTGTTTGAAATCTACAAACTTCATGGCACAGTTTTTTATATATGAAAGCGGGTCGTTAAATTGTAGGTTTTTGAAAGCTGAAATCTTAGTCCACCCCCTCTGTTTAAGGTTGGTTTTTCTCCTTAACGCCCCTCTCAAACCACTTATTTTGTTTATCCAAAATGTGAACATTCTGGTCCTCCTTTAAGTTGTAGATGTACCGCAGAGTGTTGTCCAGAGGAGGTAGCTCTTCTGTGTGGTGTGAGACTGACCGCGAGGAGTGGATTTTCACTCCCTGTCCCGTCCCACTCCCCACAGAAAAAATGGGTGTCCCGTCCCGATCCGGGACAGGAGTAGAAAATCTAAATCCTGTCCCGTCCCACTCCTGGTGAAATTACTCCCCACTCCCATTCAGAATGACTCCCGCTCTCCTGCACCACTCCCGTTCTTGTTGTCTTCAATAAGATTTCTGCCAATACATTGAATCTGAATTTCTATGAAGGGTGGCCAGTTAAGTTCCTGTTTCTAACTGTAGTAACTGTTAGTCCCTCCATTATTGTTTTTTGGCGCTGGGATTAAAACTCAGAAGCCCGAAGCTTTACTGTTGGTTTTAGATTACCGTGTAGTTTTTTGACCTGCATTATAGTGTAGGCTTCAAGGAAAAAAAACTACAAAATGGCGCGCCAGTACTGGATTTTTCTCTTTCTATTTTATTTAATTTTTTTTTTCAGCTTCGATCCTAGTTTTTTTTTTTTGGTACTATTGGTTTGCTCCCCTACCCCTGCCTGCTCCTGGCTAATGCTTGCTAAGTATAATCCTGCAATCGTCCCCAATCAATGTGATCCTTACTAATACTGACTCTTGTCCCGCAGCGGGAAATCCCGCGGAAACCCAATGAATGTGGGATTCCAGAAAAATATGCCGTCTCTAGTGTGGTGCCATGCATCTGTGGAGTACATCTATGGACGTGGTGGACAAAGGTCTTTCCTTTGAGGACCAGAATGTTCACATTTTGGATAAAGAAAATAGGTTGTTTGAGAGGGTCGTAAAGGAAGCCATCTACGTTAAGAATGAAAAACACAACCTTAAACAGAGGGGGACTTCAGCTTTCAGCTAAAAACCTACAATGCAGCATTTAACTGAATCCCTTCCTGCTGTCATCAAAGCCCCACCCTCTGTAGAGGAGAGCGGAGGACCTTGTCTATTCAGTCAGGCCAAAAATCCACTTTAACAACCCCCCTTTCAGAGACATAGACAGGTATGTGGGGTATTACAGGCTAACAATGCAGCCAAACGACCCCCATTCCAAAGGGGTGGACCCGTTCATCCGTTTCTATTTGCATGTTTTCTAATCAAAAACAAGGCTTTGTTGTGCGTCTGTTTAAAGCCTGGAACTCAACTGTTTCTGACATTTTGAATTGAAAAAATCTTTCTGAATGGGAAGAGAAACGTCTTCAAACTTGGAAACAATGTCCAGTGGATTGTTTTTAACTTTCTTTTTGTACCTGGATGACTTAATCTTCACCAGTATATTTTAAGAGACATTTTTTTTGGTTCTCCATAGATGGCAGGGATCAGATCATATTAATAGAGAAAATCATCCCACAACCCGATTAATTTTTTAGTTCAACCAATAAAGATGATTTCAAAAGAATTCAGATTTATTTTGTGGACAAATATATTAACCTCATGTACTTAATAAAAACATGTTCTCCACTGATAGATCTTTTTATTAGCTTTTTTTAAAATGCTAATGTCTTCGATCAGCCTCCAGCATCTGTTCGCCATCACAGGATAGAGCAGCTGCTGGTATTAAAGAGGATTTGGGATATAAGGTTAGTAACAATCTGCACCAGATGAACCCACCTGCTTACCCAACACGTCCTCAGCTCATTAGGAGCCAAAGTTTGAAGCTTAGTAGGGATTATTCTAGGAAACAGAAACTTTCTGAGTTTTTGGGGGGAAAATGTAAGATGTGGGATTCACGGTCTGATCTTAGCGGAGAATGCATTAATAGTCTAAGACAGATGGTTATAAAATGAGGTAATGATGTCTCTAGGAGTGCAAGAGAGTTCATAGTAATATGGTTTATATAAATGAAACCTTTTTATTATACTACTGTTGTTTGGGAATCCCTGTTTTACCATAAGTTGTTTTTTTACAATGATAATTATGTTTGTGATGTAGATAAATCATAAAATGTTTATCTTTTGTTTCTCGTTTCTAAAACTGAAGATGAACCCATGAAAGGACGAGGATGTCGCTCAGTTTTCTGACATCAACAAATTTTTTTAAAAAAAGCAGCACCTGACACCAACCATATAGTTGGCAAAATTGTATTTCGGACCCTGTTATTTCTGCCAATAAATAATTTTGCTGCAATCAACAGTTTAATGATCAGATCTTTTTTTTTTTTACCTACTGTAAAACCTTGCAGCTCTAGCAGGGCTGTTATCAGTCTCCTGTTTGTTATTATTTAGTGTCACTTAAGGCAATGAAATAAAAAGGCAGAGTTGGGAAAGTTATGCCTAAAATGTAATATATTCTATATTAACAGTTAACTTTGTTAGAAAGTTTCTTTACAATATTACCATCTTTTAAAGTAATAAGTTACTTATGACTTAGTATGAAATATTCATGAAAAGCTAAATCACAAAAGTATAGTAATATAGAATAAATAACAAGAAAAATTTTAACACGACATGACACTTTTGTTTTGCAGTTACTTAAAGGCTAATAAGTATTTTTTTTTTAATATATATATACATGTATATAAATTCTGGTGTTGAATTGTAAAAGGAACTATCTGTGTTTATAGTTTTACAGGTATACTGTTGGGAGCTGGAGAAGTTCCATCTTTCTCCAGCAGAGTCCGCTTATGGATCCTCCTGAGATGAGCCTTCGACACACCTGGGGCGCATCTCATCATCAGAGGATCCTCCAGTATATAACCTGCCTTCAGGACCTTGCCTCAACGCCGCAGTGTTAAATCCAGTTTGGTTAGCACCTGAGCCTAGCATCATCTGAGCAGCAACTTTTGACTTATTGAATCAGATTGGATTCTAATCCTTTGTCTCTGCTTTCCAGGAATCCTGTTTTTCTCTTGTGAGCTCTGGAAGAGCTTAACCTGCATAAGCCTGCCCTCTGAGCCAAACCTTCTCTCTCTGGATTCCCATGCAGCTCTGGACTAAGAGCTGGAAACCCAAAGCCAAGGTCAGCCCTCACAGCTAGAAGCAAGGCGCTGAAGCAGCTATCGGACTCTGCTGAACTAAACGATCTCTGGACCCAACAGTTCCTCTCTCAAAGCCTAAACCGGACTTCTCAAGGTATAAACCTGAAACTCTCAAACTCAAACTCAACTGCGTCCAACGCTAACTGAACTGTCTCCCTCCTCCCTGGCAGACTCCAGTGAACCAGCCCCCAGGCCTGAACCAGTACCAGTGTTATTTCCATGTGCTTGTGAACAATAAACTTGTTAAACTTTTCTTCAGTCTCCGTGGTGTTCTGCATATTGGGCTTTTCAGTAACCCATCATGACATATATCCATTATGAGAAGACATGCAAATTTCTTAACTTCAAACATTAGGAATTATGCAATGAAAGCACTAATATTGACATACCTCGACTATTGCCCAGCAGTTTGGTCAAATGCCACTGGAGAATATATAAATATATTACAACTTATACAGAATAGAGCTGCTTGTGTAGCACTCAGGTGCAGCTACAGGAGAAATATAACATTAATGCACAAAGATCTTAATTGGTTGTTGGTCAAAGATAGATTGTTGTATTCATTGTTAATTTTCATAAGAAATATTTCTTTTTCCAAATTTCCTTCTGTTTTGTTCAAGCATCTTTCTTTCAGTGTAGTAAATCATAAGTACAGTACTAGACATGCAACTAAAGGTAATTTCACTTTACCCATAGTGAGAACAAATTCCATAAAAAATACTGTTGTGTTTAGAGGTATGAAAGAATGGAATAATCTGCCAAAACATATCCTGCTTGCTAATAATGTCAATAAATTCAAATTATAGGTAAAACAGCATTTATCAAAATAATATAACTGAATGTTTATATTTATATATGTGTGTGAATATGTATGTATATGTGTATGTATGTTTGCAGGTGTAAGTGTAGAATGTGTTTTATATTTGTCATATATCACACCCGCATGAGGGTACATATGTACGTTGATATGTGTATATATTGTATATGTATTTGGCATATGTGTTTGTGAATTTTCTTTTCCTTTCAAATATTGGTTGTATTCTTAGTTTTGTTTTTGATGTATATATTTTTCAGGACCCAGGAAGAATAGCTGCAGCATAGCTGTAGCTAATGGGGATCCTTTCAATAAAACTAAACTAAACAGAACCCGTTTTTTAACAGAGAATGTTTTTTTACCTTGTTACTTGGTAAAATAGTGATTTGTTTGCCGAGCTTTTGAAATTAAAACAACTCAGCTGTAGAAGGAGGCAGTGCGTCTTCCATGACATGCTCAGCCACAATCCTTCCGACTTCTCCTGGGTCAAACATCTTCATTTCTGTACTGGAGAAATCCAACTTTCATGTTTGGATTTTTCTCATGCCATCATCTCCTGACTTTGTTGCTGGTAAGAGGTCGTCAGCCTCTAGCGTAATTTTGTTGTGCACTCTCTCATGGTGTTTCTTAAGGTTACTTTTGCTATTTTTCACCATAGACAGTTATCTCACCTGCCCACCAGCACATAAAAAACGTCTCACTGTGATGTTCTTGTTTTTGGTCACATAATCAAAATAGTGGGAGTATGGAAAACGTTTAATCTATTAAAGCCTTATTGTTGCCACTGTCTTCTTCCTTTTCTGGTGCTTTTAAAACCATCTTCTTCTATTATTTTAAAGAAGTCTTCTTCTTTTCAGTTGTTGTTTCTGATGGCATTATTGATAGAGATGTGAGAGAAAACCTTTTTACCCCCTTTGAAAAGCCATCTTAACACAGTGGAGGGGTTTCAGAGACTGGATGATCCCACAGGCTAAGTTGTCAGGGGTTCAAATGACCCTGGTCCTGGTAGGATCTCCCTCAGGATAGGCACTTGTACAAGGATTCCTTCATTCTTTTGGGTGAAAGGTCATACCTGGAGGGGCATGATTGGGAGGAACTGACCCCCAGCTCCAAATCCCAGTGCTGTTTAATTATTGGATTTCTGTGCAAGCCATGGATTGTCCATACTGAACATTAGTTCAAGCATAAGGATGTCCATCGGTGCACCTTGCACCAAGACACTCTAGGCCAGAGGTCAAAGATCGACTTAATCCAGGGGTCGGCAACCCAAACTGCTCAAAGAGCCTATTGGACCAAAAACACACAAAACAAATCTGCCTGAAGCTGCAAAAATGTATAGTCTTATATAAGCCTTGTTGTTTGGCAACACAGGCCCTAAGTGTATTAGCCCACTATAAAAAAGGACTATACGGGCTTAAATATATAATCCAAATTCATGATAAAAATTGTATCCTGCAGCAAATGTCACACACCTGCATAAGAGGACTACCTGTTTGATCTACGAACAGTTTTCCATACTTGCAACCAAACTAGCAGCAGTAGTGGAGTTACGAGATGCAATCCACTTCTTAAATCTATCTTTGCTCTTTTATCCGGAAGTACTGCAATCACACTTTTTCTCTCACTCCTAACTCAATGGTTAGCTACATATTTAGCATGGCTTCCCAGAAAATGCCTTTCTAAATGATCCTTTTTATTGTTTGACAACCTCTCATTACAAAGCAAAACTGCAGGCAATCCTTCTGCATTTATAATGTAAGCAAATGATTTAATCCATTCTTCTTTGAATCCTATTTTCTCATCAGCTATCTTCCTTTTTTTTTTTTGGGATGGTCCGAGACACATCCGGCACTTACTTTGCCTGGCACCGCGCCACGCTGAAACGTGTGTCACAGGCTATGATCACTGATCTCTGTGGCTATGATGCAAATTTTGGTTACAAGATATGTTTAAATTTATTGTTCAAATTGATGTATTATGCAAATGTTTCCACTCAAAGAGACGGAGTTGGAGGAAGTTTGGAAGAGGAACCAGCACTGAGGAACTGAACAGAGAGTGTATTTATGGGAGACAGAAACAAAGAGAGGACTAATGAGCAGATTGGGAGCAGGTGTGAGCAGAGCAGAACAGGAAAGGAGGTAGGGAGAAGCAGAACACAAGGGGGCAGCAGAGGGCAACAAATAAAAAATAACCAGAGAAAACAACAAAATAACAATTAAACCACAAAAAGTAGAAATCATGGACCAAACTAAAACTGAAAACTCAAAAGAAAACATAACAGAACCAGAACTATAATGTCTCTATTCATTTCGGAGAAGACTGTTACTCATCATGAGTTGAATGGATGAAGGGAAGCGGGCAGCAGGCCCTGAGGATCAACTATGAGAACCAGAAGAGGGAAGAAATGAGGACGGGTGCATTTCTCTATGAGCTAAAATTGAAAACACCAAAGCAAGTTTGAGCACAGCTCCCGAGCAGGATTTCCTCCTGTCCGTCACTTCACTCTGCCCTTTCACTTTCACTGGATCTGACCACAGTGATGGAGATGGGAATAAGATTAAAGGAAATATGGATTTGTCTCTCTGTTTGTGTTACACACAGCAAAGGAGTCATGTGCACCTGATGTTGTTCAGCATTTAGACAAGTTGTGATTTTATTGCACAACCCAACCAGCAACAACTTCTCACACAGCAGAAAAATCCATTTCCAAAACAAAAAGCAGTTTCAAATCTTCCATCTTTGAGTTGGTGTGTTTGTTGTTTTGGACAATAGTGTAAAACAAAGAATGTCAATCCATCCTCGAGTAAATGAGAAATAGAGGGATTGCTGCATTAACAAGGGAAA
Organism: Cyprinodon brontotheroides; assembly: GCA_018398635.1. Lineage (NCBI taxonomy): Eukaryota > Metazoa > Chordata > Actinopteri > Cyprinodontiformes > Cyprinodontidae > Cyprinodon > Cyprinodon brontotheroides. Next base: position 42,227,222 of record JAGKQL010000041.1, on the reverse strand, counting down.
GTTGTTCCTAAGTTCCACCAGAAAACTTGATTGATGGCATCAGGTGTTATTTGATTATATGGTTGTATCGTCTCAATTAATGGAACTCTTGAAAATTGCGTCAAGAAAAAAAGTTATATATGTTACTACTCCCAAGAGAAATGAGATCGCAGCAGAAAATCAAAGTGCTCCTTTCCTGCTCAGCAGGGTAAAGGCTGACAGGAGCTGAGATTGCTGACATCTGCAGTGGAGCTCAGCTAAGGAGACATAGATGACTGCTGACATCTTTATAGGACAGCCAGAGAAAGGAAGCAGCGTGGCTCAGCATGCGGACATAAGGGAGAAAGAATAGGTAGGTGTGGGCTGTAGTTCATCGGAATGTTGTGTTATTTGGGGAACCACAATTAATTTAAAGGTAACAGCTACAACTTATTTATGAAAAAGTTTAATTCAAATTATATATTCATCTAGATTTTCTAGCGTGGTAAAAGATAAAAGCAGTTGGGGGTGGAGTTTTCCGGGGGTTGGGTTATAAATTCAAAATAGACATGTTGTGATATTAAGTTCCATTCAATGCCCATCCTTGTAGGATGTCACATCAATGTTGATTTTATATTCTATTTTATTCCCAGCCAGCTGGGAGTTTATATTTCTGATGCTTTAAGATGTTTATTGCCTTCCCCTGTAGGGGTGGTGAAATATCTTATTTAATCAGATATTATTTCAGCTGTTATATATTGTTTATGACATACAGTCCTACTAACTGTGTGTTAGAACAATAGATGAAAAGAGTGATTCGAGCACTAATCATGGTCAAACAGTTAATTCTGCACATGGAATAAATTCACCACAACTTCTGTTCAAAATATAAGATTTTATTAACAAAAATCATTCAGCTCCAAGTCAAGCATATTCCAGTTTAACACTCTCAACTAAGACTAGTGAAACTAAACTAAACTAAACTAAACTACTATGTACAAAGAGGAAGGGAAACATGGTTGAAAAACATATTACAGTTTAAGATGGATTCTGTGTTTGAAACCAAAGTTTATCTGGAAGAATTTGGGATATGATCAAATTAGCTTTTCACTAATTTAGAGAAATTGGAATGTTTTCAGACCAATTCACAATGCAAATCCATGAGGTGAATAAAACATTATTTGGCCAAATAATGTATCTTATTAAATGATTTGCTTAATCAAGAACCAATAACCTTTAGTTAAATGATTCTTTACCCTCTTTGAAATAGCTAGCAGCGAATAGACATCAGGATTCCACTAAATGACTCTTGGTCATACTTGGTAATGGAAATGTAATGAGCATCTGAGGAACACATAAACACTAATGTTATATCAGTGTTAAACTCTTAGTGACATAAAGCTTGTCCAAGCTTTAACAACAGCTCAACACATGTTTCTGTGGCATAGCGTAGCATGCAGTCCATTCTGTTAGGGTTGTCTTTACTCATCAGTAAACCTATAAAAGGATCAACATCATCAAGAGACATATTGTTTGTTCTGTCACTAATTATGTCAGACCTGCAAACCTTTTTTTCTATGTCCATTTGGGAAGCTGCTGCAGCCCAGCAGTCAGGGCAAGGCAGGGGTTTCCAGGCTCACAGCAGGGATCCTCTTTGCCTCAGTGTTTCACACCCAGGGCAGGCTTCTCATTCAGACTGGCTCTATAAGTTCTGAAACTCACGCGAAATGTGTTGCAAAAGGTCTGTTTTGCAGAAGTTTGGTTCTGAAAGGTTCTGACTTGGATTGCCCGGGGTTTCTGGAGGACCTGGGTCCCCCTGGGCCTCCATCTTACTGGAGAGGGAACCCAGCTTCATGAGCAAGGGGGGTTTTGTTCGTCCTCACAGAGTAGGGGCTGTTGGTCACACCTCTGCCTGGAGTTCCTGTGACTGGCCTGTGGAGGCTTTGCTGCAAAAAAGGGGGGGGCTTCCAGAAGTCCTCGCCAAGTTATTCGCCACCAAACCCGCACGCTCTCCTCTGGTCATCATGTCAAGATAAAATATGGACACTGGTTCCCAATGTCCAAAACCATGATCATGGCATATTGCACACAACAGAAGTATCCTAAAACCAATCAGTGTTATCACATCAGTTTATTTAGATGAATGCCAACAAAAACATTAGAAAAACAATTTATAAATATATAAAAAAACTCAATTTGATGTACAGGTTTACTTTTTGTACATAAATTTTGTCCTTCTGAGGCTTTGTAAGGTCCAATGAGGTCCAGCAGATTCCAAAATAGCCTCTGTGAATCCCAAATTTTTTATTCTTCTTTACCTTTTCTAAAAAGTGTTTTAAATCAGTCCTAGCTGTCTTTATCCATGCTGGATCAGATCCTGACGTTTGAAAAAGGAGGCAGGGAAAGCAGGATAAAGCCTTAGCCTCGCTGCATGCAGTTAGCCAAGCCATGGAGATAAACCAGGTCCTGGTAAAGGACCGAGTGACAGTCTCCGTCTGTCTTAGGACTGCTGATTCATTTTGATTTTTGGCTGATCAGGTCTAAACGATTTCACCTTTAACTTCTCTTGCTAAGTTTGCTTTAAGCGAGTTCACTTCAGTCACTCGGCCTGTCAATAAGCCGCACTACCACTGTGACAACAGTTCCTTTCAGCTCAGGATGCAGCTCTTCTGGGCCCCAAGCTCCTCTATCCTTTTGCATTGCAGAAGAGCTACTGTGCAGGTAAAACTTTTAACCAGAGTCTGTGGCCAAAGATTCTTGTGGCCCTGGGCAGAAATACGTCATTAGTCGTTGCTCGTCATTAAAGATTAAATATTTATCTTGCACATCTAAAAAATATATGTCAATATATTTCTAAATATTTTAATTTTATAATTACATTTTTATTTGTTTTTTTATGTATTAATCAAGGTCAATGGGTGAGTGGGTGGTTGGGGCGGCACCCTAGCGCCCTCTATTGACTAGTTGCCACTGGATAAAAGCATTTATTTTACTGAACAAAAAATATTGTGTATAACTCATTAGTTTTGACGAGTCTGATATGTATAAATATTTACTTTACAACATTTACTGGTTATGGTTTCAATGTGGATTGCCGAATCCTAGTATTATCAGGATACCTATAGTATCAGGATTCAAGTTTGATTTTGGCTCATTACATTAACATTATTGTTATTATTATCTATTTTGTGTTAAGCTCTGTAAGAATAAAAGCAACAACCAAAGATTCCTCCTCGACATTCCGACAGCCCTCATCTTTCCAGAATCTTACAGTTTATTAGCTATAACCGGTCTCTATGTCTGCTATGTCTTGTCTGGTTGTGACTTTTGTTGCTGTGTTCTGGCTTTTAAATTGTGTTGACCCCTCTGGGCCACTGTATGAAAGTTCCAACTGGTAAACAGAAACAGAAAAGAAAACATGCCCAGTTTATACATCTTTTCCCATCTTAATAAGGTTTTGTTTTCCGCTTCTTCATGTTTGCACTCCTCAGTGTGAGTGCTGCTGTGTCCGGTTGAGGAGATACATAAAAAGCTCATCATGCACTTTAGCAATCGACCATGCACCAAGATCAGATAGCTGCTATGTAGCTTGGTTATGCAGAAATGGGACTTTATCTGTGGGGCACAGCTTTACATGTCTGATATTTGATTTGAGTCAGACACCAAAAGGTAGTTGGACTGAGAGCTGAGCGAAGGAACTCGTCCCTCTGGGCTGCAGAGAGCTTCACTTATCACAGAGTGGCTTATTAAAGCCCGAGGACATAGTCTGATATGCACATGGGGTTGATAAATGAAGATGCATGAACAGACACACACTCGCAGAGATTAAAGTAGACACTCAGGCAGGAGGGTAGAGCATCGACATAAATTATTGCAAAGGACAAATAGAGACACCACAGGGCAAGATAAAGTGGACACCATACACCCCTGGAGTGAAGAGCTGTTAGGTTTAATCATTAGATGTCCAATGTTGACTCTGTCTATCTTACTGTGGTTTGTGTTGTTTCGTTATCCTTGGGGAGAATGCCCAGGTGGGCTGTCAACATCATGCCTGTCCAGGCACACATCACACATACAGGGACCTGGTAAATAAGAGGGAGAATGTGATGAAAGCTGCCAAACTAGTGTCACTTTCATGTCAAGTCCATAAAGGTCCTGCAGCAAGAAACCAAAATATATATATATATATATCAAAGTAAAACCCCAGAACTATTGCAAAAATACATTTGATTTGTCTCGAGATGCAAAATGTAACTACTGTATCTGATCCCCCTGGTAAATGCAACAAGGTATGAGGTACATGTGATGTATAGTGTTGCATTTTAGATTCCAGCATGTGCTAACAATAAAACTTTAAAGTAAACTTAATCTTATGAAATTGTGATTAATCCACACAAATGGTCGGGATAATATGAAAAATATTTTTATTTTTTTCTTAGTCTGATCCTGCAATTATTTGGCCACCTGGAAGGCAAACGTTTTGAGCTGTTTAAAACATGTTTAAACTTGTGCATCCAAAACTACTCAGAGTTAATCCTTATGAGAATATAATATAATAGAATTTTCCTTTGTCATGATGCTTTTAAGAGATCTGACCCACATGCAAAATACCACTCAGGGAACCAAGGGAAAGTTTAACAGGTTTTTTGATGAGGACAACAGGAGGTGGAATCTTGAACTCAGAGAGAGCTGTTGTACCGGAACTAGTGGAGGGAAAGTTCACAACGGTTAGTTCAATGACCGTAGGAAACTGAACAGAGTTCTTGAGCATGGAGGAGAAAGAGAGTCACGTCGAAGGGGATCTCAGTCAAAGCCTTGAATCCAGAATGTGTGAGTTTTCCAGAGGGAGAGCAACTCGTTGGGGGGCGGACAGGTTGGAGGAGTTGGACCCTGAGGAGTATGAGAGCGAACTGCCACTTGGATTTCCAACGGTACATGAACGGATCGTGTGGAGATTTCCCCTAGCGCAGTGTGAACACAAAATATCCTTCCTGGGGGAGAAGACCAAAACTTCCAGTCAGTGGGAAGGCTTCCTGCCAACAGGCAAAGACAAAAACACAGTTAGACTCAGGGAAACGAAGCACAGGTTACACTCAGCTAAACACGGCTTGGCTAGAGTACCCAAAACTGGCAAACACTCTGGCGTCGAGGTAGTGGCAGTCAGCAGCTCAAATACTCCCCGGTGATGAACCACTGAGCCGCAGGTGTGCCGGAGGACCAAAGAGAACAGGGCGCCACCTGGTGGTGGAGGGAGAGACAAACACAAAACAACCCACACCAACTGGATTCCTAACACTCTTTATTTTTCCACAATGGGGAAATTCTGGTGTTTACAGTAGCAAAAACATTATAAAAAAATGGCCACACTGGAGGACATTAGGAAAGTAAAAAAAAAAAATAAATAAAAATATTGTACTGTAAAGTGTATAAACAATATCAAACTGTGCACCTGGAGAATAAATAAACGATATACAGCTATGGACATTTTTACAGTAATGGATATTTGAAAATAGCAGCAACATCAGAGATGTGCAGAATGACAGCAGCAGGTTATTTAACTGACTAAGGTAGAAAATGTGCAAATTCAGCACGAATGGAACAACTTATTGAGGTTGTGGATAAAAGTGATGAAAGTCTTACAGCCGCTGGGAGGAAGGATCTGTTATAACGCTTAAGTATAAAATAGTTAATTTAAAGATATCAGAACTGATGAATTTAAGAGGTATTCCACTACATATTAGCACTGACTGTAGATCAAAAACAAGATGTGTGATAAATAACGCCTCTCTCTACCCCAACTCCAGCTGTGCAACACCGCTTTTACCCCCCATTCTCCCCTCTCTCAACAGTTGCCTCGTACATATCGACAGGCAATAAATTAACCTACTTTTAATCTGTAGACCCTTATGGTCGAAAGGAGTATAAAAAATTGAAGATTGGCTTTATAGAACGGCTTCTGGATGCCTTCTAAGCTTTGTAGTTGTGGCTGCTTTGTTTGTTTACATTTTGACATGCTGCTATATCTTTGTTAATTGTGCTTTGGTGCTCGCTGTGTCCATAAATTGAACTTGGTGGTTGAATTGTGGAGAATCTAAGATTTCCAATGATGTCTAACATGTTTATACTGGTAAAAATTTAACCGGTGGAATTTTATGCATTCACCCCACTTAAAATCCACCTGTTTGCCGGCGACCCTGTGGTTTTAATGAGGTTAACAGCAAACAGCCTTTTCTTTCATAAGAACATGTCTAGTGAAGAAGTAGCTCATAACTTTAGAATATTATTAACAGGAGAAGAGCATTTTTGCCATTTTGCTGCTAGTCTACGCTGCTCCGTCTGGGCATGGAGGGGTTAAGGCCTGATTGGAACCTATTCAAATCAAAGCTCACGTAGGCACAGCCAGCCCAGCTTCTTAACCAATGAGAACAACAGGTGGTGTATGCTGTCACACCATATTCCATCTAAACTTAAACCTTTCTTTCCTTTATATCACTATTTTTAGTTCTCACTATTTAGTATAATTAACTATTTCTTATATATATAGGATTCCCAAGCATTGTCTTCATTACAGCGTGATAATATTCCATATTTAAAGGCATTCTCATTATCCACTCCCAGCCCCTGCATCAGTCTGGTGTAGGGGCCGTATTCTAGCCTTCCAGCTGGAGTCATCCACAGTTGAACCCACCACTCAGTGTCTCTTCTTCTTTGTCAAGCTGTGTTGTTCCTTTCAGCATCCGATACAGTTTTTATGAAACTGATTCCTTTCATCGTCAGGCATCGGTTTGGGGGGCTGTAAAGCTGTTTTAGCTGAAACCAGAGCTGTCCGTGGTGCTGAATTATCTACTCTTCACAAGAACCTGCTACTACAGTATGCGCATTCACAAACATTTGGCTTGAGCAAGGGTGAGAGACTGATTATAAATAAGATCAGATGATAATTGTCTAGAATAGAGAAAAATTTAATCGTACCTGATATTTAGATGCCTTTGGCATATTTTCTCATTAATTCCTACGGTCAAGGCAGAACTTTCCAATCCTTGGTCATTTCTATAATTTAAGTCCTCTGTAGAATAGTAGCAAGAACAGAGCATATTGTTAATAAAAATAGATACCTGAAAAGTCATGACCCTTTTCCTAAACAGAAAAAAAAGAAACAAAAACAAATTCTCTTTTGTCAGTGATTGACTGGGGGGAAAGTTCCTATTTCACAATGTTTGAATCACATCATAGAGGCAATTAGACACCAGTTACGCTCACTGTGATGTTTTTGGACTGTGGGAGGAAACTGATACATGTAAGGATCCATTATTGATCCATTATTTGATCCATTATTGTTGCAAGCAAAGAGAAAATATGTAAGTTAAAATAAAAAAATAAAAAAATCTAGAAATAAGACTTTGAATTTGTTTAATTAAAAACGTTTTTTGAGAATAACTCACACCTTTCTAAGATTTTGTTATTTTAAATTTTTCATATACTTATTCTTAATTATACCTACTTTAATTTCTACAAATTTAATATTTCTAAAAAAGTGTGAAAAAGAATATGGAAAGGGACAAAGATTTACCTTTTTCAATGTTTAATAGGAAAAGGTATTTACAATCAGATTTATGAATTGATGGTTTTTTAATCTACATAAAAAAAAGGATTTAAAAAACAAATCTTCAAATCTCAGTCTTTAATACTTATCTCAGTCTTTTTACATATTCCTATTTAATAGTTTCATTTAAAATGTGCAATTACAAAACACTTTTCAACTTAGATTTCTAATTCTAATATATATGTTTAATTTGATATGCTTGCTTTCTTCATGAATTTCTCTCACTGTCCTCCATACTTTACTGTTAGTTATTACTTTAGGATCATTTTCAAATTCTAAAATCTGCAGTATTTATTATATCTTTATCTAAAAACACTAACACTAACTCATTTTTAGCTAACATTATAAGGAGCCACTATTGTAGGTCCAAAGAGCCATTTGTGGCTCCAGAGCCACAGGTTGCAAACCCCTGCCATAGATCCAGAAAGATCCCAGGCAAAGGATCAGTAGGTCCGTCTTGCTACAAGACAACAGTTCTGCTACAGAGAACCAAACACATTGGAGATCAAACCTCGGTGCCATGGAATGGGAGGCCATATAGGCAGCAAAAGATGGGTCTGATGGGTCCAGCTCGCCACCTCCATGTTTTCCTCTGGCCTGGGCTGTTAGAGCAGGGGGCTGGAATTCAGACTTTTTTTCAAATATGCAAATTATACCATTAACATGATCTAAAACGTCAGGAAACAGAAAGTGAAACATAAACAATTGGTAGAATTATTAGACAGCATTGGATTAATTTCCACTGTTATGCTGCTGATGATACTCAGCTATACCTGTCTATAAATCCAGATGAAGGTAACCCATTACATTTAATTTTTTTGAAGACATTCAAACCTGGATGACTCTTAACTTTCTGATCCTGAATGCAGAAAAAACAGAAGTTAAAGTCTTTGGATAATAAAGTAAAAATTCTTGGTGTTATTATTTTTAGGACCTGTCATTTAAACCCTGGGTTTCTAAAATGTCCTTCTTTCATCTGTGCAGTATTGCAAAAATGAGAAACCTCCTGTCCAGGGGTGATACTGAGAAACTAGTCCATGCATTTGTTACTTCAAGGCTGGACTATTGTAATTCTTTACTATCAGGAAGTCCACAAACTGTAGTTAAAAGCCTTCAGCTGATCCAAAATGGCTTCCTGTTAAATCCAGAATAGAATTTAAAGGAATAGTACACCCAAAACATGATTAGCCTTCATTTTCTACTC
>JAGKQL010000041.1:42143774-42208632 GCA_018398635.1 Cyprinodon brontotheroides | reverse complement strand
AATTACTCTGAATTTGTAAGTCAACTCTGAGAATATTTCTGTTATTTTTTATAAGTAAAAGAAAATACCAGAAAATTCAGCACGAGTGCATTTTGTTTTGTGAGTCAAAAAAAACTTCCTCCTAAGACTACTCTGGCAATTTTTGATTTTTTTGGAAACTATTTTAATGCAAGAGTAGCCGTAACAACATAATTATAGTACTTTCAGTGTATATTCATTTCAAACCTTTTTTCATTCGAAGTTTTAAAATAATGGCTTACAGATCATGAAAAATAATAATTCAGTGTCTCCAAAATATCTTCTGGTAGCAATGAAAAACAATAACATTTATAAACAAATTATGTTATTGTTATTCATCATTGCTTTTTATGCACACTCAACTCCCCAAATCCAAGCTGGATATGTATATTCATACACTCTGATGTACAAAGATGCACACAATCCTGCTCTTTCTCTCAACAGACGCGCGGGTGAGCCTGCAGCGATTAGGAGAACAGAGGTTTTAACCCTTTGGGGAAGGCAAAACTCGTTTAGCAATCCTATCGCTCTGCGAATAGAATGCTAATCATGTGGAAAGTAGATGATAATTGAGCAAGATTCAATTCCAACCAACAGATGGTTCTTGCAGAGATGGAATGGAGCCTCTGAAGGCTGTTGAGATACGCAGGTGTACCTATTTCAAGGGTACAACCGCCTGTAGGAAAGTTAGACGGCATGTAGAGACATCAGTTTGAATGAGCCAAAAAACAGCAATAAATTTCAGAGTAAGACCAGAGATCAGAATTTAGCTTTAAGATTTATTTAAACAATGTGGATCAACACACAAGCTTCAGTCCATCTGAATGCAGATGACACAACTGTTTACTGTTGTGCTCGCGCCATTGCTCTTATGAGCAGCTGAAGTCTGCATTTGATGCCAGAAGAGACCCAGACTTAATACAGATAAAACCACAGTGATGTTTTTCTCCAACATAACAGAGCGCCTGCCATTTCATCTCCTATTGTGTCCTCGGAAGGTTCCTATATTTAGTAGGTGTCCTCCTACATAAAAAAAGTTAAAAAAGCTGAAACTGATCATCTGTTCAAAAGGCTGAGGAAAAGGTTGGGCTTCCTCTCCAGAAACAAATCCTTAAAAAGTTCAAAAGGAAATTGATTTTAAAGTATTTCTTTTCATTTGAAATAAAGGCGCTAGTACTTTCTCCATGAAGTGAAGTTTTTGGAAGAATTTGGGAAGTTTATAATATACAGATATAAATCTGCAACGTTGCAATAGTCTGTTTCACTTTATCTGTTAAAAATCTTCTGTACTGAAGCTGCAGAGAGTAAAAGATTAAACAGATTCTAATTTAGCAGACTGACAAATGGATTTTTTTTACTTAAAGTAAAACAGCACAAAGTTTTTTATTACCTCGACACTGACCTGTAACATTACAACAATATTTTTCAGAGTGCAGTGCATTAATCTGAGTGCAGCAGTGTAAAGGAGTCTCTGACAAGCAGCAGTGGCAAAAGGTGCCAAAACCGTACTTCCCTACAAAGGCAGAAAAGGAGAAGTAATGATTTGAAGTGCTTTTCTTGGTTTATACCTTAACACCCACACGTGCGAAATAAACTGCCAAGAAATGCAGAGGGTGGGGTGTCAGGAGAAAAGCAGTAATATGTGCAGGATATGCCTGTGCAAATTCTCAGCAATCTGCATCATGGCAACCACAAAACAGGCATAAATGGGGAGCAACTTCCAACTTCCAAACATTTTGTTCTAAAAACACCTATCTAGGATTCTTTGTCCATGTTGGCGGCTAGCACTAGAGCAATCTGTTATTGCAGCATTGATCTCCTCAGCATATTCCAAGGTAGATGCATATCAATGCCTCACTCTGTCATTGTGTATGTGTTTGGCCATTTAAATCATAATGATTGTTCAACAACGGCTTTAATCCTGAAAAAGATGGCTCCCTTCACCCCTTTCACCATATGTCGTCTGTCCAAAATCTTATTATCGGCCCATACAGGCATATTATTTCTTCTTGAAGTGCAAGTGTACAGCAGAATCTAGTCTAGAGCTACTGCCTCTCCTGTGCTGTGCCATGCTTTGGATTTGACCGCATATACACCGTCACTCAGCTATGATTTGGATGTCCTGTCTTTTGAGTAAGACAATTTCCATGTTAAAAAGGATGAAAGAGAGCTCTGCCTGTCATGATTTTATCTAAGGCCCGGACCCACATGCAGTGAAGCCAAACAGAGAGACACAGAGTAAAACTTCAACGGGTTTTATTTAAATGATTTGGGCTCGGAGCAGAGTTTCTCCGAACTCTGCTCAGTCGGAACTGGAAGACGAGGGGAAGACAGACTGTTAGATTCAGGCTCAATTGGAAATGTGATTCGTTGATCTTGAAGGAGAGGATTTGTTGGGCGCGACTCCCGTTTCCAGAGAAGTGGAGAATCCTTGACTCCAATCTGTGTGTGTTGGTCTTCCAGAGTTTGTCTGATTGGGTGGAGGGCGGGAACAGGATTTACCCAGAACTCGGACGGTGAAGAATGATGCAGACGTTGGTTGCCACTCAGTTTTCCTGAGGAACTTGAACGGGTCATGGTGAAGATGACTTCCTTACTCAGTGAGTGATGTCAACGTATCTCAAAGGTGGCTGATCCAAACTCTCCTGTTTGGAATCCGGCCGCCAGTGTAAGTGCTCCCAGTTGATCCCTCCTGGGAGAGGCAGTCCGAAAGGTCCAGTTTGAAGGAAGGCTTCTTGCCAAAAGGCAAAAACAAAAGTTGAATCTCAGGGAGAAAACGCGTTACCAGTAAAACTCAATGTGATCTCAGCTTGGCTAGAGAACAAAAACTCGCAATACAAAAACTCAGATTAGACTCAGCATAAACTCAGCTTGGCTAGAGTACCCCAAACTGGCAAACACTCTGGCGCCGAGGTAGTGGCAACCAAGCAGCTTAAGAGCAGTCCAGTGATGAGGTAACCATCCACAGGTGTGTGAGGAGGCGGATCGGAACCAGGCGCCTCCTGGTGGTGGAAGGGAGAACAACACAAAGACAAGACAAACACAAAAACTGGAGTCCTGACACTGCCCCATTATATATCAGCCTCCATCCAATTCCCCTACTGACTATATAGCCAGCTTTCAGACCGGTCGCAAGGGGGAGATTATTACGAGCCACTGGTGAGTTTAACCCAGCAAAAATGGACCCATTACCAGATGAACAGTGGCATAGACAATTCTATCAGTCACCCACAATCTTTAGAGAGATTCTATGTCACAAACCCATTCTGACTCAGCACTTCTGCATTCCTCCCCTCATGTCACTGCCCCGACTTTTCAACTTACCCCCCTGACCGAGCTAACGTGGCTTATTTTATCTCTTTACTAAAACGCTGGCATACGTTGGATAAGTTATGGGTCAGTTTTGCACGCTGGCGCACGTTGATGTACGTCGAGAAATTTTGAGCATGATCAAAATTTCATAAAAATTTTCATACGTGGGTCATAAGTTCCAGGTTTGTTATCTGATCGTTGACATACGTTAAGTTTCAGTTACTCATAAGTCGTGGCGTCTAACTTATCCAAAACCTATGAGTAATTTTTTTTTTATAAATGGTGCGTATCTTATCAATAAATTATCTCCAACACATATCAAGGTATCTGACGTGTTCCAGACGAGCGCTGAACGTGTTTCTAACTTCCAGCTACTGTATAATGGCGTATTGGCAGCGTTTTGGTATAAAGGGGGTTCACAGGAGGAAAGCGTCAGTTCTCCTCCAGACTTCATCCCCATCAAAGGGTGAGCCAGAAGGGGAGTGTAATGGATCCTCCCTGCGTTCACGCCCACCACCAACAACCTTCCTAGCAGACATGACGCTCAATCTGCTGACACCAAAAACCTGCTTTCTTTCTTTTTATTTTTTTTTACTTTTTAGTTAAACTGTAAAGTGCCTTGAGATGACATGTGTTGTGAATTGCTGCTATATAAATAAACTGAATTGAATTGAAATTGGTAAACAGCAGCCAGGTTAATACCGCAATCAAAGACGTCTTTTTATGCAGGCCAGGTTCCTCCAGGCGCATTGCTGCCCCGCTCAGGATACTAGCTTGTGACATTTCATCAGTATAAAGCTGCTGTGAGTTATGCATAAGTTAGGCTGTCGTTGGACATAAGTTCTGGACTCGTTATGAATACTCTATGTATATGCTCAAAATTGATATAATACATAGAATGTTCAGCGTATGCTAGCGTTTTAGGAGATTCTGAGACTGGATCCAACCTTGAACTAGAACGGCAGAGGTTCCCTAATGTATTCGTGATCTTTTCACTTTGATTACATCTTTTTAAATGTTAGACAAGAGGGCGACAGTGGCGCCAGATGACGGACTTTGTCCTGAAATTGAAGGGTGGATGGTTTAAGCCCCGGCTCCGGCTTTGGGCAAAACACATCACCTGCATTACCTGCTGATGGTGGTCATAGGGCCCAGTGGCATCAGGATATGGCAGCCTTGCTTCGACTGTAGAATATAAATATCTGGTTGGCTTGCCAAATATGGAAGCAGTTGTACCGCGTTATGTAGTCCTGTTTCTGACCTCATGCTCACTTAGCAACACAGAGTAAGCAGGATGTAAGCAGGGCATGTACAGGCTGGGAGTCACGTACAAATCTTGGCAAAAACAGGGTTCTTACTGGCTGACTCGCAGCAATCAGGTCATAAGCTAAGAGATTTCCAGGAAGAGCGTCAAGTCGTGCATGTGCATCCACACAGTGCGATGTAAGGTTGGAGGGATAACTGAATTGTGACAATGCATTGCTGGATGTATGAAGTGTTTATGAATTCGGCATGAATTCGGTATGAATTCGGTTTTGTAATTAAATGTTTTCCCCCCTCCGGATGATAAAATGGTGTGAATCGTGGCCTTCTTTCTGTCATAAGGGAATTCTACCAATGAGCTTCCATACGACTACAATGTATTTTTGTCACCATCGGTGTGTGAATGGGTTTGATGACTGAATGTAGTGTAAAGAAGCTTTGGTCAAGTCTCCTGAATGGACCAGCGCGCTATATAAGTACAGGCCATTTACCTTTCAAAGTCTCTGTTAAGCATTGATTTAAAATATAGACAGCTTGGTTTCTATCTGCTTCCCGCTGCATTTTTCAATAGTTTTTAGTAATTAGATCATCTTTAAAGCCTAGTAATTGTTTGCACACAAAGAGAAGCTTTTATTTTGGCTTTAAGTTTATAAAGAATAGACCCTTTGCTACTTTGGCAGTTGAAGCGTTGTGAAAAGTAAAAACACGTGAAGATGGAGTCTGCCTGATCCTTTCTTCACTTGCTTCAGTTTGGTGGTAAATAATTGCTGATCCCTCCTTCTCATTAATGTAGAAGCTCTGCAGTCTCATAAAATATGTATAGTAGAACATACTTGTACATCTCCCTGATACATTTACCAGCCAACAGCAGCTAACTGCATGTCTCTTCCAATCTTTACTCCCACATTAATACAAACATGGATCCAACCTTAATATTTTATTTCGAGGCTTTTCTTTTAAACTGCATTTAAATCTCAAAAAAATCTTCTTAGTGTAGAAAGCTTTGCTTTAATGATTACATATTCATCAAAGGATCGTATTCAACTGAATTGAACAGTTCCGTATCTCTAATTATTTTTTAGTCACACTGCAATTCAGAAACTGTACATGTAAAGATGTGCTCAGACATTTTTTTATTTTACAACTACAGGAATAAAGATATCAGCCAAGAGAAATCAACATGTTAGACCAAATTTATTTTGATGTACATGTACATCATTTTAAGGTAATAATATTAATGTTGTTTAGCTGTTCTGTCATGGAAAACTGGCAGCTATGGCTTGGCAATTAATTAATTATAGTGATAATTTTTTTCTAATAATGAAGAATTAATTTTTGGAAAATCTGGATCTTTTTTTAATTAATCCATTCCTTGCGCTTTCAAAGTTCAGACATTAGTTCATCACATTTTGTTCTTCGATTTGTAGTTATATTTGACAAAGTAGCTCACTGTGTGATAGCATTAGCTGCAAGTCTTTAGCGAGTGATATTTTCATAGTTTGGTGTGAACACATGATTGTTTTGCAGGTGGATTTCAAAGCTTGAATTGCCTTGGCATTTGAATTAAGGTCCCCTCCCAAATAGGAAAGTTTTTTTAAAGGAAAATTCAAATTTCTGAAAGTACTTTAAATATGAAATTATTATATACAGATTAATGAATGATAAGTGTTTTAATTAAGAGTAATTTTTATTTGAATGTGCTTTACTTTCTTAACCAGTGAAAGGTTATGAGAATATCTTTTTTTAATTTGTTAAGTTTTATATTTTCTCTTTTTTTGTCAAATTTCTCTTTTTCAGATCAACTTTTACTAGATGTCTTCGTACTGAACGTGGTGTCAGCGGGAATTACCACCTGCTCCACCAGGAGTTGACTGCTCATTGTAAACCAGGAGTCACCAACTTTTTTTAAAGGAAAAGTCCAGTTATATTCTGAATTCAAACTTCTGAAAGTTCTTTAAATATAAAATTATCCCATCCTGTTCAATAAATGATCAGTGTTTTTAATTCAGAGTAATTTTCATGTGAATGTTGCTTTACTGGAGGCATCCATGTTTGTCAAAGAACACTACTGCCACCTACTGGTTTGTGACGTCACGGCAACGGTATCGGCTGTTGATCAAGTCCCAGTGCTGTATCTGGTGTTTGTCACAACGCCGCTATTATCCAAGTCATCTTGAAAACATTCTTCTTCCAAATGTTGGCTACATATTACGGGTTTTCTCTGGCCAGAAGTTCGATGGCAAATCCTCCCCTCTTCAAGTTGGTAATCCAATCCACCAACCCGTCCGTGGAGGGTCAGGAATCAGAAAGGTGGAATAACTCTTTTTTTTTTTCACTTTTACCCAATGTATTCCAGCATCCAGCTGCCATGCTACGTGGACATTGTCAGTTTCACTATAGCTCTGGATTCCCTGGATTCCGTCTGGTGCCGACCGTGGAGCTTCTGACCACGGCTTCGATTACCCTTCTGCTGTTAGGACTCCACTGTCTGTGTGGTCTGTGTTTTGTGTGTTTGTCTTCCTTCCTCCACCAGGCGGCGCCTGGTTCTAATTCACCTCCTCACACACCTGCTAAGAGTTACCTCGTTAACGGAGTGTTCTTAAGCTGCTGATTGCCACTACCTCTACGCCAGAGTTTTTTGCCAGTTTTGGGTACTCTAGCTTAAGCTGAGTTTTGCTGAGTCAAACTGAGTTTTTGTAAACCTGAGTTTTAATCTTGCTTTTTTTGTCTTTGCCTTTTCGGCAGGAAGTCATCCTGCAAACTGGACGTTTCGGACCTTCTTTCCCTGGAAGGATCAACTGCGCCTCAAACTGAGCTGGGGATTCAAACTGGAGGTTTCGATCCACTTTCCTCCAAGGGATCGTTTGAGTTTCACACTGAGCAAGGGATTCATCTGCACCACAGTCTGTTCAAGTACTGCAGGAAATCTGAGTGGCAGTCAGTTTCTCCTTCTCCCACAAACAACCGCATTCTGGATAAACCCCCGTCCGCCCTCCACCAAATGAGACAAACACCGGAACACCCCACACCAACTGGAGTCTAAGACTCAACCACTTTTCTGGAAGCGTGAGTCTGCAAACCATTTCTCCTCTTCAAGTTCGAGAATCAATTTTCCCCACTGAACCTGAACTAACCGCAGTGTCTTCCCCTCACCTTTCAGTTCCGGTTGAGCAGTGTTTAGAGCAACACTGGAATCTCCACAAGCTTCTCAATAAACCTGTTAAACTTTTTCCCTGGTCTCTCTGTTTTGGTTTCTCTGCATGTGGGTCCGAGCTCGTGATAAAATCATGACATCTGCATCTTCCAGTTCCCATGCGTGCTCTGGCTGCAGAAAGAAACTGCGTCTCTTCTATCCTGGATCTCTGGTGCCTCCTCAGCTTAAAACTAAGGAGTTCTGCTGCTCTGGACAACTCCTCTTCTGGGCACAGACTGAACTTTCATACTCATTATTATCCATCGTTTGAGCTTTGAAGTTTCCTCTCTACACCAAATAACACTGACTAGAAAAGAAATGACTTCTTTAACAACTTTCTGAAGATTGATTTCAGCATAGTAACCTACATAGTGAAGGACTGGGACACCTGAAATGAGTTTAGCAGGAATGAGTCCCTCCCCAGTGGTCAGGCAGCGTTACCACTGGGAAACAACAAACAGTAAAACAGATTAGCTAAATCTGTTTTAATTAGGTTGGACTAATTAAAATGTCTTAACAGTGTAAGAAGCAAAGATGCACTTAGTTTGATCCCTTTAGTCAGAGTATCCTGTGCTGGTAATAAAAAAAAAAGTTATCTGTTAATATTGAGTTGAACATGATGCTTGTTCCTGTTTCGTAGATCTTTTCTGTCCTCCATTTAATTCAATTCACTGTTTGCATCCAAAAGCAGACAACATAGGTTGCAGTTGTTCTTAAAGCCCATATTAAATGCATCATATTCCACAAACACAGCAGGCACAGAACTGACAAAATTTCCCCCCCATAAAGCCCAAGGTCATGACAGAAGATGCACAGAGATGCGTGAAAAAAGAACATCTCAAGAAATTGATAAAAATAGAGATCAGGGTCAAATTAACAGATGGTGAAACAATTAAAGTACTGATATCAATGTGGTCCCTGAGGCAGACACCCTGTCTACTTTTAAGGCTAGGCTTAAAACTTTCTTTTTAAAAAGCTTCTAGTTAGAGTGGCTCAGGTTATCCTGAGCTATCTCTATAGTTCTGCTATATAGACTTAGACTGCTGGGAGGACATAGGGACCCCTTTTTTATCATTCTGCTTCATTCTATCTCTATTCTCCCACTCTACAGAATCTATTAGTTCAATCTCTAACGTTCTGCTCTCTCTGCTTTTTCCTCTCTCATAGTAGCTTCATCTGGTCTGTTCCTGTTTGGCTGTGACTCCATCCTGGAGAGAAATATCAGCTGTGCTGCTGCCATCAACACCTTTGTTTCTAGATGTTGGAGATCGGCCTGTTTTTCAGTGTAGTCCTGTTTCTCTGACTGTGACTGGCTGGATGTGCTCTCTTCATGGCTGGGAGCTTTCGTCTGCCTGGCTGTGTGTTTTCCTGGGCGGGGCCGCCTTTTAAAGTTGCTGTTTCTATCTATGCCTCTTTTTCTATATCTGCTTCAGTCTCCTTGAACCCCAGATGGCCGCTCACACTGATCCTGGTTCTGCTGGAGGTTTTTTTCTGTTAAAGGGGGTCGCTACAATCAGGCTTAAGGGCTGGTTATCTCCCTGCAGCAGTGTGTTGCAGTGAGCTTGTCGCAGATATTTTTGATTTATGGCCAACATTGAGGTGTGGTCTGCACTATGTTATTCCACGCCACAAAGCTAGAGGGCCAATCACGAACTAGCAATGGGATCTAGATACGGCCGAGGCGGTGAGGAAGTGGAGTCAGGTTTGTCCGACAAAGGAGGGACATGAGGGCCAAAAAGAGCAGGGATCCAGGTGGAAAAAGGGGTCCCAGTGTTCTCGCCGCATGTCATGCTCTTCTAGCTGGTCCTTCTTCACCAGTTGTTTTCCACCATGGCGGTCAGACAAGCAAAACAAGCCGGTAAGGAACCAAACAGGAAATACACATAGTGTAGAGCGTATGTAGATTTGACCAATCACAGGCCTCCTGTTTGCGGCCACATACAATTTTGGAGAGGTGCAGCAGAGTGTCTGTGGAGGGGGCGGGGCATATCTGCGTTAACTGCCACACACATGCAGACGACCTGGCTTCTAAGTATAAATCAGCCTTTAGTGTGAGGGATTACCTTCGAGCCAATGAGTCGATGCAATCAACTGGTTTTCCCTTGATAGAAAACTTTAATACACTTCTTTAAATTAAGACACTTCTTTAAATTATTTATTTTTCAGATGTAATTTTTAAATCTAAAAGAAGTAAAGTAAGTTAAGAGCATGGAAATGTTCTCTGATATTTATTGTTTAATATTTATTTTAGCTTATAGGTAATATAGTCCCTATAGCCTATTATAAATGTAAAGGAGCAGAAATGCAGGTAACGTTCTGTGAATAGCGACCTATGAGACAGATCAGCTCAGTAATCAGATCAGTAATCAGATCAGTAAAACCAAAAGTGCAGTTCCATCAATTTAATGATTCTGTAAACAATTCTTTTGATTCAATCAATTAAATATACTTATTCTGGGCATAGAGTTCACTCAAAAGAACTACTGTTCCCATGTAAATTATTTACCTGTATGCCAGCACCAGAGCACCACCCACTGGTCTGGCATAAGCTTTGCGGGCTTTAGATAGTTTCCTCTTCAAAAGCTTTTTCTGTGGGTATATCCGCCACTTTATTCCTTATTTTTGATTGCATGATAGACTTGAAAAGCTAAACAGTGTGGCATGATTTAGTATCTTTAAAAGAATCCAGAGCAGCTAACTGCCTTTAAAAAAACACCTGTCAGATTTAATCTCAGCAAAAATTTATGTTGCTAGTGAAGGCCTTGACGGTAGGAGGGATGAAGCTAAGAAGAGGGTCAAAGTGCAAAACTATATCCCTGTGGAGACCAATGCTTTACTCCATCCCAACTGTGTTTTAAAAATGGCACAACATAAGAAATTTATCAGAGGGTCGGAGGCACTTTTTTGATAAATTGCTTTTGGATTACAAATAAATCTAGAAAAATATCAGTAACTCTTTACAGACAAATCATTTGTTTGACAATCTGTCATTACGCTACAGAAACATACTAGACTGAAAATGTTTATCTAGGTTATTTCCTCTGCACTTGCTGGTACAGAATCTAGTTAACATTAATCTACTGTAAAAACTCCCTTCTTGACTTTCTTTTATGATTTGTTTTTCTCCTCCATAGTTGTAGTTTTCAGACTAGAAGATTAAATGTAATAAAATCACAGAGCACTCCCCTGCGCCTCTAGTCTGAATGAAGAACAGGCGGTGTGAGTCAGCCTGGCTGGAGGTGACTGGATTGACAATGAGCAGACTTGTATTGTGCTCTGGTGATTCTTCCCTCTTCAAGGCTGACTGAAGAGGTCGGCGCTGCTGCCAGCTGCTGAATAGGCTCCCTTTGTCTGAGGATACGATGTGATTGGCTCGTGTTCAAGGACAGACGCTGCCGGAGCCGTAACGAACCCTGAAAAGTTTCTTCCTTTGACTCAAATACAAACTGCTCAAAGCAAAGATAAACAAGAAGTCAAAGGCAGAGAAAATGTATGAAAATAATAAATTAATCAGATAGGCTGGGAAATGTTTGGCAAACATATGAATGGCTGTAAAGTAGTTTAACTCACATCCTCAATGATAAATGCTTTTCAAAAACTGCACATTTTCAATAGAAGTAAGGAAGCCCAGAGCGGTAATACTCACCTTTTTTATTTTTGTCTTCTCGAGATGACATAAGTATCTCGTTATCACTCTTAACCAATTGTTTTCTCAAGATATTATCACGAGAAAACAGTTATTGATTTCTTCAATTCAATTCGGCTTTTCTATGGCTCCAATTTACATCATGTCATCCTCAAGGCCAGTGTCAGTTCACACATTTTAAAATGAACTAGTTCAGTTCATAGTTCATAATTCAAAACCACAAAAATGAACTAGTTCATAGTTCTTTTTTTCATATATTGCTCAATTACTCCATAGCCTACTGTAGAACCACAGACAGCAATTATTATATCAGTTGTAACACTGAAACTGTGGGTCAGATTTCATCTTCATATCCAGTTTGAATCCTTATCCAAATCCAGGGTTTACATTAGCATTGAGGGGACAGTATTTCCCCATTGTTGCTAATGCTTTGTTGCGTCCATTCACTTCACACTCAGTAGCAGCTGCAGCTTTCACCCCTACAGTATATTCTCAAAACATCAGGAAAATGTGCTGCTTGAATGTTCTTTTATGAGGAATTATTAAAGAAAAACGGGAAAGTAGTCTTTAAGGTGCAAATGTTTTTTTTAATAATTTTTTCCATTTGAAATTCCATTTCAATACATACTAAAAAGGGAATACTGGAATCCTGAAAAATTATACCAGGCAGGTTTAACAAACAAGTTGGCATGGATAGTAAAACCCTCAAGAACAGGGGTCTTCTATGTTTTCCAGACCAAGGACCCCCAAACTGATGGCGAGATGGAGCGGGTACCCCCTAACTATATATATTGTATGAAATTGTGTCCTATAGTCACTCTATTACAGATGGAGTAAATGTAAAGAAATTAATTCTCCCTGGATTATTAAAGTTTTTCTGATTCTGATTCCTGGTTGATGGACAGGTGTTGTGAAGGAAACGGTTACCCAGCTTCTTGAAAGAGCTCCTGTGTGTCGCTGAATGTGTGCATTGATGACTGAAAAGACATCTTTTGTCTCCATTTATCTGTTTACTACAGTGTGTTGATTTCATGACGTTAATGAGTATTTAAAGACATTTCACTTAGTGGGGAAAAATTGCAGGGGAATATAAAAAATATCAACTAACCATGCAGACCCTCATGCGGTACCTCCGTAGACCCCTATAGGGAATTCGCTGATCCCGTTGAAGACCCTCCTCGGCCAAGAAAATTTTACTAACACAAACTGAGGGACCAGGCTCTGAGGGAGGAATTTAAGGTTACTGAAGTGCTGGATTTTTTTACTGAAAGTCGGTGGGCAAACTTAAGATTGTTGCCATCATCCTCACCCCACCACCTGGTCATAAACCTGTTTTTAAGTCGCCTCCATGCACTTAGCCTTGTGGTTTCCTTCACAGCTGCATTTTGTTTGATGACGCTACTTGGCGGCTGTAGGCTACGACACTGGTAGCTGGTGTTGCCAGATTGGGTGTTTTTCTCGCTACATATTAAGGCCTGTTTACGGTGTGTGATTTAGCCGGGTTTACTTCTGGAGGGCTCTATAGAAATCTGGCAAACCTATTGAGCGAAGTTGAACTGAGAGCGGCCGCTCACAGACACCACAGAATGAACGAAGTTCGGCCAATAACGCGTTCATCAGGCAGTAATGCTGTATGCCCAGTTCACGTTCGGCCCGAAATATGAATCCAGGTTCATGAACTTCCGTTCAATGAACAGCCGCTCAGGCTTCAACACCGCTCAGGTCACTTTCCAGTTCATCAGATCATCCAGTCAGATTGATTCAAAGTTTTCTATCTATGGAAAACCAGCTGATTGCATCGACTCATTGACTCTTCAGCAATCCCTCACACTGAGCATGCTCAGTAGCGACAGTGGAGAGGAAAAACTCCCTTTGACCAGGAAGAAACCTCCAGCAGAACCAGGCTCAGTGTGAGCGGCCATCTGCTGATGCGGACTGGGGTTCAAGGACACAGAAGCAGAGATTCAAAAAAGCATTTCTTGAGATAACGAGCTGATTAACCTGTCTGAGTTTTGAATGAGGCTGGCCAACAGGCCACATCATGACAGGTTTAGACTGCTTTGATCCAGTTGAACATCTTAAAGTACTTTCAGAAGTTTGAACTCTGAATATGACCAGACTTTTCCTTTAAGACATGTTTCTGTGGAGGTTCCTCCATCTTTTCCTCAGTGTTAGTATTTATTTATTTACTTAAAGGTCTTCACACAGTACATTTATAATTTCACTTTTGTGGTGTTTTTTTGGCATTAGGTTGTTTCTATTATGGGTGCACACATTTAGTAAACACCTTTTGTTTATTTGAATTAACTACTTTTCTTTGCTGAGTTTGAAGGACTGGCTGAGTGGGGAGGACTGGTTGAAAGGCAAACCAGGAAGTGGGAGGTACCATCAGGCTGCTGGAAGCAGGGGACTGGATGTTAGAGTCTGCTTCTAATCTCCACTTATGGCATAACTGTTAAAACATTTTTGGTGTTACGTTGTTTTCTTTTGACAGTTTTGTTGTAGTCAAAAGGTGTTTGTTTGAATTAGTTATTTATGTTTATGCATTGTTTGTCTTTGTCTCATCTCCCACCCCTCCTCGTTTGGGTAGGCTAGCCTTTGTGTATAAATTCCCCTGTGTGTTCATTGTGTGAGGTCAGTTTTTGGTTTGTTATCCTGAGTTAGGTATGCCTTAGTTGTTTCCTTTGGGCACATTTTGGTATATTTTTTTTAGATTTGATGCAAGTCCACCGCTTCTCCCCCAACAGTACGAGTAGCGTTCTACGGGACAAAAATGTCTTCCGGCGACGTCCGCATCACCTACCTTCTCAAGTTGATGAGGTTTGTTTACATAGATAATTTTACAGATAGTATTCTCAGGCATAATACTGCCATCTGTTGTTCAGTACCCGTCTCAGTTCATCTCTCTCTCAACTTGCCGTAGTTACTTTTCGGCGTAATGGGCGATTTCACAATAGCTAGTTTGTTGGCTCTGCTGCCGTAAGCGCAAAGATGTCCTGCCTCCATGGCTGCGAGACCGCTCCTATGTAATTATAAATACTCTGCATTTTCTAAGGCAGCGCAAATATTAAGGTTAAAGAGGCTGAGCTTCGTAGATGATGATAAATAACATATAGTTATGTATAATATATTACATTTCTGACTGTATATCCCTGTAATTATTACACACTGTAGCTTTAAAGGCTTTAAGGCATCAGCGGGTTCTAAATTATTCAAATATTTATACTTTACCCAGGTGACAATAGAGAGCTGTTTAACTGGATCAGAACTCTAAAGTCTGAAATAAAAGAACATTGTCTCTGCTCAAACCTAAATAAAAGATGCAGCAGACATCCACTCAATGAATGTGTGTGTTACAAATGTAGGTAATTTGATTTAAAAAAAAGTTTTAGCATACTCTTTTTAAACCTCATAGCATCATTGTCCTTTTATTCACAAATATTTTAAGTTCCTTTGAATTCACTTTGAAGTCTTTTCATCTATTATCAGCAGTCAGTACAAGGAAATAACACATAAGGATCTGATTGATTTTAGAAATTAAAAGGAACAGGAGTAGATTTAAGAAGAAAATCTTTTTTTTTATCATTAGAGACCAATGTAATGCATGTCCATAAATGGAACACAGACTAAATTAATAACTTGTTGGAGAAGAATGAGCTTTAAACAGATTCTTTAGAAAAGCCTTAGATCAAAAGTATTAAACACCTCAGGAAAGAAAGCGGAGCCCTGACAGCAGCTGAAAAACATCCATAAAGTATTTATCAACATGTGTATTTTATTAAGTGCAGCTTGTATTAGGGCAGTCGATGAGCAGATATTAGACATGAAGTGGACTATTTAGCATCTGCTGGGGGGGATTGCCTTCATAGATCTACCTTTTTTATTTATACTCAGAAACCAACTTAAATCTGTTTTGGATGCAGCTGAACCACCTTTGCATCCACAAATGGAAGTGGGACAAACCGCTCATAGCCTGTGTCAATACGCGATCCGCCCCGGGAACAAGATCCGCCCTAACCCTATTCCTGTACCTAACCCTAACCCTGACTCTGCTTCCTCCATTGAACTGAAAATTAATATACTTATCTTCAATTAATCATAACCTCCACCCTTATACTACACTTATAGCACATATCACCTTACAAGGACAATTACCTACTAACCTAACCCATGTAACCCACATATCAACCTAATTCTCATTGTTTATCAACTTACCAGATCAGTTAGCTACTGACCCTAATATTAGTGGAATCCATACCTAAACCTAACACCTGACCCTTGCCTTAAATTACACTTAGCCGATCCCTAACCCTGACACTTGCCCTAAACCTAATTTTAAGCCTTGCCCTAACCCTAAAACCTAGCCATTACTCTAAAAGCTAACCCTAATTGTCCAAGTTCTACAAACTGGCTTGCACTGCATGAAAAGTGAGATTTTCGTCTCCCCGTAAACTCCGCAGATCTGCCTGATTTTCGGTCAGTTTCGACAATTTGCAACCCGTGCTTGTCAGCGTTTGTGTCGTGCCACAAATTGTAGACAGCGTGCGTGACCGTGGCGTGTGGAAGCGATCAGCTGTACTAATGGCCCTAATTAGCATATGAATGCAGCAAACCAGCTGCGGCTGGCAGGTCTGGCTTGAATAACCTTCTCAGTATTGGCTGAAACCACTATTCTCAAACAAAATGAAATCGCTCGTGATTGGCAGCAAAACCACATTAGGCCACGCCAAGCTTTAATTTTCTTACTGAGTATTGAATGAACCACTTCTTTTTAAACAAGTAAAGTCGCTCGTGATTGGTTGGCATATATATATATATATATATATATTTACATATAAATTTATATATATATATTTATCTCATATATATATATATATATATATATATATATCACTCCGCATATATATATATATATATATATATTTATTCATTCATATATTTATTCATTCATATGGTGTGTATTTATGTTATCCTACACTACTACACAATTATTATGCTACCATCAAGGACATGAATGAATTTACAGGAAATAGAACATTTGCCAGGAAGCTGTTTATGCAAAGAAAGAGCTTTATTAAAACACACACAACTATATACAGCGCATATCCAAACACATGCGTATCTAAAATTACAAGTCCGTGAAGCGGTCCGTTTGCTTCCGAGGGGTTGGAGGTAACTGGCATTCCCTCGAGGCAGTCCGATGGTGATGTGCAGGCGCCTACTGTCGCGTGGCCCTGTACTTCGGCATAAGCTTCTAACCTGGACTGCAGCTTAACACAGAGTTCAGAGAGATCCGACCTACGACGAAATGGCGGCGCGACGTTGCAATCCATCCAGAGACACCGCCGAGGAAGGCGGACTTCGAAGTTCCACTTCCTCATCTGCTAGCTTTACTCTGCCTGCTTTCAGCAGCTGAAAAAAAACAATGAATCAGCGCACTGCATATGGACTGCAACTACATCTATTAATGCACCTGAAAAAATAGTCACCAAATAAAGTCTTACCCTCTTTCTTCTGGCCCGACTCGAAAGCAGATAGCCTCCGCGCGCAGCGTGGCGGCAGGCGTATCATCTGAAGCTCCTGCGTACCGTCTGAAAATACATCTTACAGGCAGCTGGAAAACAATTAAATGAGAGTGGTATAAATAAAAAAATCAAGCGCAAGTCACAGTAACAAGGAAGGAAAACATTAAAACAAGTCACTACACACAATGTAGTGTCTTTATCAACATGCGTGCAAATCTGGACTTGTGCGAAAGAGGATGGGAGGTCTGTGAAAACAAAATGTACAGCTATGATCGGTATCTATCCGTATCCATTGCCTTTACGCAGAATGAAAGCATATTCTTTAAATCTTACCCTTGCTCCGGTTCATAGCACTTGCAATTAGTCTCCGGAAGTTATTTAAGACGGCATACTACCGCTTCCTGTAAATCACAAAAATACACTTTAATAAAGCGTTTCTTACAAGGCTACTATTAGCCGCTATTAGCCGTAGCTCAGGAGCTAGGCCGCTTTTAGCTTAGCAGGCAGTAATCGAACATATATTTTGCGCTAGCATCTCTTCTTTGAGTTCGTCTTGTTCGATGCAGAGTCGCCATCAGCGTCCAAGAGGAGTTTTACCCCGAAATCCAGAAGCTCCGCAGACCGCTTCGCACAAAGCAAAGAATCCATTCTCCACTGTGGCTGCAGAGCTTCTCAGCTCTGAGTTTTCTTGGAGATAGCGTGGTAAACAGCATGCGCAAGATGAACCAGGGTTTCAGCGGATCAATAAAAATAATTAAAAATTCATTCATTTTTTTTTTAAATCAAGGCCTTAATTGGCACTAAAATTATTTAAATATGTTTATCGAAGTATTTATAATTCTTTAATAAAAATGCTTATAAAAACAATTTCGTCAGATATATTATATCGCTCCAGGCGGAGAAAAAGCTAGAGGATATATATATATACGTATATATGTGTGTGTGTGTGTTTACATACATACAGGGAGTCATGGAACTGTGCTTACAGCTCCTTCATATTTCATGTACACTAATAACTTGTGTACATGGTTCTTGATGATGGCATTAAAATCATTTCTAATAGCATTAAATTAGAGTCACTCATATTCCTGTATGAACCCTGTGAGATGCTTAATTTAATATGGCATATTAAAAATCCCACCATCATCCAGCATATATTTTAAGTTTCTGCCCAAATATATATGTATATATTTTTGTAGATTTTGTAACGGGATAAGGATAATTCAAAACTGCTTTTTTTTTAATGAACTTGTTCACTACTTCCAAACTCAGCATCTCTTTTCATTCCTGTAATAAGAAGTTTCTTTTGAATGGATTTGATTAAAGTTTAAGTCCCTCGGTATAAAAAAAAAATATTTTGATGGAGATGAGAAATCTGCTGGTCCCTCGCAGGTGAAAAACCAATAGTTTTGATCCAATCATTTAAATAAACGGTGTTAATTTTTTATATATATATATATATATATATATAAGAATTGTGCTATAATTTCTAGTCAAATCGCATCTGTTGAGCTGCTATATTTTACCTTTTGACTTAACCTTTTCTTGTCGTGATGTTCTCTTTTCCTGTTTGGTGCATTTGTAAATTGCGAATCTTTGACCTGGCCGGACCCTGCGCACTTCACAGTGTACCAATCTTCTGATGGCTACTTCCAAACAGGATAATGCGCCATGTTATAAAGTGAACTCATCCTCAGACTCATTTCTGAAACTTTTCCATTTAAGTAATTGTGAATTGAGCATATTGACAGACAACAAAGTTATTTTTTATCTTAAATGCAATTTTTTTTTTTATAATTACTGCTCTAAAATGTATTGCTCTGTCGGCTAAAGATCTGTTTTTGGTCTCTATTCTTTAATTAAATAAATCAATCTGCTTGTAAGAGGCTATACTAAATTGATCTCTTTGTATCAGAGATTCTCTTACCCAGAAAGATGTCACTTGGGGTAAAAACCCCCCTGCAACAACTCTGGTTTGCATTTGTATAGCTCACAGCATGTTCATTTACATGTGTTAAAGCCTCCCCTAGAATTCCATGGGGGGAGGTATGGGGGGAAGGCTACTGCCTAAGAAGAAGTCCAAAAGCCGACTTTCTGACACTTTCACCGGAAAGTTTCGCTAAGCTTCCGCAAATTGTCGTGAAACTGCCGCTAACCCGCTGAAAAGTTCCACCCACAATCTACAGTGCCGTGATATTGACTAAAAATCCCACTTTTCATGCAGTGTTGGCTATGGATCTGAGAGAGATACCAACAAACGCGGCCGGCCGGCCCATGCAATGCCTTTGATCCCCTAACCAACTGCTCTAGCAGTCGGACTGGGTTGGGGTTCATCGAGAGAGTGTCTAACGCCTAACCCATGCGCCAACAGAGAAATAAAATCCAGATTAATGAAAAGATACATAATGCCTGTACTGATTATTTATATACAATAAAGAATTCTAAACTACATTGTATAGAAAATATTGAACATGCTCAGAGCAGTCACAGTAACATTCAAAACGCTACTTAAGTGTATTGCTTTTTTTCGTTTTTAGATTATGCAATATTTACGCAAATATAAAAATTTTCAAAAGGATACCCCCCACCCCCCCAGAAAAAGACAAAAGAATCAAAAAGTAAGAAAAACGAAGTATTGCCTATACGAATGTTATTCTGTTTGCACATGCGCAGGACGGTTCATGCCTCCGGGACAGATCGGGAAGTGACAGCCTGGGTGGACGCGATCTGTGGCAACACTTGTAACTTTTTTCAGAACAACAGTATCATAAACTACATGGCATCCCCCAATCTGCTGTACTGTCTTCATCACCCGTGCTTAGACCTTCCTCTCCTGTGCTTTGTAGCTCCAGTACCACTCTGCCATTGTGAGACACGGGTGGCATTAGTTCGAGAGTAACTCAACAGGTTCTTCTGTAGTTAAACTTCAGGACAATGCACCAGAGTGAGCTTCTCAGTCATTTATAATCCATTTAGCGCACCGCTAGAAGGGAGTAAATCTCACACATCATGGCTTTAACCTTGACAATTGTTTATGTGAACCACTGTGCAGCATCTAAAGAACAGTTTTTGTGTCCACCCCCAAATGTCTGGCACTAAGTTGCTTTGAATTGTATGGTTCAGGAGCTGAATTTCTCATCACACCTGCCTCCTGAAATATATCCTGGAATGTCAGAGAAACTTACTTCACTCAGTTAACCACAGGTTTCTTTTAAATGTTACACCAACACACATATACACAAGGCCACTCAGAAGTACTCATAAATACTAGAGCCACTCAACAGCAATGCTATCTGCACCAAAACTCATGTCTTTTGCTGCACTGTCTTGAACTTAAATCGACTCTTTCTGATTTCTTTCTGTTCTCCATTTTCTTCACCCACAGAAACACATCCTCATGTTATTTTGTTCTGTTTGAAGCCACAGAAGCTTTAGCAGGTCCGCTTTTCCACACACAGATGTGAATTTCATAATTAGATAACAAGTAGGCCGCTCAGCAGGGAAATCACAACAAAGAGAGGTGTGTGGGGGTGTGGCCATGTCTTTAATACCTGGTGGGGACAATTTCCTAGGAATATGCTAGGAATTTTGGGGACTCATAAAATTTGTGGGGATCAACTGGTCCCTACAAGGAAAGCTTCTTGGGTGGGGGTTAGGTTTAGGGACTAAGGTGTGAATTGAGTTTAGGTTAGGTTTAGGGATAGGTATGTGTCGGTAATGATTAGGGTTAGGGCAAGGGTCATGGTTAGGCCATATAAATTGTGGGAAATGAATGGAAGTCAATGGAAGGTCCCCACAAGGATATTGTGACACAACGTGTGTGTGTGTGTGTGTGTGTGTGTGTGTGTGTGTGTGTGTGTGTGTGTGTGTGTGTGTGTGTGTGTGTGTGTGTGTGTGTGTGTGTATACCTGTCGAGCCTGAGAGTGAGTGACATTTTTTCTCAATTTCCTCACCATCAAATTGACAGAGTGTGGGAAGTAACGTGTGTACAAATACTTGTACTGTACTCAAGTAGATTTTTCTGATATTTTTACTATTTACTTATACTACTTCCTTATTTATGGCGGCTTTTGTACTTATGACTCCACTACATTTTTACACAAATATCTGTACTTTCTACCTCTTACATTTTAAAAATTGCCTGTTTAGCATTTGTGTTTTTGAATCATTTCAATGGAGTGTGACCGTGAGGCTATTTTTTAATATGTCATCAATACCAAATTCAATCTTAATTGATGGGAATCTACGTGTGTATTTGTGACGCGACCATTACAAGCATGTGTGAATCGACAGATTCGGGTAAGTTCATTATGCGTGGCAAATCATTGCAGCTTGGTGGCGGTATGCTTAGCATAGTAGCATGGACTTAATATGTGGCTGATGATTGAAAATGAACACAAAGGGAGATCTAGTCCCATTGGCAGACATCCATTTAAAAATGTAGGCAACGGGTAATGAAAAAGTGGCTTTCTACTTTTACTTTTTATAATTTTAAGTAAATTGGCTACAAGCTTGTACTTTGTTACTTTTACTTGAGTAAAGAAGTTTAATCAGTAATTTCCACTCCTACTACAGAGCATTTTTAACACAAGTATCTGTACTTTTAGTCAAGTACATGTGAACGTGAGTACTTTTGCCATCTCTGCAAATTGAAGACCAGTTGTTGCAAAGTGAGGAAATTTTGTCAGTCCTCAAATGCTATTTTGCTAACGGTTAGGTTTAGGGCAAAGGAGTCAATTTGGTTAGGGTTCCGTGTGCGTTGGTAATGGTTAGGTTTAAGTTTAGGGTTAGGGCACAGAAAGGATTGAAAATAACTGGAAGTGTGTGGAAGTCAAACACATGGTCCTCACTTATATATATAGAAACGAGTGTGTGTGTGTGTGTGTGTGTGGCTGTGTGTGTGCTGGTGAGTAGAGTATATTGTGAAGGTGAAATGGGATATCAGTGTCTGAGTGGAGTTATGATTGCCTCCATGGCTTTAGGAAATAATCTGTTTTTAAGTCTATTTGTTTTGGATTTTAATCCTGAATCGTTTTGCTGATGGTAGTAGGGTCTCTGGCCCTACTCAGGAAACATGGAGCATAAACCGTGTCTAGATTTGATAGACTGCATCCTACAATCCTAAGTAATAAAGTCCTTCCTCTCCTGTGCTGACCATTTCCCACTTCATCACAAAAGTACATCTATGTATTGTCGTCCAGCTTTTTCATACAGCTTCCAAAATGGCAACCTTCATCGTATTCCAGTTTATCTGAGACTGGGTTGTGAGGGTAGCATTCGCAGCTCAGTTGAGGATTTCCTCAACCCAAAAGAAATCACCCAGGCATAACTCACAGGTGTCATTAAAACACTAAGCACTGGCAAGGTGTGTTCCATCTACAATGATTGCACTTTAAAGCCTTCCCAGGAAGGCTGGTCTAACCTGCTGATTCTCATCCACGCCACTTTACATTTGGCTGTGAGAGGCTCAACTGAATGTTTTAGTTCTAGGGAGCCAGCAGAAACACGTCATCTGCAAAAGCCAGACAAGACCCATTTTGGCCCTTGGCTCTGTCTAGAAATCCTGTCCATACAGGTAATGAACTGGACCTTTGACTATGGGAAGTCCGGCCATAGTCAAACACCACTGGGAAAAGGTCTCACTTAATCCTCACAATGCTCACCAAACTGCTGCTCCACTTGTAAGGAGACTGAATGGCTGCTAGTAAAAGGCCCTCAACTCCATACTCCAAGAATAGCCCAACAGGAGACCAAAAGGGACAGGGGTAAAAATGCCTTCTCTAGGTCCACAAAACAGATGTGGACCGGTTCAGCAAACTCCCATGCGCCCTGCGACAGGTGTAGAGCTGGTCCTGTGTTCCAAGGTAGGGACAAAAACCACACTGCGCCTCCTGAAGCCAAGGTTTGCCAATGAGCCTGATTCCCCTCTCCAGCCCCATGGCAAAAGCCTTCTTGGGGAACCTGAGAAGTGTGATGCTGTATAGTTGGAATACACCTTTCCAGGGCTGAGTTTTTGATGACATCTATGATTTAATCCTGGGTGTTTTTTTTGTTGTTGTTTTTTTTTTTGCCACAAATACAGTGCCAGCTGGGTTGAGGAGATCCTGGTATTCCTTCAACCATCCAACAATGTATCCACAATTCCCCTCTCGCAGTAAAAAATATTGTTAGCAAAACACTGCTTTCCCGTCTGGAGGTACTGGATGGTTTGCCATAATAGATTTGAGGTTGAAAGTTAGAGGCTAGCAGAGTTAATGTTTGTTGTCTTTTCAAACTCCTCCAAGGCTTGAATCTTTGCACACTTGGCCTCAGTAGGCCCACAAGCCAACCAGGCTTGAAAGGACTCCTTCTTCAGCACAACAGCAACACTTACTGGCGATGTCCACAACTTAGTTTGGGTAATCTTTGAGCCATATCTGTGGAGCCATCAAGTGGTAAGGGATGTCAATTGAGGAACTAACTGAAAAATCTAACCCCTAAACAAATGTTACCATACATGTTGCCATACAAACCTAAAGCAACAAACAGCAACTTTGAAGAGTAAAACCTTTGCCGCAGGTTTTAAGCGTGTCACCTCACAATTCTTTGACATGGAAACTTGCTCATAGCTAGTAGGCTTAACAATTTCTTTCCAGATAATGCCACCTGTGGAGCTAGTTGATAGTACCATCACTTTCAAAAACATAGAAAGTATGTATGAATCAGTGCTTATTTGTCCCTTTTGTGTGTCTGCTTCTCTTTCTTTAAACCCACAGTTGGCCTTGGCCACGCACACTGAGCCTGGTTCTGCTGGAGGGTTCTTTCTGGAGGTTTTCCTCTCCACTGTTGCTGCATACATGCTTAGGGTGAAGGATTGAAGTAGAGTCAATCACACAATGCAAGCCAATATCTGCCAAAGCAACTTACTCATCCAGGAAGATGAGGAAATCCAGTCAATGGCTCTTAAAGTGCCAAAAGATGACATGTTGTGAATTGACACTGTATAAATAAGCTTAAATTGAAGTGACACAATGTCCTTGTGCAGTAGTAGCCATTCAAAATTTCCCCACTTTCCTTTATTCTTTGGCTGGTCCCCGACAATTCCCTTTTAAACATTATTATTTGTACTAAAACATTCTTTCTGTCATGATTTGTGGACATAAGATTTAAAGAGAAGCACAAGGCCTGGACAGATCCTGTAATTCAGTGAAAGGGTGAAGTCAGAATAAGCAAATATGCAAGAGGGGTCCCTCCAATGTCGGGAAGTCAGAGGGGATTTCACTTGGAGTTGGGGGGAGGTGGGCTGCTATTCGGCTGGCGTTTGACTGGGAAGGGCCATTTTGAAAAGCTGCTACTGTATCTTCTTCCTCTTTAAGCCTGTAATAACATGTGGTTGTTGATCATATGACTTTTTTAATGCAAAAATATATATATATATTGCAGCTTAGCAAAACATATAATTGAAAAAAACATCTCTACAGAGTGATAGTCCATGAAAGAATGAGACAAACCTTTATACACTTACTGGATAGACAGCAGATTAGGCCTAATGTTTCGACTGCAGCCAAACATGGCACCACTGTTCAACAGATGGAGTCTTTTTTATTGAGGGCAAGTTCTAGAGAGGACTATAGTCTAAACTTAAAATTTTGTAATGACTTTAAACACACTTCCTCCATTTCACCTATCACAAAGCAACTAAAGAAGCTGTTGCTAACACTGGATCCTAATCTCTGAGGCTGATCACTGCTGAGTCCAGTCAGAGGTGCAAACGCTGAAATGTTAAAAACTGTGTGAGTTCCCTCAAAATATGACTTCGAGGGCTGAGGTCAAGTGAGCCGAAAGAGCGAGCAGCCTTTCTGAGTGTGAGATGAAAAGACTACAGCGAAGCTATGCCCTGTGCTTTGTGCTCGCCAGCGGGGGCTCCACTTGTGGGAGTAATTAGCGCTGCAGCTTTGCTCTTAAAGCAAACTCTGAGAGGCAGCCAGAGAGAAAGCTGCTGCTGCTTATATGGGCTGCTCACAGGCTGACATATGCAGTTCTTGAAAGTGTGAAGCTGCAGGTGGCAGCCAGTCTCATGCATTCATTCACTGGGATCTATGAGGCACAAAAATGAATAAAAAAATATAAATAAGGCTTCATGAGAAAAAAAATATTTATAATGGCTTTTAAATGATGAAGAAATAAGCAAAAAAAAAACTTAAATGAGCTTCAAACAGATTCAATTCAATTCAGTTTATTTCTATAGTGCTAATTAAAAACATGTCATCTCAAGACACTTTACAGTTTAACCAGATTATCCAGTCTGATTGATTCAAAGTTTTCTATATAAGGAAAACCAGCTGATTGCATCGACTCATTGACTGGAAGGACACTAAGCATGCTTGTAGCCACCGTGGAGAGGAAAACTCCCTTTTAACAGGAAGAGACCTCCAGCAGAACCAGACTCAGTGTGAGCGGCCATCCGCTGAGGCCCCGCCCAGGAAACACACAGCCAGGCAGACGAAGCCCGGCAGCCAGCTCCCATGTCAGAGGATGAAGAGAGCACATCCAGTTAGTCACGCTAGTCAGAGAAAACAGGACTACACTGAAAAACAGGCCAAGCTCCAACATCTAGAAACAAAGGTGTTGATGGCAGCAGCACAGCTGATATTTCTCTCCAGGATGGAGAGTCACAGCCAAACAGCAACAGACCAGATGAAGCTACTATGAGAAAAGCAGAGAGAGCAGAACGTTAGAGATTGAACTAACAGATTCTGCAGAGTGGGAGAATAGAGATAGAATGAAGCAGAATGATGAAAAGGGGTCTCATAGTAGCTTCATCTGCTCTGTTCCTGTTTGGCTATGACTCCATCCTGGAGAGAAATATCAGCTGCGCTACTGCAGTGAAAAGAACAGATCCAGGTTCCATAAAGGCAAAAAAAAATCAGATTTGAGAGATTTCAGGGTGCTGTATGAATGTACATTAGCAGCCATTTAGAACGGCTCTTCCCAGCCGAATGGCAGCTCACTTCCTTACAACTTCCAGCCACTGGAGTCACCCCCATTTACATATTTTTTCCTCTGACTCCATGCTTTCCACTGAATTACAGGGTCTGACCAGGAGATAATGCTTCTCTTTAGATCTTAATGTCCACAAATCATGACAGAAAGAATATTTTAGTACAAATATTGATGTTTAAAAAGAAATTGTATGGGAGCAGCCAAGGGCCCGTCAAGGAAAGTGGGGAAATTTTGATGGCTACTACTTTAGCCTTTGATGAAAACACGGCTCGTGTTCACTATGACGGGATGGGGTCTAACAAAGACTGATTATGTTCTGCTGTAATTTGCAAATCTAGTAGTGGCCATTCAAAATGGCCTTTCCAAGTCAAAAGCCAGACGAATGGCAGCAAAATCCCCTCCAACTTCCAGCCACTGGCCTTCTCCTGGGCGTGTATATTTCTTTACTCTGACTCCACCCTTCCCTGAATTACTGGGTCTGACCAGGAGATGGCGCTTCTCTTTAGATCTTAATGTCCACAAATCATGACAGAAAGAATATTTTAGATGTTTATAAAGGAATTGTAGGGGACCAGCCAAGGGCCCATCAAGGAAAGTAGGGACATTTTGAATGGCTCCTTCTGGTAATGATTGTTAGCAGCAGTTAGTTGCAGTATACTACCTGTTAGGTAATTTTCTTACCATTACTGGTATTTTGAAATAATTGTTACCCGTGGGACTTGTTTACAAATGGAGGGTTTTTTGTCTCTCTTTTTTTTCTGTCTTTGTTTTGGTGTTAGAATTTCTAAAAAGTAGAAATGCCAGAACCATTTCTCCATAGACATGAACATGACATAGATAAATGTAAAGCGGACATGTTCGACAGATCGCTGCATGAAAACACAGACTAATGGGTTCTGGCTGCACATCCGGCTGCAAAGTCACTCTGAAAGTGATCCTGGAGGCATTTCTAAAAGGTGCTCCTAAATGGTAACAGGTGTTTCTGTTTATCTGGTGCAGTTTACTGTTTTCCCCAAAATGCATTGACTTTTATTCTTTTGGACAGACTAATAGTGTCTCCTAATGTCATTATGCTACTTAGCCCTAACCTTGACTACTCCGTGAAATCAGTTTAGCCTCGGTAGAAGTGTGAATGGTCCTCGAGAGGACGGCTCATCCTCCTGATGTTAGAGTTTGTAGCAAAAGAGGTTTGAATGAGGTAATAAAAATGAATGGAAATAAACACACTTTCACACACTAATTAAAACCTTGGCATACTGTCTGTTTGGTATAATCTACTTGCTGGAAGGTTGCCTCTGCACCCAGAGGCTTTCCAAGCTGCTGTGTGCAGTGATTACACAGGCGTAGTGTTAGACTACAGTCTGTGTGTTACTTGCTCTGGTTTTGTCAGGACAACTTATTTTCACCACTTTTATATTTTTCATTCTGTAAAAAAAGTTGTTTTTTACTTTGAATTCTTCATACTCATATTTATCTTTTTGTTTGTTTAATGGAGGGCAAAAACTACAATAAATTAGAAATATCAAAGACAGTTCATCAAAAGAGTAGAAACAGGGAGTAACAATGTTTACAAAAAAAACATAAACATGGTTATAGCTGCAGCAAGAAGGTTTGCACGTTCTACCTGAGCATGCATGGGTTCTCCCAGGGTACTCCAGCTTCCTCCCACAGTCCAAAAACCTGACTGTTAGGTTTATTGGCTTCTCTAAATTCTCCTTAGCTGTGAGTGTGTGTGTGAATGGTTGTTTGTCCTGTTTGTCTTTGTGTTGCCCTGCGAAAGACAGCTGGAGATAGGCACCAGCACTCCTTGCCACACTGCTTGGGATAAGCGAGACAGAAAATGGATAGATGGATGGATAAACATGGTTAAAGACAATAGATGATGAAAAAATAAAAAAATAAATGGTTAAAAAGAAGTGAGGAGGGTGTGCTTTGGTGGCACAGAGGTTAGCGTGCACCACCCATGTACAGAGGCCTAAGTCCTCGACACGGGCAAGCTGGGTTAAAATCCAATTTGTGGTCTTTTCCCGCATGTTTCTCCTCCTCTGTCTGATCTGAGCCACTAGTGCCGTTAAAAAAAAAAAAACAGTGAGGAAGACTTGAATGACCAGAATCTGACTTTGCTAAAGAGGAAAATAATTCAATTCAGTTTATTTCTATAGCACCAAATCACATCATGTCATCTCAGGTCACTTTACAGTTCAACCAGATCATCCAGTCAGATTGATTCAAAGTTTTCTATCTAAGGAAAACCAGCTGACTGCATCGACTCATTGACTCCTTCAGCAATCCCTCACACTCAAGCATGCTTATAGCTTACAGTGGAGAGGGAAAACTCCCCTTTAACAGGAAGAAACCTCCAGCAGAACCCATTCGCATTAGCAATGGGATGCAAAGTGACCTTTTTCATTGTAGTCTAGAAAAATAAATGAATAATTAAACAGGAAACGACACAACATGAATGGAGTGAGGTGTTACGTTCAAAGCTGGGAAACAGTGCTATAATTTACCAGCCAGTTAAATAAAACTATACGCATGTATCGGTCCATCCCAGTGCCCTAGCATCATTACAGGAAGGAAACATGGCAGAAAATGCCTTCTCCCGAAAATTTGAGCAAACGTGGAGCCATTTTGCCGGAGCAGCAGGAAAATTAAGGTGAGTGCGGAACGGATTTTGAGCCGCGTAGTGAATGGGCGAGCATCCTTCTGAGCGGGGAGCAGAAATTGCACAGCGTTTTTTGCATGCTCTGCTTTTTTTTTCAAATTTCAATATAAAAATTGTGATTACTATTTATTTATTTAGGATTTTTTTTGCAATTACCATTTCTTTTCTTGCAAAAATAATGGAAAATAATTCACTCCATAGAATGTACATATATAAAGTCCTGGGAAAGTTACTTTACAAAAAATAACAGTTATAGTTACTGCAGTTTTTATGTTATTTGAGGCTTATTTGTGGTTCAGGAGAAAGGCCTTCTCCATTTTTGGTAATACGCGCAGTAGAGCACGTACACAGTTTATGAGCATCTTTTCCTTTTTTAGCTATTTAAGCACAACGCAGAGGTCCACACGAATCCTTGCGTGCACATCAGGCTATCATGCATGAATGAAACTGGGGCCAAAACACCACACACACACACACACACACACACACACACATTCCAGTCCGAATAGCACTTTGTAGTGGACATACATTCACACAATCTTACAGAAAGATATAAATACAGCTGGGATTGGGTGCATCTGTTGGGGGAAATAGGTTTTTGTGGGCGCTGTATTGTATTATTTTTGGACAGCATGTTGGCATTTGACTTGTCAATAAACGCTTTTTCCTCCGTCCGGTGGGCAAATGAAGATAATCGTCTTTAGAGTCTTGATTTTTTGTCTTAAGAGAATTCTACCATTTTCAACCCCAACAAATTGGTGTAGATGCTTCTCCAAAAAAAGGGTTCAGGTATGGAATTTAAGGTGCTTATTTTAATTAATGAATTCAATAATTCATTTAAAGGTCTACACATCTGAAAACTTTGAAAACTGATCTGCACTGTTTTGGTGTGTGTGGTTTGACCAGTGAGTTGCAATATAATCATGTGATCATGTTTCTTATCTACGATTAAAAAAAAATAAAAAATAAACTTTGGGGGTGTTTCCACACATTGACACACTCAGATTGGTTATGAAATATTGATGAAGCTGAAAAATAAGTAATAATCTTTTTCCCCCCAACTTTCAGTTTACTTAACATATTTTTTCACATTTCCTTTTACAAAAAGTGATCTTCACTTGGAAAAATAATTGAACTAAATTGTTTCCACTCTTCTACAGCCGTGAACTGTTGGTGCTGATTAAGTGTCTCTGCATTCATCGCACCAGAATGACTGAAATGAACCAATGTTTTTCGCTTAATGTGGGGTTTCAACAATTCCTCATGGGAGGAAACTGAAAAAACAAATGATGCACATTGTTAAAGACCACCCTGCTGAAACATGAAGGCTTCTACAACATTCTTAAAATGGCACAAAGTTGGATCTTGTTAGCCTCCTCGTGAGACCATCCTGATCTCGCAAGCTTTCAAGGTTTCACTCGCAGATCAGTCTGGAGACTCTCCGCTGAAGAAAATTTTGGAGCCGCTCACCAAACTAACGCCCAATCAGCGCTGGCTTTGAGGCGGGTTGAGGTGTGACGCGAACGAGAAGCGCGACAGTTCAGTCTAAAGAACATGGCGGCTTCAGCCGATGAAACTAGCGTTAGCGTGGTATTTTTCACTGAAAGAAGAGCAAAACACTGCTCTAGAGGCTTTTCTCAGAGTAAAAGATGTTTTTGCTCTTCTCCCGATATCAATTGGCTCCTCTTCGCCATCGCTCTGTTAGTAATGCCATTTGCTTTGTTGATCTGATTGGTTTATTTGGCCCGTCTATCACCAACATAGGCCAATCAGCTAACCAGTATTTTTGCCCCTTCCCAAAATTACTTCAATGGAAGGTTTTCAGATGGATATGAGGAGCAAATCCATCTGGGGGAGTCAGGTTAGGATCTTATCTTCACTAAAAACCTTCCGTCTTTACAAAATAAACCTTTCAGCTCTTCAAGTCATGCAAATTCTAACTTCAGATACTATTTTACTGAAGTGATGTAGACCTACCAAAAAAAAAGAAAAATACCACCAGTAAAGATGTTGGACTCTTAGGTTAATCTCGCCCTTTTGATTTATTTTAGTTTCCCTCTACCTGGATTTAAAAAGAACACGAGGATCCGGGCAGAAATCCCCAGACTGAGGTGTCCATTTGGGTCTAAACAAGCATTAAAGGCAGAAAGCAGAGAAGAAGCTGAGAAACTGGGGTTAGGACTGAAGTGCAGAGGATGTTCTACTGGAGACAGAAGAGGAAGAAAACAGCAGGGCGGATTAGAGAGAGATTTGGTTTGTATGTGTTGAAAATATATCGGTTTCACAGTCGGAGAGAAAGAAAAAAGGTTTTCTCTCCTGAGGTAAGAGTTCATGCCAAATCCGGAGATCATGCTTCCCTCTTGGGATGTTCATGTTCTCTGATGAAATATTTGTTCCTGAGAAGAAATCTCCTGACTTTAAACCATCTGCAGAGTTCTGTCTCCATCTTTTATTTCCAGGCATTTAATCTGGAGTTTAAAATAGGTGTAAACAGTGGAGTGCTTGTCTTTTCTATTGTTATAAGTGGGTTAGGTTTTCTGCCTTTAAAAAGATCAGAAATCAAAATGTATTTTCTTTATTATTGTCATGATTCTGTTTTTTTTTCATTCTGTTTTCTTTTTGAGTTTTCAGTTTCACTTTAATTCATGTTTTTCTGTGTTTTCTAGTTTTACGTAGAAAACATAGAATTTTGGATGTATTTAAGAGTTTATATATATCTTGTTTGCCCTTTTATGTCAGTCTCCTTTCCCATAGCTCCCTTCTACGTTCCTCTGTCCACACCTGCTCCCAATCTACTGATTATCCTGGTCTTTGTTTCTGTCTCCCATATATACACCTCCTGTTCAGTCACTGTTTGCTGCTTCCTCGTCGTCATTTCTTTGCCCTTCATGTCGTTTTACCTGGATTTAATTGTTTTGTTTGTAGACTTTTGCTTCTGTTGCCTAGTGATGGGTTAATGAGGCATCTTGAAGCTTTTCGACACATTGCGAAACTGTATTGATACTGGGCGTTAAAGGTATACTATGCAACCGGTGTTGATTTTCCAGCGAGGATCCCCCCAGAGGGCTTAAAGTAAAAGTGCACTGTTGTAAATATGCACAGCTGTTCTCCTGGTTTCTCGGTCAAGCCAGGCGCTGTTGTTTTGAGCTTAGCAGACAGGCTTAACGCAACGGATCACCATGTCTACCGCGGTAGAGAGCCCTTTTCCTCTTTCTTGCCTGCTTCGACATGGGCTTTCGCTGTTTCTCGCTGGTTTCGCCATGATAACTCTGCACAA
Source organism: Cyprinodon brontotheroides (assembly GCA_018398635.1). Taxonomy (NCBI): domain Eukaryota; kingdom Metazoa; phylum Chordata; class Actinopteri; order Cyprinodontiformes; family Cyprinodontidae; genus Cyprinodon; species Cyprinodon brontotheroides. The sequence continues at coordinate 42,176,751 of JAGKQL010000041.1, read as the reverse complement.
AGCATGCAACGAAAGCATGCCTTTCACTGGGCGTGTAGCAGTTCTCGCCGTAGAAGCAAGACCGACTCTCGATGGACTCGAGACTTCTGAACCTGTGGGTGCGGCTGAGGGCTCCTGCAATTGCAAGTACGGTATTTCCCCACAGACCACCAGGGTGGCCGAAAAACCTTTGTTCAACCTGAAATGACCTATTTAATCATCCAAAACGTTATGGAACACATTCATTAACTGAAAAATGTGCATAGTATGCCTTTAAAACTGTCTCACAGAATACTGCCACCTGCTGGACCTTTAAAGACACTAAAGGCAGCTTATTTGATGGACTAAACTGAATTGATCTGATGACCTAGAACAATGATATAATTGAAGTTACTGTAGGTTATATTGTATTATTTCATATCCATGTTTAAATAAAAATATCTTTGATGTTTTTAGATGCAGACAATTAATAATATAAACATATAACGCGAAGATTTGGGGGGAAATGTGAATGAGGATGCATGTGGACTAGGATTTTAAATCAAAATTTTACAGTAAAAAACGGTAAATTAAGAGTCAGTTTGAAAATAACTTTAATTTAGATAAGTTGAATGATAAGTGAAAGGAAAAGGATGACATAACAAGAAAATTAAAAACACAATGACTGAAACGTTCCTATTCCTTTTAGTCTGCTCCAAAATTCTTGACTTTTAATAAAAAAGTGCAAAAGATGACATTAATTGGAGATTAAATCTGCGAGAATCCACCTTCAGCTTCAGTCTCTTCAAACCTCCACTTCCCCTTATAAAACACACCTAGGTAATTTGAGAGGGTGGTGGAGAAAAGTGAAGCAGTCCAGCTTTAAAGCAACAATGGTTAACATCAATTCATGCAAACACCAGAGTTAAAACAGGACCAGAGTCCTTTTATTGGTGACAATATGTAGAAGCAAAATAAAAACTTTCAGGGTTGTCATGTTATTTTACCTCAGTGTGCCTTCAGGCGTTTCTCATTTATGTAAATCAGGATTGTTGGCAGCCATCCTATTGAGAATGGAAGAATATTTAAATGCTTTTTTTCATTGCTGGTTTATATTTGTTTCAGTCTTGGGCCTAAACTTCAATGCAATAATTTAAGCAGTTTTGTCCTCAGAGCGTAACTGGCAACCAAAACAATGCAGTTATCTTTTAAAAAACGTTTTCTTGTCTGCCAACAATAACATACAAACAATAAGTGCACAAGATAAATAAACCGCTTCTAGAACCACTGAAGGCAGCAGTAGTTATTATCTGTCTCTCATATTAGTTTGAGGAAATGTTCTTTATGTTCAATACTGATTCAATTCATTGAGGCTTGTAGACATTTTTTTATGCCTGGCTCTGTGAAACCAAGGTCCCCAAACAGTGCATGTTGAATCATGCACATTTCATTTATAACCTGTATCCAAAGTGGAAAGGTTATGACAGTCTACTCCTTTTAGCCTGAATTCATCCGGTCCCCACGGGCTGGGTCACGCCACAACATGACGATGAACTGAGACAGTTACTGTGTTTTTAATCCACCTCTCATTTCCTCTCTCCTATGCTTCCCTCTGCCAGCTACTATTCTCATAATGTCAGATCTTATTCATTTGCTCATGAATAAACGATCCTAAGAATTAATTAAACTACTCATGTTAAATGTCAATGCGTCGGGTTCTGTTTTTGTAAGTAGATTACTGATTATTATTATAAGTATTTGACATAATTATATTTTAGCTGTTTTATTTTGTCAATATTTTCTGTAAGTCTTGGATTTTAGTTACTTTTCCCTTCAACCTCTTAATAGTTGTTATCTCAGAGCAAAAAAGTATTGTTTCCTTTGTTCCTCTTGTAATTTTCAGCGCAGTCTTTGTTTCAGGCTGTTTTTATGCCACTTTTCTTGGTCTTTTTTCTTTTCTCTGCTATGAACTTTGGGACTTTCGGCTGTTTCTACTTCAGACTTAGACAAACTTTACGGTCATTTTGAAAACACAGGGAGTACGTTTAGTACAGCTCTCAAGTTATTCCCATTTCTCAAAGTGCAGCAGTGATAAAATGTAAACATGGTGATCAAATGTAAACATAAGACTGAGATATAATTGATTTACAGTTTTTCCAACATTCACCTTTTTTTCTCTTTTATTCAACATTCAGCAGTCTGATGGCGGTGGGGAAAAGCTGTTACCATGGCCGGTTCTAGACAGGGGCCAATGGGGGCCAGTGCCCCTGTAGATCATGTCCTGGCCCCTGTTATGGCCCCTGTACTGAAAACATAATACTTAAAAGAAATTCTAATAATGATCTGGGCTGGAACAGACATGGTTACTGATTGGTCATTTGGATCTATTTCATAGTTTTTCTTTACAAATTCTGTTTTACTAATTATTAAAAAAACAATAAGGTGACAGTTTCAGTGGTATTGAGATAGGATCCCAGTTTTCATCTGTCAAATGTGTTTTTTTTCCCACAACAAATAAAAAAATGCTCTTATTTTTACAGATGAATTTAACAGTTCTTCTTGAGTTCAAATTAAAATTTATAGAAAACTGTAGTTTTAACTTAAATTAAATCAAAAAATATGTAAAATTCCTACGTTTTAAATGTATATTGACCTCATAGGAAATAGAATTGTTATTGAACCTCATTGAAAAGAAATGTCACTTCATGCAGCTCTTCTAATATATTTGAATCTCTTGCCCTGTTTTTTATTTCATGCTTTTCTGGGCCCCCATGAAAACACGCTGGCCCCCTCCTGGCCCCCTGGTACATTTGGTCTAGATCCGCCACTGGCTGTTACAGAACCTGCTGGACCTGCATCGGATGCTAGGAAGTCTCTTATCAGAGGGCAGCAAGGAAAACAGTCCATGGTTGGGGGGTGGGGGCCCTGGGATGAAATGTCTTTAATGGAGGGAAGAGGAGCCCCCATGATCCTCTATGCTGTTCTCACCTTCTTCCAGTCTGCATACTTATAAGAATTATAACAACTAGTTTAAAAAAAAAAACCTGAGTTACTGCAGTATGTATTTTTCCTTTAAAGTTAATAAAGTATTTCTAACTGGTTTGAATGGAAAACAATATTATACCAGGGGTACAAACTATTTTAGCTTTAAATGTGCATAGTTTGAGCCCAAATACAACAATCGTCAAAGATGTTCTAAAACTGTCGAATGATTCCCCACCAATGCTATGAGCATCGATGTCTCAGAAAATCCTCTATGCCCTGCCTGCTCCCTTATGGTTATGTTTCTTTAACTAGTAAGCATCAATTGAAATATTACATTCTTAGGATCAAAGTTGATCTGCACCTCGTCTCTGGATCTTTCATCTGTCTAATGTGACACTGTGAAGCTCTGCAATTTTTCTCTGCAATTATCTTTACTCTTCCACCTGAAGTAATTTGCTGAGAAATTAAATTAGACGCACAACATGATCATTTGTGAAGCTCTTGACATGGTGTTAACTCTCGGTTGCACGCTCTACCGGAGGAACACCTCTGCCTCCGATGGTGCTCTGCTTGTTTGACAGCTAAAAGGCTGAAGAAAGAGAAATCTGAGTGCATCCCAGCAGCATTCCTGCACTGCAGCAGTAAAACCTCTGTAGCTGCTGAAATCTGACATTTGCAACTTTTTAAACTAGCTTTTGAAGTTCAGGTATTTAAGGAGACGCAAACCTCAATTATCTACATCATAACAAACTCCATATATATTTATTTCATTTTTATTTTGAATAAATAATTCACATCAACTTATAAAGTTACAGTTACTCTTTATTTGTCTTTCTTTAAGGAGCCATAACCCATAAATCTGACTTTTTCATGTTAAAAAATTGGTGTTGGGCTTGAATTATTACCTGTCGCACTCCAGTGACTGTTTTCTGTTTTGTTGGAGAATTTGGTGACAACACACGAAAGGACTGATTGGGCCGATTGCTGATTGTAAACATAATATTCACCTTTTTCTCTTGAAACTGTTGAATTTATACAGGTTTCTGTTGCATTTAATTCCTGCACAGCCTCATCCACTGTGTGTCTCTGCATTTAAGTTCAAATTGAAAACATAAGATTGATTTATATAGTCCAGGGGTCACCAACCTTTTTTTAGGCTGAGGGCTACTTCATGGCTACCGAGTAATGGGAAGGGCTACTGGAGGGATCAGTGTTCACCTACAGTAAATCTTATCCATAAAAACTCATTTTTATTCTTATTTTATTCTTTAATTATTTTCTAATTTTCTTTTTAATATTGTCATTTTGAAACCACTGAAATATGCTGGGAAATAGTTAACATGATGAAATAATACATAAATGATTAAAAAAGGGCAACAGAATAAAAAGAAAATCAACTTAACCCACTGAGTGAGTTGTTCTGTTTTCAGAAGGCGAAGAGGGCCCTCCATGTGGTCCTTGAGGGCCCCTTGGTGCCCACGGGCACCAGCGTTGGTGACCCCTGATATAGTCTTTGTTCAGGTAAAACATTATTGAAACTTAAAATTACATTATAGAATTGTTATTTAGTTTTAAATGTATATTTTTTTTTACAGTTTAGGTTGTATCTTTTAAATCAGGGGTGCTCAAGTCCAGTCCTCAAGATCTACTATCCTGCAACTTTTTGTTGCAACCCATTTTAAACACACCTGAATCAAATGAGTGGCTCATTACCATGCCTCTGCTGGGCTAAATGAGGGATTGAGCCTTTCAGGTGTGTTAGAGAAGAGATGCATCTAAAAGTTACAGGATGGTAGCTCTTGAGGACTGGACTTGAGCACCACTGTTTTAAATTAACCCTCTTCCTCCCTGCAACACTTTTATCATGCAGTAAGAAACAACCTACTTCATTACTTTGAACACTGCGTAGCTTCATATTAAAGGGGCTTTAGAACCAAACATTATCAGAGCTGAATACTTAATAATGACCGGTAGAGTTAAACATGTAGTTAGATGTGTGTAAAAGTGTCATTTTGTCATGGTTTTGGCACTGATGGTTCCTTTTTTCACCTAATTGGCCCTGCAGCTGATTACTGCCGATCTGATTCACCTTGTCCTCGCAGCTATTTATGCCATTTGCTTTCCTGCCATCAGTGCCAGATTATTCGAGCTGTTGTGAGAGTAACTCTAGCGATCAAGTGAGTTTTTCTGTAAATCTGATTCTGACCTGTTTTCTGCTTTGGATATTAGAGTTTCTGCAAATTCAGCCAATCATATATCAGCGGTCATCTGTCAATCAAATGTTTTCAGTCATAGCATCTTGATTCATATGTCGCAGGCTAATATACGCACACGGTTGAAATAAGAATCATTTCCTTTCCCATTGAGTTCGTCCCAGTGTTCCACGGGGGATGGGCGTCTCTGTGTCTTCAGCAGGCGTAGAGCTAACAGAACTGGCAGCGTTGCGAGCAAGGGCTCAAACATGTACGGCTGGAAGCCTTCTACACCAAACCAAGCTTCTGCCGCCCTGGCGTCCTCTTCCACAACATCTTCGTCCCCGCTTTCCTCCTCTAAATAAAAATGGATGACGGAGGAGACTCATCCACGACCTCCAACACTAAACTCTCCTCCTCCTTGCATGTTTCCTCTGTCCATAGCGTTCCTTGACAGTGTCGTTTCTAAGTCACCAATTTAGTGCTACTTGGTCCCAATGGAATTTCCCATTGGAAACCTACTAGCACTAAGTTGCTAACTGGTTAGCAAGATGCTTCCGACAAACCGGCTTGCCGAACCTTCCGCCACAACAATCCCACCCCCTGATAATTGACCAATCAAATTCACATTTTTCACTCGTGTAAAGTCGGGCACCACTCGGGAGAATTCGAAATGCAACGGTTAGAACGGCCGCTTCCCTACGACTTTAAGAGAAATCCTCCACAGATAAGGTTGACCTTTTCCAAATGAATTCTTTGAAATTCAACCAATATTCTCGTCAAAGATGAGCACTCTAGCTTCTAAATTATCAATTCATTCATTTAATGCAACATTGAGATATGGAAATGAACTCTGTGATGACTGATTAGAAAAACAAACTTGTTTAAGTGGATTTCACTTTCAGGAAATTGGCCTCTTTTTATGGCATGCTCCCAAATTGAGAAAAAATAAAGTCTGCAGCCTCTCATTCATCATTTCACCTGTTTATGATAATTACCACGTGTCAGAGCTAATGCAGTAATGATTTACTGGATCAAAAGCTAAGTAATAAATCAATCCGACTAAAAGTGCAGTAAATTCACTTTTTATGGATTGCTTTTTAAAATGTTCTACAAGCGTAGCTGCACTTAAACACATCCACAAATGAATTCCACTGAGATTTCAGACGGATTAGCATAACTCGTAAACACATCCATCAGAGTCTTGTTAGGAGGTCTCAAGTGGCCTGAAAAGACCACAGACCTTCATAGACAAGCATTACTTTGTCATTTTTTTAGAGATTTACTTAACATTATCACACATTTCTGTCCAACGTTAGCATTCAGTAGCACTTTTAAGGCCATGTTACTAGTATTTAAGCCTCATGAAGCCGTCAATTCAATTACTATGGGATCTCAGATCATCAATCAAGAAGGTTTTAAGGAGATGCCGTGCTGCTTTTTTTATGAAACCCAATGAGACACTGCCGATACAGCATCAGCAGAAAACGAATTGTTGCAAAGCATCATGCTCCTATCATGCTGTTTTTTGCTTTTATAGTTTAAACAGAAAAAATATATATAAAAAATATCTATTTTTAACAATACTTTACATAGATTAAATGCAGCAAAAATGTAAAAGACATTCTTGACCAACTATATTGTTCCCCTCAAATGACTGTATATGCAAAAATTCTAGCCTGTCGTGCCACAATGACTAGGGGCCCAAGTTAGTGTGATAACAGGGGCAGATTTACCATTAGGCAAACATAGGCAGTTTCCTAGGGCCCCAAGTTCCTGGGGGCCCAAAAAACTCCTTTTACATATATGATTAATACAGCAGTTACTTATTTGTCACATTATGTTCTTGACAACATGCCATCAGAATGCATATACCGTAAATTCTCTAATATTGGCCTGTATTCCAATAGCGGCTGGGTCTCTAATAATGGCCGGTCTCGCTGTCAGAGGAGGTAAATAATGGCCGGTCTCTAATACAGGCCGGGGCTATAAACGTTTTTTTCTGGGCATACCTCAACATTATACTTGTGGTAGTAAGTAACATACAAGTACCACAGCCCTGCGCAGCTGGACGACAGCCGACAGGCCCTGACTGCTGCCCGTCTGCGCCAAGGAAGAGAAGAGACACGCAGCAGAACAGGAGGAGCAGCGAGTGATGAGGAGATTAAAGGGAGATGAAGAGGAGGAGGAAAAAACTGAGGAGGAGAATTAAACAGAATTGGAGGATTTTTTTTTTTTTTACTTCAAACCAAGCGAGACATGGTAACTGTACTTTTTCAATAAATGAACCTAGTGTTTTATAGGTTCAAATAGACACAAAATCTCATTTTTATTCATTCCACTGGTAGTCTGTTTTGCTCAAATAGCAATAGAGGCCTGTCTCTAATACTGGCCTCTATCCAATAAAGGCCTGGACCGCGATGCACTTGAGTGAAATAAAGGCCCGGGCCTATATTAGAGAATTTACGGTAACATGATCTTGGCGCTGATGGTTTGGTTTTTTCCTTTACTCCTTGCTTTCCTGTCTAATTGGTTCTGCGGCTGATTATCGCCAATCATTTTCACCTGGTTCCTCTACTATTTATGTTGTGTGTTTGCTCCCATGTGCGCCAGGTTATTTGTGTGTTTTTGTGAGATTTCCTGTGGATCTCGAGTTTTACCTTGCCCCTGTCTGCTCTGTTTGTCGCATCTGATCCTGGATTCTACCCGCTTCTGAACCTGGAACTGTCTCCTGACTTCGGCCCTGAATTTCCCTTCTGGACTCTGTTGCTGCTCTGCGTCTGCTGCTCGCTCTCTAGGAACTCTGGGGGCGTCGTCCGCCGCAACTGCGGTCAAACCTCCCTCCCGGATTCTGCTGTGTTCTCCTCCGCCAACGGACTGAACTTTGAATCAGGTCAGTGACTAGCTCCAAGTAGTGTTAAGCTCCACATCCAGTCACTGACCTGTATTCTCCTATCCCTGCAGATCTGCCCTGCAGCAGACAAGCAGCCCCGCACACTGTTTGTTTATAATAAACGCTTTTGAACTTTCCCACTGCCTGTCTCGCCTTGAATTCTGGGTCCAATATTCTGAGATCATTATACTAACCTAGTTAGTAGACCCTCGGATCTTGTTACCCGTTTCATTTCCACGACTTTGAGCCCAGTTTTGTTTCTCCGGTTAATAATTCCTCCTAATCATCTCGGTTAAAAATGTGCCTCTTTCACAGGGACGTGACACTGTTGTAACCAACCTGCTACACCGAGGAGCCAAAATTCAGCATCCCAGCTCTCCCATGGTGTCAGGATTTGGTTGTGGTTTAGAGCAGCGGTCCCCAACCACCATCCAATAGCGGCCGGGTCTCTAATAATGGCCGGTCTCGCTGTCAGAGGAGGTAAATAATGGCCGGTCTCTAATACAGGCCGGGGCTATAAACGTTTTTTCTGGGCATACCTCAACATTATACTTGTGGTAGTAAGTAACATACAAGTACCACAGCCCTGCGCAGCTGAACGACAAGCCCTGCTGCTGCCCGTCTGCGCGAGGAAGAGAACAGACACGCAGCAGAACAGGAGGAGCAGCGCGAGTGATGAGGAGAATAAAGGGAGAGATGAAGAGGAGGAGGAAACTGAGGAGGAGAATTAAACAGAATTGGAGGATTTTTATATATTTTTTTTACTTCAAACCAAGCGAGACATGGTAACTGTACTTTTTCAATAAATGAACCTAGTGTTTTATAGGTTCAAATAGACACAAAATCTCATTTTTATTCATTCCACTGGTAGTCTGTTTTGCTCAAATAGCAATAGAGGCCTGTCTCTAATACTGGCCTGTATCCAATAAAGGCCTGGACCGCGATGCACTTGAGTGAAATAAAGGCCCGGGCCTATATTAGAGAATTTACGGTATATATATATATAATTAGTCGACGATCAAAGTCTGAATGATGTTTTATTTTGAAAAATATAAGACATTGGGCTATTCTCTCCCAATTCCATCAGTCGGTGCATCTGTGCCTCTTGACACAGGTTAATTCAGGTCAAGACTCATCCTATCTATAACATTCTATCGTTGTGAAGCGGGATTTTCTGCGGTTACAGCGACCAAAACAAAGCTACGGAGCAGATTGGACATCAAGAGCACAATTCGTGTGTCATTGTCTCCGATTCAGCCTAGATGGGACCGGCTTGTTTTAGAGAAACGAGCTCATGGCTCCTACTAATTCAACATAAATGTGAGTTTTATTTTTATGCTGTTTGTATTTGATTTTAGGCCAGTCCTATCATTTTATTTGATCATAACCGGTCCGTGGCGCAAAAAAGGTTGGGGACCGCCGGTTTAGAGGACCCAAATGCAGAGGCAGACAGGCTGAGGTGATTTCTGCAGTTTAATCGGTAAGAACAGTAAACAATGGCAGGAATCCAGAATCCAACTTAAAATGTAACACAAACCAGAACCATGGAGACATCAGGGGAAAACAATCAGCGACAGCGACGGGGAACCAGCGACGACTGAACCAGTGGTAACAGAAGCAGCAACAACAGAGGAACCAACAAGGAGTGACAGCAGAGGGAGATTATATACAGCTGACTAAGACAAAGGCAGGGCTAACGAGCTGATAAGGAGCAGGTGTGAGTGGATACAACGAGGAAGCCAAGGTGATGAACAAATTGGCAGGCCTTTAGGTCTGAGCTGATCCATCCATCCATCCATCCATCCATCTTCTTCCTCTTATCCTGGGTCGGGTCTCGGGGGTAGCAGCTTCAATAGGGAGGCCCAGACGTCCCTCTCTCCAGCCACTTGGTCCAGCTCCTCCGGGGGAATCTCAAGGCGCTTCCAGGCCAGTCGAGAAAAATACTCCTCCAGCGTGTCCTGGGTCTCCTCCTGGGCCTCCCCGGGTGGGACGTGCCTGGAACACCCCCACCAGGGAGACCTCCAGGAGGCATCCTAATCAGATGCCCAAAACACCTCAACTGGCTCCTCTCGATGTGGAGGAGCAGTGGCTCTACTTTGAGTCCTCCCCGGATGATTGAGCTCCTCAACCTATCTCTAAGGGAGAGCCCAGACACACTACGGGAGGAAACTCATTTCAGCCGCTTGTATACAGGATCTTGTTCTTTTCGGTCATAAGCTCTGGGTCATGACCGAGGTAGGAATGTAGATCGACCGTAAATCGAGAGCTTTGCTTTTGGCTCAGCTCTCTTCTTCACCACAACAGACCGGTACAACAAAGGATAATGAAAACAAAGAAAATTTTCTTTGAAGACATGTTTAAGCTTTGTGTCAATTGCTTGACAGAGTTATTAAGAGATCATTTCTATTTTTTTTTTTCCTTCTGTTCCAATGTGATACAAAACTGTCATGATCTGGCCTGTTTGCTCCTCCTTAATTAGTCATTCCTTTCACCTGTCGTTTTCCCTCCCTCCCTCAATTATTATTTATTCCTCTCACCTGTTTCCTCTTGGTTATATTCAGTTCAGCCTGAGCATTCAGTGCCAGATCATTACTTGTTTTCTGTTAGTCTGTCTGTTCATTTTTGTTTCATGGTTCATGTTCTGGATCCTGGCAGCCAGTGGAAAGAGAGGTTTTTAGTGTTTACGTCTCGTCTCCTGATGGGTCAATGTTCCTCCTCCGCTTGAGAGTTCTCTGGGTTTTGGCTCTATATGTGGGGAGGTTCGGCTTTTTATCTCAGTAAGCCTGGCTCCAGGGAGGGAGACCAGTTTAAGAATCCTGCATCAAGTTCTGGTTCCGCGTCCTGTCTCGGCTACCTCTTCCACTGAGCCTGCTCAGCTGCACCTGATCCTGTCTGCTCCTGTGTGTGACCGCCTAGTCATGCTTTCGGATCCTGTCAGACCCTGAACCCTCCTGGGAGCTTGTGGATGCCTGGAAGTCTAGATCCTGCCACCTGGATCCAGACCACCCGGAGCAGGATCCTGTTTCTGTCTGTTCCTGTCTGTTCTGGATCCCTGACCAGGATCGGAAACTTCCAGCATGTCCTCTGGGACTGCAGGACTCGGGGACATTCTTGGACTGGACTGTTAAACCAGGTAAGTGGCCAACTCAGATAATCATCTTCTGTCAGATGATGGTGGTCACTTACCTTTGTTTTCTCCTGCAGAATGTCTGAGATCGGGCGGTGCCCTGCCCCCCTCCTGCAGTGTCCACGAGCAACAGCTCTACTTTAGTTTTTGTTTTGTTAATAAACATTTTGAACTTTCCTACTGACTGTCTTTTCTTGAATACTGGGTCCATCTGTCCTCGGTTCATGACACAAAACCATCTCAGTATTATATAAACAGATCAGTGTACTGTTACGACATGATCTACTTCATTTCTAGTACAGCTCAAACCTTTTCTAAACAGTAAAACCAAAAGGGATATGCTGCAGCAACAACTCAACATTCATCATATCTTTCCCTTTCAAGTAAAACCCAGTAGGCCTACTCCTGTAGCAGCCCTCTGTTCCAAAAAAATACCAACATTTCCAACAAAGGCCGTGGGTGGTAACAGGTGGTGTTTGGCTTTGTACGCACTTCTGACTTGACTTATTTATTGTAAAATAAACAAAATAATTACTAAAAATGTCTTTCAACATAGTCAAAACAAAAAATAATGTTAATTCGACATTTGAAGCTCTAAAAAAAAGTGGTCAAAAAATCGTTTTACAATCATTTTATTGGCACCTTCCCTGTCCAGCCCTGAGGAGAGAGAGAAAGAAAACCAGACCTGCACCTAAATCTAGGTGTATGACATACTCATACAGATTAATCATCTTGTTATCTCAAGAAATCAATAACTGTTTTCTCAGTATAACGAGATAATTACCTTATCTCGAGAAAACAATTAATTGTAAAACCGTGATAACGAGATAGTTATGTCATTATCTCGAGAAGGCAAAGAAAAAAAATAAGTCGAATACAACCACTCTCAAGCTTCTGTATATATGCCTCCAGAATGCTTGATAATGTTAGTTTGGGTTCTTTATGACATGTTTTTCTTTAGAGATCTGACCCACATGCAGTAAACTACTGCATGTGAGAACCAGGGTAAAGGTTTAACAGGTTTATTGAGGAGGGTAATGGGGTTGGATTCTGGAAACTCAGTGTATTGGTGAACCGGAACTGGAGGAGGGAAGGGAAGAGTCAGCGGTTAGTTCAGGTTCCGTGGGAACTTTGAATGATGACTTGGAGAAACATGGAAAACAGGACTCATGTTAGTGGAGAAAAAGTTTCTTCTCAGAATCCAGTCCATGTGGGTATATCCAGAAGAAAGTGCTCGTTGGAGGGCGTACAGGTTTAGACTTGGTTGGGTTCTAAGGAGCTATGGAGCGGACTGTCACTCGAAAATCCAGGAGGTCTTGAACGGAACTTGTGGAGGTTAATCACCTGCTCAGTGTGAGACACAAACAATCCTTCCATGCGGAGAAGGCCAAAAGATCCAGCTTACAGGATGACTTCCTGTCGAAAGGAAAGACAAAAACACATTTAGGCTCAGTGAAACAAAGACTCAGTTAGACTCAGCTAATCTCAGCTTGGCTAGAGTACCCAAAACTGGCAAACATTCTGGCATCAAGGCAGTGACAGTCCATCGCTCAAATAGTCCTCAGTAATGAGGCAACCAGCTGCAGGTGTGTGGGAGGACCACCAGAACAGTGAACCACCTGGTGGTGGAGGGAGAGAAAAACACAAAAACACAACCCACACAAACTGGATTCCTAACAATCTAACAACTCTAAAAAACAAACAAGTCTCAGTTTCTGACCCTGATCAGTTAGAAAGCTGTTTATTATTCCATTGTTTGAGGCTGGGGGAGGAAATGTCTGATTACTTGAGTGTTTACCAGTTTGGCTTTACTCCTGAGCCAGCCGCTGTATTTATACATATATCAATAATAATCACCACTACCTCAACATCTGCTCTCTGATCAGCAGCTCTGGGCAAAGCACAGATGCCCACACACAAATTCCTGCCTACAACTCGCCATTAGCAAATAGCCAGCGGGGGTGGAGAGTCACAATATCTTATTATTCTAAGACCTGGAGCAAAGTATGAACACATAATGGAGGTCATGTGGCCTCTTGACACAATCAAACACATACAAGTCACCCCTATGACACAGTTGGAGAGTCAGTGAGTCCTGCTGGATTGCCACCGGCAGCAGAGCAATGCTGAAACATTTAAGTGTTTTTGAAAGACACTGGAGTAATTATAGGTCATTCTGGACTAACAAACAATGAATAATTAAATAGGCTGACACGGTATTAAAGGGGCATAGTCACGTTATATGTCCACGTAAAAAAGACAAAAAAACCCCATTTAATTATATAAAACAAGGTTATATACACCAAGTTAGAGTTGGGCTGATCGATCCTAAGATCGGAAAAACACAGAGGATTGGGAATAAAGCGCCATTTGACTATATTTTAATACCGTAAATGAAACATTAGCAAGCTCTACGATTTGTAAAAAGCTGGTTAAATGCTGTGGAAACAACAAATTTAAATTTGCACATGAAAACCCATGAGCAAGAAAACAGACCCTCTAACCCTCAGACAGACGTCACTGACAGGCGTGTGATCCCTGAACCTGAAATACCAGAAATAATGCTACATGTAAAAAATGCCATTGTTAAAAAAAAAAAAACTGTTAAGAGTAGTTTTTGGAAAATAACTCTGAGAAATATAACTTGACAAAATTAAATAATTTAAAAAAAAGTTTTTTTTTTACTTTACTTTAAAGCTCTTTTGAGTTTTTCACTAGTTTTATTTCTGGATTATTTGTTTGTCTTTATTTCAAATGTCCACTTACAAAATATGTTCTTTGCTTGTGACGATAATGGAACAAAATTTGCTTGATAGAGGAGTTGTTGAAGCCATTTATGCTAAATTTGTGTAACTTGTAATTTCTACCAATTTATTTTTTTACTTTTGGTAGGTAAAATATATTTAAGTTAACTTAGAAGCAAAAAAAGCAAGACATCTCTAATAATTGTTTTGTTTTTGTTTTTACAATAAATAAGTCAAGTGTAGTTTGACTGTATGATCTGGTGAACAAGTAAAAGTGCCTTGAGATAAGGTGTGTTTTGCTGGGATCTGGAGCTGTACCACCTTCCTCCAGCAGAGTGCGCCGTGATGGGTCCTCCTGAGCTGGAACCTTCCAGCACACCTGAGACGCATCTTCTCATCAGTGACCTGCCCTATATAACCTGCTTTCAGACCTTGCTTCGACGCCGCAGTGTTGACCTAGTTTGGTTAGCCACCTGAGCCTTGAACCTGAGAATCTTTGCTATCTCTTTGATGAGATCTGATTCTAATTCTCCCTAGTTTTTGTCCCTCACAGGAAACCTGTCTCTACCTGAGGCTCTGGATGAGTTTAACCTGCCGTGATTGCCCTCGTGGAGCCAAACCTGAAGATTCCTCTGTGGATTCCCCTGCAGCTCTTTGCTAAGAGCTGGAAACTCAGATCAAGGTCTGCCCTCAAATTCAGAAGCAAGCACAATCAAAGCACAATCAAAGACTCATAACTCATCAGTTCGTTTGCTAATCAAACTATCATCTCTGCAGACTCCAGTGAACCAGCCCCTGACCAGTTCCAGTTCCTGTGCATTATTCTTGTGTTTGTACAACAATAAACTCTTTTAAACTTTTATCCAGCCTCTGAGTGTGTTCTGCATTTTGGGCTAGCTCTGAGACCCATCATGACAGAACACTGCGGCCAAACACAAAGCCCAGCAGATCACCTCCGTCGGAGGCTTGAGGAGCAAGACGCTCAGATCCATGGACATGCGCAAACCCTCCGTGAGTTACATACCATGATTGATTATCAAAATCAGATGCTTCAAACATATGCTAGCTACATGGGCAGCGCTAACGCAGCGTCAGCGGCACGTCCAGTTCCTGATCCTCTTCCACCTCTAAGGTCACCAGCTGTGACGTCATCTCCTGAGTTCCGTCCCAGTCTCCCTGAAAAATTCTCAGGTAACCAGAAGGATTGTAAGGGATTTTTGTTTCAATGTCGTCTTATTTTTGAGAACTCTCCTGGCAGTTTCCCTACAGATAAGAAAAAGATAACTTTTATTTTGTCCCAACTCACTGGGCGAGCCCTTGAGTGGGCGGAGGCAAGGTTCACCTCTGAGGCCAGTTTCAGATGTACTTTTTCTGAGTTTGTTTCAGAATTTTCCCAGGTATTTAATCAAGACTCTGATCAAACTATTGACTCTCAAGCTCTGCTAAATTTGAAACAGGGAAATTCCACAGTGGCGGAGTTTTCCATCGACTTCCGGGTCAAAGCCGCAGCCTCTGGATGGAACGAATGTGCTCTCAAAAAGTGCATATTTTAAGGCACTGAATGACAATATCAAGGATGAACTAGCTACTCTCGACGAACCTGCTAGTTTGGAGGATTTAATCCGCCTAACCATTAGGTTGGACAACAGACTTCGTGCTAGAAACAGCTCAAGACAAAGAAGTCTAAATTTTTCTGTGTCTGCCCCTGCATTAAATAATGCTTCTGTTTTTTCTGGATCCACAGAACCTGTTTCCAAGCCAAGGTCTAAAACTCAGACTCTATCTGTGCCTGTCCAAGTCTCTCATTCTGACGGAATGGAAGCCGAACCCATGCAGGTTGGACACACAAGGCTAACCCCTGAGGAAAGACTACGACGTTTCAGGGGCAAATTGTGCATATACTGTGGTGAGACTGGTCATTTCATTGCTTCATGCCCAGCTAAGTCAAAAGCCAGGGCCCGTCAGAGGAACTGAGGAGTCTGACGGGCCATTTGAAAACTGAAAAGTCTCCTCATTTGATGCTACCAGCCACTCTGTTTTTCTCAAACCAGAATCTCACCTTGTCTGCTTTTATTGACTCTGGATGTGAGCGTAATCTTATTGACTCTTGAACCTGTTCAAGGGGCTACTGTCTTCACCAAGCTCGATTTAAGAAACGCTTATCACCTTCTCAGGATAAGAGAAGGTGACGAATGGAAGACAGCCTTTAAGACCCCTTTGGGCCAATTTGAGTATCTGGTTATGCCTTTTGGTCTCACAAACGCTCCTGCATGTTTTCAAGCACTCGTCAATGATGTCCTCAGAGACTTGTGTTTGTTTACATCGACGACATTTTGATCTATTCCAAGAACCTTTCTGAGCATAAGAAACATGTCCGCCTGGTCCTTCAAAGACTGTTGGAAAATAAACTTTTCACCAACCATCTGTCACCTTTTTAGGGTTTGTGCTCGAGGGCGGGCAGGTTAAGCCATCCGAAGACAAGATTAAGGCAGTATTGGACTGGCCGACACCTGACAACCGCAAACAGCTGCAGAGATTCCTGGGTTTTGCTAACTTCTACCAACGTTTCATCAGGAATTACAGTCAGACAGCTCTACCTCTCACAACTCTAACCTCTGTTAAAAGGACTTTTCAATGGACACCTGAAGCGCAAAACGCCTTTGATAAATTAAAAACCCTGTTTTCCAGGGCTCCTGTTTTGATCCAGCCAGATCCTGCCAAACAATTTATCCTTGAAGTGGACGCCTCTGACTCTAGTGTTGGTGCAGTTTTATCCCAACAACTCGACTCTGATCAAAGGATTCACCCCTGTGCATTTTTCTCCCGTAGACTCTCACCGGCTGAACAAGAACTACGATGTTGGGGACCGACAAACTTCTAGCCATCAAACTCACCTTGGAGGAGTGGAGACACTGGCTCGAGGGGGCCGAACACCCAGTCTGTTGGGATCTGGAGCGGTACCATCCGTCTCCAGCAGAGTGCGCCGTGGATCCTCCTGAAGCTGAGCCTCCAACACACCTGAGGTGCATCTCGTCATCAGGAGGACCTGCAGTATATAACCGGCCTTCAGACCTTGCCTCAATGCCGCAGTGTTGATCCAGTTTGGTTAGCACCTAAGCCTAGAACCTCCTCACAATCTCTAAGTGATCTCCCTAGTGATCAATCAATCTTCTAACCTTCGTTGTCTATGCTTCACAGGAAACCTGTTCCCTTGGAAGCTCTGGATGAGCTTAACCTGCCGAGCCTGCCCTCAGAGCCAAACCTGAAGACTCTCCTCTGGATTCCTCTGCAGCTCTTGGCTAAGAGCTGGAAACCAAAACCCAAGGTCTGCATTCAAGTCAGAAGTAAGACGCTGAAGCGTGTTATTGAACTCTGCTGAACAAATCAGTCTCTGGACCCAACAGTTCCTTCCTCAAAGAGAAACCCGGACTCCTCAAGGTAATCTTCTGAAACTTCCAAACGCTAACTCCTCAGTGCCAACGCTAACTGAACTGTCATCCTCACAGACTCCAGTGAACCAGTCCCCGGCCAGAACCAGTTCCAGTTCACATAATTCATGTGCTTGTGTTTTTAATAAACATTACAAAACTTTCCATCTGTTTCCGTGGTGTTCTGCATATTGGGCTTCTCTGAGAACCAATCATGACAGAACACTGCGGCCAAACACAAGGCCCCGCAGATCACCTCCACCGTAGACTGGAAGAGCAGGATGCTCAAATCCAAGGACAGACTCAAACCCTCCGTGATTTATACAGCATGGTCAATTACCAAAACCAAATGCTTAAAAGGCATGCTAACAACATGAGTAGTGCTAATGCCACGCCGGCAGCACAACCATTTCCGGGTCCAGTTCCGCCTCCGAGGTCACCGGTGGTGACGTCATTCCCTGAGTTTCGCCCTAGTCTCCCTGAAAAGTTTTCAGGTAATATGAAGGATTGTAAAGGATTTTTGTTCCAATGCCGACTCATTTTTCAGAATTCTCCTGGAAGTTTTCCTACGGACGAAACAAAAATAACATTTATTCTGTCCCACCTAACAGGAAAAGCCCTTGAGTGGGCTCAGGCCAGGTTTGCCTCCGAAGACAGTATCAGCGATAATTTTTCTGATTTTGTTTCAGAGTTTTCCCAAGTGTTTAACCATGATTCCGACCAGACTATTGATTCTCGTGCTCTGTTAAGTCTTAAACAGGGAAATTCATCAGTTGCTGATTTCTCCATCAACTTCCGGGTTAAAGCCGCTGCTTCCGGATGGAATCAACGGGCTCTTACAAGTGCATTTTTCAACGCTTTAAATGAAAATATCACGGATGAACTTGCAACCCTCGACTAACCAGAGACTCTAGATGAATTAATCCGCCTAACCATTAGGTTGGATAACAGAATCCGTGCTAGAAACCTTTCTAGACGAAGAAATCAAGGTTCTTCTGTGTCAACCCCTGCTTCTAATAATGCTACTTTTTCTTCTGGTCCCACAGAACCCTTCTCCAAGCCATGGTCTAAGACCCAGTCACTTTCTATGCCTGTTCAGGTCTCTCATGCAGTAGAAACGGAAGCTGAACCAATGCAGATTGGACATACAAGGCTAACCCCTGAGGAAAGACTAAGACGTGTCAGAAGCAAGCTTTGCATCTACTGTGGTGAGACTGGCCATTTCATCGCTTCATGCCCCGCTAAGTTAAAAGCCGGGGCCCGTCAGAAGATCTGAGGAGTCTGACGGGCCATTTAACTTCCGAGAAATCTCCTCGTCTCATGCTTCCAGCTATTTTGTGCTTTTCAGATCAGACTCTCATTTTGTCTGCTTTCATCGACTCAGGCTGTGAACGCAATCTGATTGACTCCAACCTGGTTCAGCAGCTAAAAATTGATACTATCCCTTTATCCAAGCCTCTTTGTGTCTCCGCTATTGATGGGAAAAAACTCCACCAAGTCACCCACCAAACACAACCCCTCGAGCTACTAATTTCAGGTAATCACCGTGAAACTCTGACGTTTTTTGTGCTTCCCTCTGCATGTTCCCCTGTGGTGCTTGGGTTCGAATGGCTGCAATGACATAATCCCCATATAAACTGGGCTGATCGCCACATCGAAGCATGGTCGACCTCATGTCACGAGACGTGCCTTCGTTCCGCAGCTCCCGCTGTAAGGTCTCCTAGAGGTAGGGGGGAGATGGACTCTCATGACCTTACTTCTGTCCCGTCCGAATACCATGATCTGGCTCCTGTCTTCAGTAAGGTCAGTGCTATGTCTCTTCCACCTCACAGACCATATGACTGTGCGATTGAGCTATTACCTGGCGCCCCTCTACCTAGCAGTAGACTCTAGAACATTTCAAAACCTGAACGAGAAACTATGGAGTAATACATAAACGAGTCCCTAGCTGCTGGCATAATCCGCCCTTGTTCCTCTCCGTTGGGTGCTGGATTCTTTTTTGTGGGTAAAAAGGATGGTTCTCTAAGACCTTGTATCGGTTACAGAGGCCTTAACCAAATAACAGTCAAAAATAAATACCCACTTCCGTTACTAGCATCAGCCTTCGAACCAGTTCAAGGGGCCACCGTCTTCACTAAACTCGATTTAAGGAACGCTTATCACCTTCTCAGGATTAGAGAAGGTGACGAATGGAAAACAGCCTTCAAAACTCCTTTAGGTCAGTTTGAATATTTAGTCATGCCTTTTGGTCTCACTAACGCTCCAGCATGTTTCCAAGCCCTGGTCAATGATGTCCTCAGAGACTTTTTGAACGTTTTCATCTTCGTTTACCTTGATGACATCCTAATTTTCTCTAAAGATCTCTCCGAACATAAGAAACACGTCCGCCTGGTCCTACAGAGATTACTGGAAAACAAACTTTTTGCAAAAGCCGAGAAATGTGAATTTCACCAGTCTTCAGTGACATTTTTAGGGTTTGTGCTCGAGGGCGGGCAGGTTAAGCCATCCGAAGAAAAGATAAAAGCAGTTTTGGATTGGCCAGTTCCTGAAAACCGTAAACAGCTGCAGAGATTCCTGGGCTTCGCCAATTTCTACCGTCGCTTCATCAGGAATTACAGTCAGACAGCTTTACCTCTCACAACTCTAACTTCAGTTAAAAGGACTTTCCAGTGCACCCCCGAAGCTCAAAAAGCCTTTGACAAACTTAAGACTTTGTTTTCCAGAGCCCCCGTGTTAATCCAGCCTGATCCAACCAAGCAATTTATCCTCGAAGTGGACGCCTCTGACTCTGGAGTTGGTGCAGTACTATCTCAAAAACTCGATTCGGATCAAAGAATACATCCTTGTGCTTTCTTTTCTCGTAGACTTTCTCCTGCTGAACAGAACTACGACGTTGGGGATCGTGAGCTTCTGGCCATCAAATTGGCGTTGGAGGAGTGGAGACACTGGCTTGAAGGAGCTGAACACCCGGTCCTAGTATGGACCGATCACAAGAACTTAGCCTACATCCAGTCCGCCAAACAAGCAAACCCACGCCAGTCTAGATGCTCACTCTTTTTCTCCCGTTTCAACCTCATCATCTCTTACAGACCCAGATCCAAAAACACCAAGCCCGATTCTCTCTCTCGTCTCTACTCCGTTGATCAATCCGAGACGCCTGCACCCATTCTCCCGGCATCCTGCACAGTTGGAGTGGTTACCTGGGAAATCACCGACCTGATAAACTCTGCCCTGGCCTCCGAACCTGACCCAGGTAACGGTCCTCCAAACAGAACCTATGTCCCTTCTTCAGTCAGATCACGCCTGATCCAATGGATGCATGCAGCTAAGTTTTCCGCTCATCCGGGGGTAAGCAGAACCATCCATTTAATTTCAAGACGTTTCTGGTGGCCTACTCTACACAAGGACGTGAAGGAGTATGTTCTGGCCTGCCCTGTCTGCGCACGAAACAAGACTTCACATCAACCACCCTTTGGTCTGTTGAACCCACTACCTGTACCTACTCGTCCCTGGTCTCACATAGCCATCAATTTCGTCACTGGACTTCCCATCTCCCGAGGTATGACAACCATTTTCACCATCATCGATCGATTTTCTAAATCTTGCCACTTAATTCCTCTCAGAAAGCTCCCCACAGCCTTCCAAACAGCCCAGCTCCTAGTTAAGCATGTCTTTCGACTCCATGGAATTCCTCAGGATATTCTCTCAGACCGTGGTCCTCAGTTTATTTCCCAGGTTTGGAAGGCTTTCTGCACAGCTCTCAATTGCAAATCTTCTCTAACGTCTGGTTATCATCCACAGTCTAATGGTCAAACCGAAAGAATGAACCAACAGCTCGAGTCCACTCTCCGTTGCCTGACATCTAACAACCCCACCGATTGGAGCCAATATCTCACCTGGATTGAATACGCCCATAACTCTCTCAAGTCTGCATCCACCGGCCAGTCACCTTTTCAGGTTAGTCTCGGATATCAACCCCCTCTTTTTCCAGCAGACGAGAGAGAGATTTTGGTGCAATCAGTCAATCATCACATCCGTCGCTGTCAGCGAGTCTGGAGAGACACCATCGCTGCTCTCAACCGTTCCTCCGACACCACCAAACGCTTTGCTGATTCAAGGAGACGTCCTGCCCCGGAGTACTCAGTCGGTCAAGAGGTATGGCTCTCAACTCGGGACATTCCCCTCAAGGGGATGTCTCGCAAACTGTCTCCTAGATACATTGGTCCATACAAGATTTCCAAGGTCATCAATCCTTCAGCCATACGTCTGCAACTTCCTGCTAGTCTCCGTATACATCCCACGTTCCACGTCTCTCAAGTAAAACCAGTGATTTCTAGTCCTTTGTGCCCTCCGTCCGACTCCCCTCCACCCGCCCTGGAAGTCGATGGACATCCTGCCTACACCGTCCGCCGGATCGTGGACTCCCGTCGTCGAGGTCGCGGTTGGCAGTACCTCGTCGACTGGGAGGGCTACGGTCCGGAGGACCGCACATGGATTCCTGGCTCCTACATCCTCGATCCGTCACTGATCGAGGAGTATGAGCGCTCCCTCCCGTCGGCGTCTTCTGGACCGCCAAGAGGCGGTCGTTGAGAGGGGGGTACTGTTGGGATCTGGAGCGGTACCATCCGTCTCCAGCAGAGTGCGCCGTGGATCCTCCTGAAGCTGAGCCTCCAACACACCTGAGGCGCATCTCGTCATCAGGAGGACCTGCAGTATATAACCGGCCTTCAGACCTTGCCTCAATGCCGCAGTGTTGATCCAGTTTGGTTAGCACCTAAGCCTAGAACCTCCTGAGAATCTCTAGTGATCTCCCTAGTGATCAGTCTCTCTTCTAACCTTCGTTGTCTATGCTTCACAGGAAACCTGTTCCCTTGGAAGCTCTGGATGAGCTTAACCTGCCGAGCCTGCCCTCAGAGCCAAACCTGAAGACTCTCCTCTGGATTCCTCTGCAGCTCTTGGCTAAGAGCTGGAAACCAAAACCCAAGGTCTGCATTCAAGTTAGAAGTAAGACGCTGAAGCGGTTATTGAACTCTGCTGAACAAATCAGTCTCTGGACCCAACAGTTCCTTCCTCAAAGAGAAACCCGGACTCCTCAAGGTAATCTTCTGAAACTTCCAAACGCAAACTCCTCAGTGCCAACGCTAACTGAACTGTCATCCTCACAGACTCCAGTGAACCTGTCCCCGGCCAGAACCAGTTCCAGTTCACATGATTTATGTGCTTGTGTTTTAAATAAACATTGTAAAACTTTCCATCTGTTTCCGTGGTGTTCTGCATATTGGGCTTCTCTGAGAACCAATCATGACACTCGTCCCTGGTCTCACATCGCCATTGATTTTGTCACTGGTCTCCCGATCTCCAGAGGTATGTCCACTATCTTAACCATCGTCGAACATTTCTCCAAATCTTGTCATCTGATTCCTCTCAGGAAACTTCCCACAGCCTTCCAAACTGCACAGCTTCTGGTGAAGCATGTTTTCCGGCTCCATGGAATCCCACAAGAAATACTCTCCGACCGCGGACCACAGTTTATCTCCCAAGTCTGGAAGGCCTTCTGCTCAGCTCTGAATTGTAAGTCGTCACTTACTTCTGGTTACCATCCACAGACGGAGAGGATGAACCAAAAGCTTGAGTCCACTCTCCGCTGCCTGACCTCCAACAACCCCACTGACTGGAGTCAGTACCTAACTTGGATTGAATACGCCCACAATTCACTCAAGTCAGCTTCCACCGGTCTATCCCCATTCCAGGTTAGTCTCGGTTATCAGCCTCCTCTTTTTCCTGCAGACGAGAGAGAGATTTCGCTCCGTTCAGTCAACCATCACATTCGTCGCTGTCAGAAGATCTGGAAAGACACCATCGCCACCCTCAACCGTTCATCTGTGTCCACGAAACGCTTTGCGGAAGAGACGCCCAGCCCCCGATTACGTCATTGGCCAAGAGGTATGGCTCTCCACACGAGACATTCCCCTCAAGGGAATGTCTCGAAAACTGTCCCCTCAATTCATTGGTCCCTACAAGGTTGCTCAGATAATAAACCCATCTGCCATACGTCTTCACCTTCCTCCGAGTCTCCGGATCCATCCCACGTTCCATGTCTCCCAGATTAAGCCTGTTGTTTCTAGCCCCCTGTGCCCTCCATCCGACTCCCCTCCACCCGCCCTGGATATCGATGGACACCCTGCCTTCACCGTCCGTGGGATCGTGGACTCCCGTCGCCGAGGTCGCGGCTGGCAGTACCTCAAATGCATTGGGAGGGCCTACGGTCCGGAGGATGGCACATGGAATTGCCTAGCTCCTACATCCTCAATCCTTCACTGATGCGAGGAGTATGAGAGCTCCCTCCCGTCGACGTCTTCTGGACCACCAAGAGGCGGTCGTTGAGAGGGGGGTACTGTTGGGATCTGGAGCTGTACCACCACACCTCCATTAGAGTCCGACCTGGGTCCCTCCTGAGCTGGAACCTTTCCAGCACACCTGAAAGTAGCATCTTCTCATCAGAGACCTGCCCTATATAACCTGCTTCCAGACCTTGCTTCGACGCAGCAATGTTGACCTAGTTTGGTTAGCGACCTGAGCCTTGAACCTGAGAATCTTTGCTATCTCTCTTTTGATGAGATCTGATTCCCTAATTCTCCCTAGTTTTTTTACCTCTACGGGAACCCTGTCTCTACCACCAGAGCTCTGGATGAGCTTAACCGTGCCGCCTGATTGAGCCTCGTGAGCCAAACCTGAAGATTCCTCTGTGGATTCCTCTGCAGCTCTTGGCTAAGAGCTGGAAACTCAGATCAAGGTCTACCCTCAAAGTCAGAAGCAAGACGCTGAAGCAACTCTTGGACTCTGCTGAACTAACAGTCTCTGGACCCATCAGTTCCCTCTCTCTCAAAGAGAAAACCGGATTCCTTCAAAGACTCATAACTCATCAGTTTGTTTGCTAATCAAACTATCATCTCTGCAGACTCCCAGTGAACCAGCCCCTGACCAGTTCCAGTTCCTGTGCATTATTCTTGTGTTTGTACAACAATAAACAACAATGTGTGTTCTGCATTTTGGGCTAGCTCTGAGACCCATCATGACAGTGTTGTGAATTGGCGCTATAGAAATAAACTGAATTGAATAGAAAAAGTCGGAAGTGCGTACAAAGCCAAAAACCATGTTACCAGAGAATATCCAAATATATCCAGGTACAAAAGAGTGATCACCTTCATATTAACTTTCAAAGTAGATATTAATGCATGAAAAGTGAGATTTTCGTCCCCGTAAACCCCCGTAAACTCCCGCAGATCTCCCTCTCTGATTTTCGCCCGCTTCCTCGGCTAGCCAATTGTAAACCCGCTTATCGCCGCGTTTGTCAGTGCCAGAAATTGTCGGAAACGGACTCTTGATCGGCGTGGAGAGCAATCAGCTGCACTAATGGCCCCAATTAGCATATGAATGCAGCAAACCCGCGCGCAGCTGGCCAGGTCTGGCTTGAATAACCTACTCAGTATTGGCTGAAACCACTATTCTCAAACAAATGAAATCGCTCGTGATTGGCAGCAAATAGCCAGATGTGAAGCCAGCCGCCAGGCTTTAATTTTCTTATTGAGTATTGAACGGAACCACTTCTTTTTAAACAAGTAAAATCGCTCGTGTTTGTTGGCATATGTATATATGCATATATATATATTTACATAAATATATATGTAAATATATATATATATATATATATATATATATATATATATATATATATATATTTATTTATTTTATTCATATATTTATTTATTCATATGCTGTGTATTTGTTTGCCAGGAAGCTGTTTATGCAAAGAAAGAATTTTTATTAAAACTGAAACACAACTTCATATATACAGCGCGGGGATCTCGCTCCACACATGCGTGTATCTAAAAATTACAACTCCGTTAACTGTCCGCTTGCCTCCTCGGGGTTGGAGGTAACTGGCAGCATTCTCTGGAGGCAGGTCCCCATGTGCAGACGCTTCTTACCGTGCGTGGCCCTGTACTTCGGCATCGCTTCTAACTGGGACTGCTGCTTAACACAGAGTTCAGAGAGATCCGTTCTACGAAATGGCGGCAACCGTACAATCCATCCACAGAGACACCGCCAACGACGCCATCTTCTTCGTCGGACATGAGGTCGACGGTGGCGGACTTCCAGAGTTCCACTTCCTCATCAGCTAGCACACTCTGCCTCGATTCCAGCAGCTGTAAAAAAAAAAAAAAAACAATGAATCAGCACTATGCGATGGGATGTACTATGAACACAACACATCTATCAATGCACCTGAAAAATAGAAGTCACCAAATAAAGTCTTTACTCTCTTTCTTTTCTGAATGCTTGGCAGATTCCGCGCGCAACGTGATCCTCTGGCCGCGCATAAATCTGAAGCTCCCGCGCATCGCCCTCTCTACAATACGCCTTACAGGCAGCTGGAAAACAATTAAATGAGAGTGGTGAATAATAGAGGTCACCGCCTCATTATGAGGCTAAGAGATTAGTCTGTGAAAACAAAATGTACAGTTATGATCGGTATCCATCCGTATCTATTTCCCTTTTACCGCAGAATGAAAGCATATTCTTTAAATCTTACCCTTGCCCTTCATAGCGCCTGCAATTTGTCTCCAAGTTGTGAAGACGGCGTACTACTGCTTCCTGTGAATCACAAAAATACACTTTAATAAAGCTTGTTCTTGCAAGGCTACTATTAGCCGTAGCTTTAGGCTAGGCTAGCTTAGCTAGCAATAATCAGACATATATTTACCGCTAGCTTCTCTTCTTTGAGTTTGTCTCTCCCGCACAGTTGTTCAACTGCAGAGCCGCCATCGCGTCCAAGAGGAGTTGAAGGCGAGTTGAACGGGAGACGTCGTCCAGCCATTGATCACGTACCAGCAAAATCCGAACAACGGAAATGGAGATAAAGTCTACTGAGTATAGCTCCTCCAATCACATTACAATGGTGTAGGTCACAGCTATACCGGAATTGACTCATACAGAACAGCTCGCGTCTATCATGTTTTTTCTTTGTTTTTTTGCTTTATTGGCAATTCCGTTGTAACAATACAGAGTAATTCAAACATCAAAACAAAGATACACAGCAGTTGGTGACATTATAACTTTTAAAAAAATGAGACATAGAATGTAAAAAATAAATAAAACAAGGGAAACAAACATATAAATAAAAGCAAATAAATAAAATAAAACATAAAATAATAATAGCTAGGGGTTTACATTGAGTTTATGGTCATTTAACTTTTTGTAGCTTCCTGTCCTAAACAGTCTTTAAGGAAACATATTAGAAGATGCAATATTATATATGTGAGAGAGGAGTTGCTGTAAAACAATGGGTTTACCACAGATTTAAAACTAGTAATAGCATAAAGAAATATGAAAATTCTAAAACAGTCTTTAGACTTTTTATCAGCAATTACTGTGGGTAGCACAACTTGTGTTACAGAAAATAACAGGCTTTGGAGATATGTTCTGGAGAATCTTGATTTATACCATACTACAGAACATTTCAAAAGGTTGCTGACTTTTTCTATGTTTATAGGTGAAAATAATAAAAACTACAAAAGAGCAACTTTGCTGTTCTCCATAAATGTTGGGAAAATTGTTTAAAAGTTTGTTGCATTAAGGGGCGTGCTTTGGTTGCCCAGTGTTTTGCGCACAAAACCCATGTACAGAAAGATTCCTTAGTCCTCAACATGGATGACCCGGGTTCGAATCCTTGTCTGCATGTCTCCCCCTCTCTCATACCCCCTTTCCTGCCAGCCTACTGCCAAAAAAACGAGACACTAGTGCTGTAAAAACTCCCCAAAAAAAAGGCTCTTGCATAAAAGCTTCTACAACACAATGCTGTTGATGGTAGGTTGTTTTGAAGGGTCAGACAGGAAAGCTTGGTAAACAAATCTAACATATCCGAGATGCCGATACCATTTACTGTGAAAGAAAGGACAACAGAAAGGACAACGGAGAGAATAATGTAGGAGTGCTGCTAGAATTCCAGTTCCCAGATCTGTGTTTTCTATTACTTCTACAACCACTAAAACTTATGTTATAAATGTATGTAATGGCAAGTGAAACCCTGTCAGAGCTCTCCTTAGATATCAGCCCAGTTACAGTTTGCCCTGCAAAAATAATCTGCTCTCTTGAAAATCTCAAACTCTTGCCACATTTCAGGCATCGAACATAAACATTTTTTAGTGAGGAATCAACAACTAGTTTTACCCAATCATGAAGTGTAATTAAATATATTGGATATTTTTTAACTTTTTTAACAAATAAAAAACTGAAGAGTGGGGTGTGCAAAATGAATCGGCCCTTTTTACTTTCAGTGCAGCAAACTCTCCCCAGAAGTTCAGTGAGGATCTCTGAATGATCCAATGTCCACCTAAATGATACTAAATAGAATCCACCTGTGTGTAATCAAGTCTCCTGATAAATGCACCTGCTCTGTGATCGCCTCAGAGGTCTGTTTAAAAATCCTAAGGAGGAGCACTGTGCAAGGAATGCACATTTTACCTTTGCTGATTCTGATTCACATTTTACCAACTGATTTTTGAAATAAATTATTTTGTGTATTTTTTTTTTTACATAACATTTGCCATTGCTAATGGCATACACAGTAATTTGAGTGTACTTTAATTTAATAAATCAATTCAAGCTAAAATATAAGAGTCTATAATTAGGTCATACTGAGCCTGATCTATTTGTACCATCTATTTGGGGGATATTTATTGCCACACTTTGGGCCACATTAATACCAATTTAGCATCAAATAAATGAGAGGCAGCCTACCCCAGCATTGTTGCTGACCTTTTATGTCCTTATGACCACCAGTGTACCAATCTTCTGATGGCTACTTCCAGCAGGATAATGCACCATGTTGAAAAAGTGAATCATCTCAGACTCATTTTCTTTTTAAACTTTTCCACTTAAGTAATTGTGAATTGAGCATTTTGACAGACATTTTATTTTTATCTTAAATGCAATTTTTTTTTTAATAATTACTGCTTTAATGTAATGCTCTGGTCAGCTAAAGATCTGTTTTGGTCTCTATACTTTAATTAAGTAATAAATCAATTCAAGCTAAAATGTAAGAGGCTATACTGAGCCTGATCTCTTTGTATCACCCATTTCTTACCTTTTAGAAAAATGTCAGCTTGGGGTAAACCCCCTGCAACCCTTCATTTGCATTTGTATAGCTCACAGCATGTTCATTTATGTTAAAGCCTCCCCTAGAATTCCATGGGGAAGGCATGGGGAAACACTGCCTAAGAAAGCCCACGTCAATTTCTGACAATTTATGGGAGTTTTCTACGAAGCCTGCAAATTGCCGTGAACTGCCGTTAACCTGTACTTCCACGACAATCTACAGTGCCGCGCATATTGACGGTAAAAATCCCACTTTTCATGCAGTGTATTATATGTCAAATGTCACTGGAGCCCCCTTTATTTATCCCACAATGTACATTTATAGAATTAAAACAACAGAAAAGTTCACACAATAGAAACAAAATTACATAAAGATTGACAGATATAATATAAGAGGAGGATTAGGGAAGAAACACTATGAACAAAACATACTTAATACAATTACTTTTCAATTGTAAAAATAAAATAAAATCACAGAAACACTGAAAGGTCAACAGTTCCATGATACATAAAGTTTAAATGTAAAAAGTAATGGTGTCGTATCGATATCAGCCATACTGATCCTGCATTTACTTGGTATCTTAACGATTAAAAGTTCCCAGTATGGCCCACCTCTACAGCACATGTCAACCCTAATAAGTCTTTAAGTCTGCACTTTAACAAATGGTCATGAGAGCTGTATTAGACTACACTCTGCAAATACAAAATGACAATAGAAGTTGTTAAAGTTGTCTCAGGCTTTTGGTAGTTATTTTTTGGACCTAAAAAGGATTCCTTCCCTGGAAGCAATGAGCAGCATAAACACATGTAGCACCATCTGCTAGAAGTACTGCAGAACTCAAGACGCAGCTTCTAAATAAAGACAGGTTGTGTTGCTTTGCTGGTGATAAAGCAGCAGATTTGCCTGGCCAAAGACCAACCAGATATACGGCAACTCTTAGATTGATCCACCTATTCATCTATTTATCCATAATCCATCCATCCATCCATCTACAGAATAGTTTGTTAATTTCGTTAACGAAAACTAAACGAAAATATTTTCGTCAACGCACATTTTTCACCGAACGAAAACTAGACGAGATGAAAATCCCCACTAATAAACAATACCTGGGAGTAAATCAGAAATAATTTTCGTGGACTAATAAAAGACGGCAGGACGAAAATGCAGTTCGGTAAATAAAGACTGGACTAAAATCTATGGACATTTTAGTTCACAAACAAAGATGAGATGAAAATTACATATTATTTTATGGCATTTAGTATCCAGGCTGGCTATGTTACGTTAGCTTGTTAGCACGTAGCCACCGTAGCCGCTTGTTGATAGAACTTAGATATGTTATACTGGCCTGTGTGACAGACCAACTGGGGAGGAGATCAACTGGTGACGGCAGCTGGAAAACCGCTGATTTTCGCAGATGTGTCTGTGGGCGTGGGCTTTTCAGGAGCCCTCTCCTCAAACAGGAAGTAAACTGCGTGTAGACTCCAAGAACTACAAATTATTTTGTTATCTGATCGATACGAAATACGTTGAGATCTTAAGAAGTCACCATCACAAAGGTATTTAATTGCATTAAGAAAGCATATAGCATGTTTTAGGGATTTCTCCAAACCCGCACACAGAGATTTGAGGAACTTGTCCTGTTGTTGTTTATCTGTTTGTTTGAGAAAGATGAGAGAAAGAACTGAGTAGAAAAACCACAGAAAGCTGTATGAGAAGTAAAAACAGCTAGTGCAATAAAAGGTCAATGGGAACAACTAACGGTGTATTTTTTTCCATTTTTCTGTCATCCTGTATGTCTTGTAAATTAAAGCGAGCGAAAATAAAATTCTCCTCTTTTTTTTTTTCAAAAGCGCCGACTGTTTATATGGAGGGAAACTAATTACTTGCAGTCCAACTTCGTTTCCTACGGAGCCCCTCTGATGACATGGTCAAAAAAATTTTTTATTGTGGCCCGCAGTAGTATTTCGTGGCCGCGCCATAAGTATAACGCGTGCGCGCACGAAATACTACTTCGTGGCCACGCAATAATAAGTTGCGTGCGCACGAAATACTTATTAATAATATTAATATCATTCCTGGACAACTGGGTAAGCAAATCGAGCGCGCCTTCTCTAAGGTCTAAAAGTGCGCTCGATTTGCTTACCCAGTCGGTCTCCGCCAGTCACGTGACATTTGTTGCCAAGATGCCATTTTAGGTGGAAAAGGCGTAGTGTAAACAACCGCAGCATAGCTAAACGAAGGACTAAAGGCCCGTTTACATAGCAGCCTGTCCAAGATAAGTCATTACAGTTAACATAAGCCTGAAAACAGGGGCGGATTTATTGATATTATTAATAAGTATTTTTGTGCGGCTAGCGTGTAAGTATTTAGATGCGCATGTTATACGCCAATCGCGTGGCCGTGAAATACTACTTCGTGCGCACGAAATACTACTTCGTGGCCACAATTAAACATTTTTTTTGACCATGTCATCAGAGGGGCTCCGTAGTTTCCAGAGGAGTTATACATGTCTTTAAAGTTTAAGATGTGTTGCAGGAACAAAGCCAAATAACATAACTGCTGCGGCAAAGAGTGAAATCTCTGAATTCAGTTTATATATTGTGTGAATATATGTGATATTTTGGGCATCGGGGTGAATAAATGCAGAACCTACTGTACTAAAGTATTAAAGGAAGCAGCAGAGCCTCAATGCTAACTGCTACCAAACAATGAAGAAATAAAATAGGGAGATTTTACGGTAGATATCTGATCGAAAAAAAGGTCTGGTTATTATTTTCTCTTTTAATAGCATAGCATAACTTACTGTCTAACTATCTCTTAACGGGGAGGCCCTATTCTGTTCTAAGAGTAAAGAAGGAAAAAACAGTAATAATATCTGATATTCTGGAATTCCAACATGTTTTAAGCGATCAGCGAACTCTGAAACATTAACTGTCACCAGTTGATCTAGACCAGCTGTTCAACAGGCTGAGCAGACACATGCAACAGGTTGATTATCGCAGGTGGGGTCAGAAAAGTTGGTCGGATCAATAGCTCAGCAGGTAAAGAGACCCCTTGCAGTTAAAAGCAACATCGGCTGCGGGTTCGTCTCCACGGATATCTTTATGCCCTCGTTTTATTTTAACAGATTTTCCAAAGATGGGCAAGATAATATTATTTAAATGACAAACATTTCCTCGCAATCAACGTTTTGTGCTGAGTTGCTTTTTTGTCCTTCTAATTGTACCAGTGAAGCAAACAATTTAGACTAATAGTAAAAACTAGACAAAACAATACTCTATTGCCAGTAACTTGAAAAACGTGAATGATTTAAAGTTGTTCTGCATGCAAACCAAATAATGTGGCGTCCTCAAAACAATAGAAGGGAATAAGATGACAGCTGACTACGTGAACATGGTCACACATCATGACGGGTTCGTAATTGCGATAAGAAAAATAATCAACAATAACAGTTACAAATTTAACGTAGCCTGCTACAACCCTAATTGAGGATAAGAAAATAACCTCCAAACAACATCCCAGGAGATGGAGTGTTTTACAGCCCATATTCCTCCAGCTCCCGCTGGATCACAAGTTAATCTGTGACACTCTGCAGATTCTGAAGCTTTCAGATCCTCACGATGCATTTATTTGACCCCCAAACTTAAATTACTCATATTTCACATTATCCACACACAACAGACGTGTGTTGGATAGATATTAGGCCAGGATAAATTATAACCTTTATTCTGACCCGTTTGTTTACATTTGCGGCATTTTGATCGGGCAACCACGCAGCCACCTAATCCCTCCAAACAGCTGTGTTGTGGACCCCGATAGTCACAAGTTAATCTAGTTTAGTGTTTCCCCGATTTATCTCCATTCTACATGATTTATATAGTGTTAAGCATGGCGTGGAATACACACACTGTAGTCGTAGCTGCTAACTCTGCGGTTTAAATACTGTGAATACATAAGTAATGTTTCGGCATCAGCAGGTAGGCCACGTAAATCAGGTCTGATCTGCTGAAATGCGACTAAAAACATTTTACCCCCTTTGTAAATATGGGGCTGTGAAACCAGTAGAGACACAACCCGTTATGGTGTCATACCTTAACATTGCATACAGACTGAACACTAAGATTGCAATAAGATGTTCTCCTCGAAATTGTCACAATTTGAGAATGGAATCTAAAGTGGGAATATTTGTAAGGAAGGATGAGAAGCCCAATAGTTTGAAGTCAGTGATATGTCGGGATAGGGACTTTGCTGACCAAATGAGTTTCCATAGAAACGTTGAAATAATTGCCTTCCAAAAAAAAAAAAAAAAAGCCATCCTTGATGGACATTTTGTTTTCCCTGCATTTATAAATTTCTTTTCACACAATCCGCAGGACACATTAGGATAAAAAGAAATATACAGTCTGGAAATCAAAATTATGATAAAATATTTTGGAACTGTTTCAAATTCAGATCCATGTGTGCTCTCAAAACGGAGATATAATATAGAGGT
>JAGKQL010000041.1:42123050-42143677 GCA_018398635.1 Cyprinodon brontotheroides | reverse complement strand
TGGAAGTAATCAGAGTTTCTTCAGTTGAATTTCCGCCTTAGCTTCATAATAAACATTTTGATGACATTTCTAGTTAGAAACATAATAACTTTGCTCAGTGTTGGGATCCAGAGGTTTGCCCTCCAGATGGCGATGTGGATCCTTCTCTGTGGGTTTCTGTGTTTCTGTTGGTATCCAGAGGCTTGCCCACCAGAGGGCGCCGTGGATCCTTTCCTGGGAAGCTGCTGCTCAGCGCTCACACCTGATCCCCATCAGCTCATTGATTAAGCTCTCCCTACTTAAGCTGAGGGAGAGCTTCCCTCTGAGCCGGATTGTTGTCCTTTCCATGGTAGCAAGCCTGAGCCACACCTGCCTGTTAGAAACCTGTTAACCTGTTAACCTGTACCAGAACCTAACCTGCTCTGTCCTCTCTGCCTCCAGGGCAGAACCCTGTGTTTCCAATAAATATTGGACTTTTAACCTGCCTCTGTGTCCGTGAGTTCTGCATCTGGGCTAGAAAACCTACCACATCATGACACCGTATGTATCAAATACGATACATTTGGCAATACAGGGTTAACTTCTGGTTTAATTTCAAATGTCTATGTATGAAACTTGTTCTTTTCTCACAGAAATAATGGAACAAAATTCTCCCCGTAAAGATAGAGATGTAATATGTGTTAATGAAGAGCACTGCTCCACTGCTGGGACCTGGTGAACCCTGGCTGAATGATGTGCAGAGACCCAGGACACCCCTTGACCAGCGGTTACACCACTGATGATCCATCCCAGTGCAACGTTTCATACCAACAAAAACAGATTTAAGAGCAGCTAGAGATCAAGTCCCAGAGCAGCAGCTGAAATCCTCTTATTACTCATAAATGTTAACACACACCAGTTAAGGCACATTTCTGATTATCATCATTTTTTTTATTATGGTGGGAAAAAAGGAAGATTGCCTAAAAAAATGTTAAACTTACTCAACTCATGTCAATAAAAAATAAGTACTATAAGAGGGGAGATCAGTATGAATCATATGTCTATAATTCTGCAGTCATACAGTTTTACTGAAGAGAATCCAGTCAAAATCTTGAGAAATACACTTGCTGACAAAACCAGGTCAGCAGGCAGAAAAAATATGGTCTGATGAAATTATAAATGTGTGGCCTCATGCTGAGCAACTTCTCTTGCCCTTCCACAAACCCTCAGTCCTGAATCCATCAAACTGTACTTGCTGACAGCAGTTTGTCAGACTCTGACCTCTCCTTTACCTGCAGCCTCATCACTACACATGCACAAGATGTCAGCGTTTATCCCTGTAGTTTTATACGGAAAATAGACTTTAAACTACCTCAAAGAGCGTGTATCCCTTTAGTCACGTACTGTTATGGCTGCAGTGGGTTTCTCCACTTTTCCTTGCAGGGTTTTGGTTGCAGACCTTCTGCAGGGGATCTGTTTTGCCCTAATTGGTGGTTGTCTGCTTTAAAAGCTGTCATGCAAGCAGCAGACAGGAGGCTTCTCTCTTTATACCTCCTCAGAACCCTGTTTGGCTTGGTTTGGTTTGTATCCTGTATCCTGTCCTATGGTTGGGTTTTGTTAGGTTTGGTTGCATCGCTTATTTCTGTTTATAGACAAGTGGTGGAACTAAACTGAGAAATACCGGCTTTCTCGATGTAACTCCTCATTTTGACGCTTTGTGTTTCTGCGTTTACTCGCATGTGTGACTCCACTGCCTTAATTCCCATCGTTCTGAGCTTGAATGACTTCTTGCACTAAATCCACTGAGCCTCATGTATATGAAGGACCAACTCTGCCATATATTTAAAAATAAATACAGAAAATAAATAAATGCTCAACAAATACATAAGCATACAATTAATCGCCAACAAAAAAGATAGACATAAATGTATATAACTCTTAATTAGCTTCTTTTATTTATTTGCCTTTGTAATATTTACCTTATTTATTATTCTGTCCATTATAATCTTCAACTTTATTTTTTAATTACTTATATTTTTAAGTATTTACTTATGTGCATGTTATAATATTTTTGTTCGTTTTATTCTTCCTTTGTATTTTTTTACCTTTTACCTTATTTATTTTCTTCCTTCGCTGTTTATTTCTCTCTGCCCTTTTTACATGTCTCTATGCTTTTCTGCATCATTATGCAAATGAGGTAGGGGGTGTGTCCTAGAGACTTATATTTCTGCTCATTGGTTGGCTTGGCTTCCCATCTTCTTAACTCACAGAGCTCAGAGTACGCCTGTTAAATGTGCTCTTTTTCAGTTGCTGCCGTTCAATCAAAAGCATATTTTAGGATCATTTGAGGCGAGAAGCTTATACTTTAAGCATCCTGTATGGCCCATTCACAGATTTAATGCTTAATTTAAAAGAAAATGTGGCGAACTTGAGACCGGCGACCAGCGGAGCAAAGTCTGCTGACGCGGGCAGCCAGGTCTATAGCGCGGCTATGGTGGCTAGCATTTTACTCCATCGGCCGACCTACAGGGAGGAGAGTCTGATGTTCTAGCCTGAAGTCATTAGAACTCGGTAGTAGGCCAAACTTTTGCGTCAAACTTTGCCAAATACGCCATCAGTAGCTCTGGCTTAGACCTGGCTGCCGCTTAGACCTCGGAGCGTCCTCGCGGGCGCCGCTGGTTACCTTCCCCTCCTTCTCAAATTAAAATTTTTTAAATTACGCACATTAAATCTGTGAATGGGCCATATGGTGATGCTTAAAAGTATAAGGTTCTCGCCTCAAAGCCTGATCTTAAAACGTACTTTTATTGAACAACAACAACAGCAACAGAAAAGAGAACATTTAACTTAGTACTCTGAGCTCTGTGAGTTAAGAAGATGGACAGCCAAGCCAACCAATGAGCAGAAGTTGACTCTCTAGGGGACACACCCCCTCCTCATTTGCATAATGAGATAGAAATGCATAGAGAAATGTAAAAGTGGGCATAGAGAAATGTAAAAGGCAGAGAGGAAATAAACAGCGGCGTAAGAAATAACTAAGGTAAAAAATACAAAAGGAAGAATAAAACGAACAGACAAAAATAAATTATAACATGCACATAAAATAAATACTTATTTAAAAATATAAGTAATTAAAAATAAAGTTGAAGATTATAAAAGACAGAAAATAAATAAGGTAAATATTACAAAGAGGCAAAATAAATAAAGAAGCTAATTAAGAGTTTATATACATTTATGTCTCACTTTTTAGTTGGCAATTAATTGTATGCTTATACATTTATTGAGCATTTATTTATTTCTTGTATTTTATTTTTAAATATGGCAGAGTTGGTCCTTCATACATGTAAGGGTTCCCTGGATTTATCCATGGACAAAACTCTTGGCTGGAGACAATTTTCTTTAGAATTTTGTTAGGTTGCTCATATTTAGCAGACAAAAAGTACAAATTTGGCATCTCCCAAATGTCCCGATTTACAACAGCAGCTTTCATATTGCTGAGGCCATCGGGACAGAAACAATAATAAAAAGCGTTATTTATTTTTATTAAAAAATAATAAAAAATAAATTGTTAATTTTAACGTTTTATTTAGATTACAAAAAATAAATCGTAATAAAAATAATCCTGTTTATGATGAAAAATTAAGACATACTTCAAAAGACTGATTTAAGACATTTTAATGACCAAGTTAAGGCCTTTTAGTTTTATTTTGAAAAAATTCAATGCCTTTTTAAGAGTTTTTAAGGACCCGCGGGAAGCCTGTTACAGAAAGAACTCCATTTCACTCATTGCACCCCCGCCATGCTTCTGTGTTTTTATCTGAGAGGAAGAAGAAGAAGCAGATCCTTGTTTGAGTGATTTTCCCATGACCACCTTACGACGGCCGACTGGATTTCAAACAGGTTTGATTTTCTCCCGACCTTACGATTCCTCATGAGGTGGTGGCCGTTAGAGGCAGGTGCACCCCCCACCCCCCCCATTCCCCCCACCCCCGCCCCGTTACCCCTGTTCACTACACCACGCATCATAAGGCTGAAAGTCGGCCCGATTAGAAAAATTCTCGCACGACTGGAAAGTCGCTCAGAAAAGGGCAAAAAAATTGTACAGTGAATGCCCAGATTAAGCGTTACAGTATGTTGGTCCGATCGGGTTTGCTCATCTGACACTGCTGTGGCTTTTTGGGCGCACTCCAGGACCAGCTCCTAGGTATCCGTCTCTGATCTACATGCAAACCAAATTAGACCCATTTCCCTGATCTTGTCACTGAGGTATATTCCTTTCCGTCTCGGTGCTGCTGACTCAGCTGTTCCAGCCTCCAGTTTCTGTCTGGCCTCAATGTGAAGTTATCAACATTTTATCAATGCCTCTTTCTCCTTTTTTCCATCCGTCCGACTCCTCATCGCTTGCCTCCATTGAGATGAAAAACAACCAGATGCCATATTTGTGGATAAACAGATTCCTGAGAAAGCAGAGGCTAAGCGGGGCAGGGGTGGACAGATGGATTGAACTAACCGAAGACGTTCAACACATCTGGTGGCTGTTTTTGTTTCTCTGCATTAAACATAATCGCTACCACATTGCAACAGCTATTACTCAACCCTCGTTTAATCGGCCCATCGCCTCTTTGTTTGACATGTTTTCCACTTTTCCTTCGCCTTACCATTCTTTACATTTCAAACACTATTTCACCTTTTAATTGCTGCATAAAAACACATTTTAGTGCTTTACAAAAGTCTTCCAGCCTCTAGAAAACACCTTCACATTTCATTATATTATAGCTTTAGAATTTAACGTGGTTTACCAGAATTTTATGACGTTTTCCATGATCTTAAAGGGTAAATCATATAATTTCCTTGTAAAAATTCCACCCCAGTTACTTAAGCTAATTAAAAGAGTTAGATACATTTATGTCTCACTGTATAATTTAATTTTGACTTACATTTATTTTTTTATTGTATTTTTGGTGGCAATTAATTGTATGCTTATTTATTTATTGAGCATTAATTATAATTTTATTTTTCAATGGGATGCTAAGATAAAACAATTTAAAGGACAACTTACATTTTCTTTAGGGCCAGAACTTTAACGTATTAAGACAAACATTTTAACATGTTAAAAAATGCATGGAATTTATTGCATTTACTTATAAACATACTAAAACCCAAAGAAGGAACCTTTTTATTTGTTGTTTCTTGTACACCAGTAAATTTGACGGACAAGCAGCATCACAGGTGTTGATCTGCTGGGAATATAACAGCGTAAAAGCCACGGCTTGCTCCAATTACCTCAAATGGGTATGGGCATCAAAGCTAGGGCAGAATTACTTATCTGAATAGTGCAGTTAAGGCCATGGATTATTTGTGTTAGTATCTGCTTTAACGAGAAACAGTAGCCTTGGAGGAAAATGTGTTAATTGTACTAAATGCTGCACATTGAATAGCGGTTGTTTAGCTCCTAAAGACATGGCTTTCTGCAGAGCTGAGCTGTCATAGTTCTGTTGGTTTTGAAAATGAAACTTTATCTTTGGTTTGCAGAAAATGTAAAACACAGGACATATTGTTTGCCTTGTTGCTACAGTATTTTTAACAATATTTAGTGAAAGCATATGTGCTAGAATTAATGTTCACGTCTATAACACATCTTTTCAAAGAAGTTGTATAAAATATAAGGTGTTTCCAACTAAAAGTAAAGGATTATATTTTTTTCATCCATTCTGATGGTTGATTAACCTAAATGACAGATTAAATACAAGAAATGTATCGTAACCTGGAAGAGTCTCATCCGCTTCACCTGAACCACCTGTGATGTCCCTCGTTCAGCTCCAGCCAATCAACTTCCAGCCTCACCTTCTCTGAAGCCAATCATCTTTCAAGACCCCCTTGATTTTGCTCCTGGCCCACTTTCTCTCTCACACACAACTTTCACCAAATTCCTCCCTCATTATCAGACTATTCCCAGATTTTTTTTTCACTTCGCTGCTTCTTCCACCACCTGGGGACCTGGGGGGAAAACTGCTCTAATCCAGGCATCCCCAAAATCGGTCCTCAAGGCCCCCTGTCCTGCAGGTTTTAGGAGGTTTCCTTGCTCCAGCACAGCTGATTTTAATTGAAGGCTGATTAACAGGCTTTTGGTCTACTGCAATCATTATAACCAGCTGTGCTGAAGCAGAGAAACCACTAAAAACCTGCAGGACAGGGGGCCTTGAGGACCGATTTCTGGGATGCCTGGTCTAATCCTTTTCTACACTGCAAAAACAATCTAGAAATAAGTCAAAACTTCCTAAATTAAGTGTATTTACCCTTAATTTGAGTAGGTTAATGAGATAGTTTGCCAATGGAATGAGTATTTTTTACTCTAAAATAAGATAATTAGATAAAATGCACTTGAAATAAGACAATGCAATTGTGTTTCTTATTTTAAGTGTAAATTATCTTGTTCCATTGGCAAAGTGTCTCTTTTACCTCCTCAATCCAAGAACAAATGCACTTATTTTAAGGAAAAAAGGACTTATCTAGATATGGATTTTTTCCAGTGTAGGTTACTCATCTAAAAGGGCATATTAGACTTCTGCAAACCCACGCATCAAATGTCGCTCGGGTTTGGTCGCAAACCAGTTTTGCTGGTATGCTTCTGCACCGTCAGTCTGGAATTTCTAGGGACGCACAGCAATTTCCAATTTAGAATAAAGAGCCCAATGAAAAGATGCATAGATCTTTGAATATTTCTCTCATTGTTCTCGTTTCTATCTATTTAAATATGATGTAAATGTTTCCTTGTATTGTGATTAAAATATTTTCTGTTTCTTTTAAATATTTCAACATTTTAGTTAGAATATTCATTAAATTTAGGTCTGGATTGCCATGGCATTACAAGGCAATTATGTAGGTTCTCTCTGTATTTTTATTTTATATCAAAACTCTGAATTTAAATCTATTTTGATCCCTGAGC
The DNA here is from genome assembly GCA_018398635.1 of Cyprinodon brontotheroides. Taxonomy (NCBI): domain Eukaryota; kingdom Metazoa; phylum Chordata; class Actinopteri; order Cyprinodontiformes; family Cyprinodontidae; genus Cyprinodon; species Cyprinodon brontotheroides. Next base: position 42,136,773 of record JAGKQL010000041.1, on the reverse strand, counting down.
AGTGGTACCTAAGGGGTCATTTGAAGACATTAAACCATAATTGCCAAAGTAGAAAGAAGAATGTTTTTGTTCTTTTTTTTGGAGCAATGAAGATTGTATTGATTTATGTGTAATGCATCACTAATAGTAGATCAGGAAGTATTGGCCTTTAAATGGAAGGAAACCTTATATGTATAAAACTATTCATTTATTGTACATTTTGTCAGCTTGTCTGTCTGCTATATTAACCAATAAGATGTGTTTAACTAGATCTGCTTTTCTCACAGATTTTGTGAGACACTTTTTTAATAAACTAGGACATTTTTTCATAAAAAAGTTTATTTTAATTCTACAAATCAAAGTTTTCTGCACAACAGCAATTATAAATTGCATGGCAGCATTCTATACCCAGCTATTGTAGAATCTAGGATAGAGCTGTCAGTCTGGGAAAGAATCTACTTGTTGTAAAGTTTAACTCTTTTTTGCTATATAAAACTGACTAAAACTAAACTAAAACCTTTTTAAGTTTTAGTCAACTAAAACCGACTAAAACTATCACATATAATAATGACTAAAATGCAACTAAAACTAATAATAGCTTTCATGCTGAAGACTTAGACTAAATCTAAGATGGCTGACAGAAACAACAGTGGATGGGAACTGTAACACTGAAAGGAGCTGCAGAGAGATGCGTTTTAAGTCGGGGAATCTTTTGGCTCTATCCAGGGTATAAGACTAAAAACATAAAACAAGTCACGCTCGGAAGAGGCTTTTGTTCTGATGGGAGAGGTTAGGCAGCTGGTTAAGGTTGATGGCGCACAGTCCTGAGATAAAACAACCTGTCAGAGGCTGCAGAAGACCCAAGACTGGGACGCAAGAACACCCCTCTAAACACACAGCCAGAGCTACAAAGGATGGTTTAAAGCAGATTCACTGGCCTAGTCAAAGTCCAGAAACCAAAAGAACCAACGGAAACCGGGGACATACTGTTGAAAGGTAAGTATCTCCATCACAAAGCTAAAATCTGTGGCAAGACTTGAATATTGACATTTTATAAAGAAGAATAAAACAAAAACCTCAGTCTGTAGATGGAAGCAGGTAGAAAACTGTTTGACTCAGAGTGCCTGAATATAAAAGAAAGGTACAAATTCAGCTTTAACTGACAACGATTTTGAAAACTATGCATCATTTCTTTTTCTGCTACTTTACAGATGTGCACTGATGCACATAAGAGAACGTATGTTTTTAGTTCAATGGGCTGTGAAACCGCTTAAGAGGTGTAGCTGTCTTTGGAAGGCGCTTCTGTTTTTACAGGTGTTTATCGTGCAGATTTGCTAAAACTGTTTCCCACTGTGATCTGATTGAATGGTCTCCATAAAGGGCCTTGAGATGACGTGTTGTGAATCGATGCTAGATAAATATAACAGAACTGAAATGCTGTGTGAAATTCGCCGCGGCTCAGCAGGAGATGAAAGAGGAAATGAAAACTGTGGGTCCTTTGGTGGTGAGCCAGAGACGGATTTAGGAAATGTGGGACCCTAGGCAAAGACAGCCAGGGGGCCCCTCTGAATGGAGAAGACAACACATAGAACAGACCCATTCTACAGATAGAGAAATGTTAATAGAATAGACATCCATTATCTGTTCTAGGTTGTGTCCCTCTCTTCTTGTCCCTTTTCTTCTTGTTTTCCTCTCTATGTTTTGTACTCAGCTGACTTTTCATGCTGTCTCTAAAGGAATGAAAGATTTTTCCAAGCACTAAGCTCACTTAGCTGATTGCTCCTTCCTGTGTTTCCAAAAGGCCAAAGTAAATAACGCAGTCCTTCTTTTCACTGTAGACAAGCCATGATCTGCTTCTCTGTTCTCCATTTTTCATTTGGATGGAAATAATAGCTGCATGAATCATGACAGCAGACAAGATAGAGGGAGAGCAGGAGAGCGGGGTTACCAATCTACTTGCTCTGGAGAGCAGAGGATTAGCTGCTTTTAGATGTTGTCTCCAAAGTCTCAGTAGCAGAAAAAGCGATTCTAGATTTGGCGCTAGGAGCTTTTAGAAATCAAAGTGCTAGAGGGGTCTGAAAAGGAGTGGCTAAATATAGCGACTAAAGTCGCTAAGTTGGCAACACTGCTCTTTGCATGGTTTGTTTTCAAATGGTTTGCTGCTGTCTGTTTGGACCTTTCTAAACATGTGCAGCAAATGGACTGATCCAATATGGTGGACACTACGAAGGGGGGCTGAGACACACTTAATATTATCAGCGTTCTGATGACATTTTAGTGAAAGGATTTTGATCAAAAACATAATTAATGTGACTGGTGACCTGTCTAGGGTGGAACACTGCCTCTCTCTTGCCTGTAGACAGGTGGAGATGAGCATAACACCAGCTTACGCTAACAAATAGGTAGGATCTATTTAAACATCTATAATGTGTAAATAAAAGAAAGGTATAGTGGACAAAATTCTTTCAGGTTTGAGCTCTTGGGCGAACATATTTTTACATTATCATGACCTACTTTTATCAATAATCATTCTGCAAATGAATTATATTTAAATCTACGTAATGTCTACATTTAATGAATTTTAATTTGTTAAAGTAATTAGCTATGATTTCAAATTGAAGACTCCTAGATGACTTGCAGAGGCACATAATTTTATCTTTACCCCAAATAATTCAAAATTTAGTTCTGAAAAGAGCATAAATTCTGTATCTATCTTCTTTAATGTTTGTATATTGATGTGCATAATTAACCACAGTGTTTCTGTTGTCAAGTAGTTGTTAATATATGAAAAGTTTAAAAAGTTTAATAAGTTTGAACATTCCCCTTTAGGGAATTACTGTATGGAAGTAAATCTGTGTCGCTAGGATTTGAATTAATTAAAAATGCCACTGAAATTTAAATGTTGTATGTTTGTACTTACTATTTCAGTGTTAAAAATATATTTGAGAACACATTTTTGGCCTAAAAAGAAATTGATTGTCATTATTTCTACACAGTTGAAATTTCATTTGTTATTTTTCTCTTAAAGCTAAAATTCACATTACTATTTCAAAGTGATTACATTTTTCAATACTTATTTTTCAGTGTTAAAAAAATCTGCATTTTAAAAAAAAAGTGAAACCTTTCAAAATTCAAACTAAATATTTTTATCCTCCTGAGATCCAACTGGCTCTATTTCACCGTCTTAAATTTGGCGTCTAAATTCAGTGTAAAAAGGGAAGGGTTACTTCAGGTCACAGACATTAGCAATATATTGTGGCATCCAACACCCAGCCAATCCCGTTATGGTTTCTTAGTCACGTGACGGAGCCGGTCATGCAAGCTAACTCAACGGTGAGTTTATTACTTTCATTTTTCTGTGGTTGAGTTAGCGTTAGCTTTTGCATGACCGGCTCAGTGTTGCTGGTTTTCCTTCAGTATGAGCGCCACAAGTGTCACGTCACAAAAAATGTGTTCTGAATATATTTTAACACTGAAACAGTAAGTACAAACATACAACATTTAAATTTTAGTGCCATTTTTAATTCAAATCCCAGTGACACAGATTTATTTTCATATTACTGCTGCCACCGTCTGTATTACAGGGAAAAAAGGGTAGGGGTGGCCACAGGGGTGGCCAGTGATTGGCTAGGGGTGGCCATGATGAAACAACATGTCCTGTTTAATCCCTCTTTCTAAACCCAGAAAACTGAAATCAGTCCTAAAACTTCAAAATATTACATTTACTTATAATTTTGCAAATAACTTTAACATGAGAATGACACTGAAAATGTACTTCTTTAGTATGGAGGATAAAAAGTGCCAAAATTAAATAAATAAATACAGCTTTAAATAAATAATTAAATGTGTCATTCATTCATTAAAACCATGTCACTAATATAAAGTGCCACAATTAAATAAATAAATACAGCGATAAACAATTAATTAAATGTGTAATTCATTAAATAAAGCTAAGGAATTAAATATATAAATGTGTCATTTAAAGTTCAATCAAATACGTCTTCATTTAATTAAAAAAATATATATAGTATTTTCTCCATTTCAATTTCATGGTCCTGTGTTGCAGTGCATCGAAACCATTAAAAGAATCTGTCAAACTCACCCATCAAGTTAGGGGGCGGGTTATCCTAACACCTGATTGGTCACCCTGCATTAAGGAGTGTAAAGTAAATAAAGTAAAAATCGATTACAGAGGAACTGTGATCCACAGGTTGTGAGGAGCTTATACAACCTGATACAGTAAGGTAATTTCGATTACGTGGCTGGCTTAAAAGCCTAACTTTGATGGGTGAGATTGACAGACTCTTTTAATGGTTTCGAGCACTGCGACACATGAAATAATTAAATACACAAAAGTAGTATATATATATTTTTTAATAAAATGAAGACGTATTTTTTATTAAATTAATTAGACTACATTTATATATTTAATTTCATATTTATTTAATGAATGACGCATTTAATTAATGGTTTATATTTGAGAAATATTTATTTATTTAATTTTGGCACTTTTATCCTCCATACACTTGTAGTTGGCAGCAAGGAGAAAGAATAAAAGATGAATGGGTGCAGGTGCAGGTGACGCAGTGGTTAGCGCCGCGCTACAACCCATGCCATGAGGCTTTAGGTCTCGATGCAGCCAACCGGGCATGTCTCCCCCTTTTTCTCTCATACCCCCTCTCCTGTCGTGTGCAGCTACTGTCAGAAAAACAAGGCAACCAAAGTTTAAAAAAAAAAAAAAAAGAATCAGTAGAAGGATTCAGCCCACTGGCAGCAGGTCGGTTGGATGCGTCTTTCAGATCCACCGTCATTCAATAAACTTTTGAACCTCAGGCTATCAGGAAATAAATCATAGCTCATGTTCATCCAGCTTCCCATGAGGAGGCTGATCTGGTTGCTGATCTAATGGACCCTGAAAAGGTCCAGTTTCTGGCTCTTTACACTTCGGATTGATAGACTGCTTTATTGGGCTTTGATGGGTTGGAAATGGCTTATTTTTCCACATTAGTGTCTCTTTACATGGTGGTAAATTTGAAATAAAGTTGACGTAAAAAGTCTGCAGAAGAAGGAACTTTAGTAGGAGAGAGGGAGAGGTTGACCTGATCTCTGGTGGCACTATAAACATTTATGAAAAGCTGTAAAAACTGTAAAAACCTTCGGTAAGTAAACTGATTGTGTTTCTGCGTCTCAAACCTTCCCAACATAAACCTGATCCACTTGAACTGTTCCAACTCTGGGAATGGGATGATGCCGATTCTTTCTACTAAACTCATTTACAAAATTTCTTTAGTCAAAAATCAAAATAAATGGATGATTGTTTGAGGTGTTTTTATTTTTTATTTTAAACATGTAAATTCTAAAATCTCAACAGGAACTAAAATGTAACAAAAAACAACAAAACAAATAAATAATAATCATTATTCAAATGATAGAAACTAAAATCAAAAGACATTTTTCAGACTTCTAGATCCAACCTAATGTATCTGATTAAACCATTTTTTGGGAGAATCAGTATTTTTTTTATCATATTTTTATTTTTTATTAATTTTTTTCAGCCCAGCGTAGCAGTGAAGCCCTGAAAGTTCAATTAAATTAAAACAAATTGATCCACCTGACAATGTAATTTATTCATATGGGACGAACTCACGTCTCTTTTTGTTTCCGTTGGTGGGAAGGACGGAGGCGCTACATGCTAACACTTTGACCGGCAGAGATTTGACACGTCGAACCAGCGGTACCGCCACCCTGGGACGTTTGACCGGCACCACTGTGAGGGATGGGAGACACTTTCTGCTGCGAAACTCGAACAACCTTTGCTGTGGTCATGCATCTAGAGTGAAGGAAAAGAGAGCGAGGGATGAGTGGAGGAGGGGAACAAAAGAACAACAGATAGAAACAAAAGAAAGAAAGTCAAAGAGGAAAAGAGAGAAGAACAAAAAAACAAGACATAGGATTAAAAGGTTTCTTCCTGTTCAAAAGGGAGTTTTTCCTCTCCACACTGTGCGCTACAAGCATGCTTAGTGTGAGGAGTTGCATTCGAGGTCAATTAGACAAGAAAACTTTTGAATCAATCTGACTGAGATGATCTGTTGTGAATCTGGAAGGGAAGTTACCTGATATGAGATGTTTTCTGAATGGCAGAGTGGATAACTACACAGAGTGGCAGTCTGTGGGAGTGGGTTTTCAAACTCACAGCTTCCAACATTCCAAGCTCTATGCCCTAACCTAACTCACTAGACCGCGCGACTCCCCTGGTGAATGATGGTGTCACAGGGTGAATTTCACTTCTTTCTTTTTTTTCCCCCTGCAGCTTTAGTTTTATTTTCAAGTTTTTTAATTTTATTAAATTGGTCACTTTTGGTCCTCCATACAGTTTAGTGTCGTCTTCATACTTATAGATTATAGAATTGGGCCTATTTTTGAGTTAAGTCCTGTTTCTCTCCTAAACATATCTATGTAATCAGCTTTTACTGTGACTAACTGGATGTGCTTTCTTTCCTTCCTTTAGACATTAAAACTGGCTTCAAAGACCTCACTGTAAGAGTTTCTCTTTTCCAGACACCTGTGGAGCTAGTTTACTGTTTTTAACTTAGAATGTATTTATTGATCAATGGTTCTGTGTTCTATTTCTATGTCTGCTTCTGTCTCCTTGAACCCCGTAGTCAATGGGACTCAGCAGATGGCGGCTCACACTGAGCCTGGTTCTGCTGGAGGTTTCTTCCTGTTAAAGGGGTTTTTCTCTCCACTGTCACTGCATACATGCTGGGCGGGGATTGCTGTAGAGTCAAGCTTAAGCGTAATCCAACTAAACCTCTACTGTTGCCACATGCGCATCCTGCAAGGTCAATAACTGGATGCAATCAGCTGGTTACCTTTTAGATAGAAAACTTTGAACTAATCTGACTCCATGATCTGGTTTCATTTTCTCTCTAAATTGCTTTTAAATGACATGTTTAGTAAATCGATATAATATAAATAAAGTGAATTGAAATGAATCATTTTCTCATTTGAGTTGGAATCTATTGTGTTTCTTCTTTGTTTCATCATAAGTTCCTGTTAAGTTAGGTTCTTTGTTTTATTTGTTTATATTGCATTCTGGCAGGTGCCAGTTCTTGCCTCGGTCGTTTCATCACTCAGTCCTGGATGTTCTTTTTCTATAATTAAATACTGAATTTCTCAGTTTGCCGCTTTGCTCTGGTTATCTGCCATTTTGGCTGACAACACACAACCATGACATCTGGATGTTAGCTTCCAGTTGTTACTGAGATGATGACATATAGGCTGAATTTTAATAGGAAAACATTTTTTTAAATCACAGACCTTTACCATCTTGACCAGAAACTAAAGAGTGTATAAACAATCTAAGGCTGCCCTCAAGTGGTCAAATATGGTCTTACCTAAATCTAAAGACAAAACTTTAAAAAAGCACTTGACTACACTGGAAGATATTACCAGGATCTCACAGTATTTAAGTATCTGTATTTTAATATCTGTATTTTCACATGACCAGATTTTATTACATTAATTTCAATATAGCACAGTAATCAAGTATTCTGCTGTCAAACGGAGGTTTGCACAATAGATTACTGTGAACATTGCTTTTCACAAACTTCATTTTACTGCAGTGTTCTCAGGTAAAATACTGTAATCACAGCATCCTTTGTGATAAACTTTACAGTATAATGTGACACACCTGATTTGCTTGTTTCTAATCAGTCTTGGCTTTCAGTTAGAGTTGTTCCACCATCTAAAATGCAGCCAATACTCCCCAAAGTACTGATATCAGTGCTGTAGCTCATGTCCTATTCCTTTATCTAATTTTATTAAAACAGAATCTATTCACTGATTAGCTCTATGTGCTGCCTTCTACACTTTATCTAAGAGGAAGTGATCAGCCGGGTTTTAGGACTAACAGGGTTTAACCTGAGCCAGACCTTACCCCCAGGATAGTTAATATACAGTCATGGAATATGATTACATAATAATAACATAGTTGTATCTGTACTGTGTATTGGCAATACCCACAGCACAAATATCTGTTATGGGAGGCAAAAACAAAACATCCCAGAACAATAGTATCATAATTTCATTACTAATTTTTTTCTTTGGTGTTGGATTCATTTACAGGAAAACAAGAGTGCAGGATGGCGAGAGAGCAAAATGCAAAACCTGTGGAGCTGGTTGACAAGAAGTTCTTTTGTATACAATAGCTTCTTTTTCATATACTGCTTCTGCATCTCCTTGAACCCCAGTGAATCCTCAGCAGATGGCCGCTACTACTGAGCCTGGTTCTGCTGGAGGTTTTCTTCCCATATTCAAAGGGAGTTTTTCCTCTCACTGTCGCTACAAGCATGCTTAGTGTGAGGATTGCTGAAAGTCAATGAGTCCATGCAATCAGCTGGTTTTCCTTTTTAGATAGAAAACTTTTGAATCAATCTGACTGGATGATCTGGTGAACTGAAAAGTGACCTGAGATGACATGATGTGAATTGGCGCTTATAGAAATAAACTGAATAGAGATTGAAATTTGTGCACTTATTATTTTTTGCAGCATGCCCTGCAGTGTTCTTCAATTTCACTCATAAAAGGTAAATTTAAACGGTCTTCTTTAATGATGTAGGTTTATTTCTTGCTTCTATTCTGGAATAACAACAAACAAATAAATCATTTTAATCTAAACACGCCGTCGTCTCACCTGTCATAGAAGTCCTCTCTGTAGTAATCGTAGTCAAACTCGTAGCCACTGAGGAAAAACAAAAATGGCACGGCTATTTAGTGACTGTGCAAAAATACAAAGTTCAAGGACAGCATTTAATGAAAAAAAAAGATATGAAAACAAATCTTTTCAGACCACTAAAATAAAAAAACATATAGCCCTTTTATAGTTTTTATTCATTTATCTTTTTGATGGAGGTGTATAGGGATTTGGAGTCTCTCTGACAGCAAAGATATTAATCTTAAAAAAGACAGAAATGTGAAAAATTGGTAGTTAAAAAAAAAAAAAATGGAATCAGAAAACAAATCAGTTTTCTGTTAGTGTTTTCACTGTCTTTACTTTTCCTGGATTTTTTAGGGGTTTTAGAGAGACATTCAGCCTACATGACTCTAAAAATAATAATATTTTATTTAGAAAACTATCAATTGAGCATATTCTGGTTTATAATTTATGATTTTTCAAAATTTTTATTATTCCTTCATTTTCAGCGAAAACATATTGATTGACATAAAAATTCAGTTAATGACAGGACATACTTGTAGGGGCAGCGGATGATCGCGCTTCAGGCCTTTGGGTCTGCTTGGCTGTGGTTCTCCTGCCATGTTGATATCTGATGAGTCAAGAAGAAACAAATCAATCATGTTAAACTGCTAAAACGATCATTGAATAACAGAACAGCAGCTAAGCTGTCATGTGTTGCTACTTCCACCAGAGGGGGCTGTTGAATTATATTTTCTTCTTGTCTAAAAGGCTGTTTCCTCCTCTCTGCAGCCATTTAGCACTACTGTAATATTGAAAATCATCCACTGATAAAAAATCAGAAATCTCTGAGAGCTGAACTTTGTGTCCCCATTAAGGGGATTCAGGTGATTCTGCATCACCATTAAATACATTTTTAAGGAGGAGTCTGCTACCTTTATGAGCCTTTTTCTTTAACTACTCCAGCTGAACAAAACTTCTGAAGAGTTGGACATGTTACCCCATTCTTAAAAAAACACAGGTTATGGTTTTGTTTATGATTTTTCTACCGTTCTGCTCTCTTCTGCTTTTTCTCATAGTAGCTTCATCTGGTCTGTTCCTGTTTGGCTGCGGAACTTCCATCCTGGAGAGAAATATCAGCTGTGCTGCTGCCATCAACACCTTTGTTTATAGATGCTGGAGATCTGCCTGTTTTCCAATGTAGTCCTGTTTCTCTGACTGTGACTAACTGGATGTGCTTTCTTCTCATCCTCTGGACATGGGAGCGCAGCTCGGCACAAATCTGCCTGGCTGTGTGTGTTTTCATGGACAGGGCCGCCTTTACAGCTGCTTTTTGTAATCACTGCTTCTGTCTCCTTTAACCCCAGTCGGCCTCAATGGTTTTTCCTCTCCACTGTAGCTACAAGCATGCTTAGAGTGAGGAATTGTATTTGAATCAATGCATAGAATTGTTTGTATCTATGCTTCTTTTTTTCTATGTCTGCTTCTGTCTCCCTTGAACCCCAGTGAATGTACTCAGCAGATGGCTGCTCACACACTGAGCCTGGTTCTGCTGGAGGTTTCTTCCTGTTCAAAGGGAGTTTTCCTCTTCCACTGTCGCTACAAGCATGCTTAGTGTGAGGGGATTGCTGAAGAGTCAATGAGTCGAGTACAATCAGCTGGTTTTCCTTAGATATAAAAGCAGCATTTCATCATGTAGACTACAGTATGATGAATTAGGGGTAGTCAGCTCTTTAATAACCGTCCCTTTTTTGTTTAAACTGAGACTTTTGTGACATTTGTAATTCTGTCATTTTTATCATAGCTTAAAAAATCAGCAGCACATATCAGCATCGCCTAGACAAAGGTCCAAATAATCGCTCTCGACATCAGCCTTTAAAAACCTGTATGTTGATCTGTTAATAATTAATAAAATATGTTTAATAAGATAAAAAACCATGGAAAATATATATTTGTGCGATGCATTTAAACTTTCTTTGTGAAGTGTGAGTAAGCTTTAGTTCTGCAGTCGAGAACTCTGACAGCAGCAAAGTGTGAAAACAGCAGAGGTAAGGCAGGTTGCTCAAGGGCAAACACTCGAACACACATCTCCATCGAACCAAAAATGATTGACCCTTCTGTTTATGACCCAGAGGACCAAAGTGCAGCCACACGCTGCTCACCTGCTGCTTTGTGTGTGTCATTTCCAATACCTGCAGGGTTGTGCTGTTCAGACTGGGTCCCTGACTACAAGACGCACACAACTATTTGTTTCCCAATGTCACCTTAGACAGAAACTCAGTTTAGTCCGTCTAAATTCAATACATTCTCTCCTGAAAAAGAGAAATTCAATCTTGTAAGTGATTTTTCAAACAACTTATGAATCAAATAAGAGGTCAAACTGTATGCATAGGTTATTTCCATGCCTTTAGAGCTGCAGAGAGCTGATGTAACCTGCCGCTGATGCTGCAAATGAGTCTACTGTGCCGTAGAGCCAGCAGGGAGCAAGGCATTAGATCTCACACAAAATAATTTCTTTCATCTGAACAAACAAACGCATTCGTCTGACACTTTTAAACATATTGGTGCAGATTCTGGGGCGAGTTGAACTACTGATGTCTCTCAAACTGTCTGCAGCTGAACATCAACAAAACTTCCTGAGAGATTATCTGCTGGCGACAAGAAGGAAGCGAGAGAACAAACGATCTTATTACTCCTCACAGGATGCAGCCGCAGGTGGAGGATCAGGCTTCAATTTCTATATGTTTGGCTTCAGATTTAGATAATCGTTTACAATATCTATAAAGGGGTAGACCAACAATATTCTTTCCAAAATAACATCCACCACAACATTTGATTCTCCCCCGGAGAGTGAAAGAAAATCTCAGTAATGACATTCTAACAGCAGTGCATCACCGAATGATTAAATCAGCAATTATACCCAATACAGCGCTGTTCTACATGCCCCTGACTGCGCACAAAAATGAATTCACAAAAACGATGGGGCCAATATGTCTACTCGCTGGAATCAAGCTAAAGCAAGTTAAGCTGTTATCTTGCAGTGAAAGTTTATCATAAAAAGCCGTTATCAGGCCCTGAATCCACCCTTTCAGCCTCTTTCCTTATTTTCTCATATCTAAAGATTTATGTTTTTCTAAGGGAACATATAGAAAAGTTTTTTTTTTTTATTGGCTAAATATATGACTGTGTCAGTGAAATAATTTATTTTGTGGAAATAAATGTATGTTTATTTTCTAATAGTTAAGATAATGTATTTTAAGTTGTTTGGTTCACGTCTTGAGATTTATATAAAATGATTATGTTTTATTTCATGTCGAACTATTTTTTGTGGAAATTTATTGCAAGATTTGTGTATCTGAAAGGCTGTGAGACTTATATACACAGAGAAGAAGCAGAAGCTTGGAACAGAGCTACGTGTAGCAGCCTCGTGTTTCCTGTACACTGAAAAAAATATTCCAACCACTTTTGGTATTTACTTAATCATTTTTAGTTACTTTAACACAATCGTTTCATATCCCACCCTGCTAACATGAAACAATTGTGTTAAAATAGCTAAATATGTGTTAGGAATCCAGTTTGTGTGGGTTGTGTTTTTGTTTGTTTTCCCTCCACCACCAGGTGGCGCCTGGTTCTCGTTGGCCCTTTCACACACCTGTGGATGGTTGCCTCATTACCTGAGGACTCTTTAGCTGCTGACTGCCACTACCTCGACGCCAGAGTGTTTGCCAGTTTCGGGTACTCTAGCCAAGCTGAGTTTAACTGAGTCAAATTGAGTTTATGTCTCCCTGAAATTTAACTTTGTTGTTTTGTCTTTGCCTCTCAGCAGGAAGTCATCCTACAAACTGGATGTTTTGGCCTTCTCCCCCTGGAAGGATCGTCTCACGCTTCATACTGAGCAGGGGATTCAAACTGGAGGTTTGGACCCTCTTTTCCCCGAAAGGGTTGTTTGAGCCTCACACTGAGCAGGGGATTCATTTCCACAAGAACCGTTCAAGTACCACAGGAAATCTAAGTGGCAGTCAGCTCCTCCGCTCCTCAAGGAACCTACTAAATCTGGGTAAACCCTGTCCGCCCTCCAATGAGCCAACGAATCTCTGGAACAACCCACACCAACTGGATTCTGGGAAGGACACCTTTTCTGGAAACGTGAGTCCAGTTGCTGTTTTAACCTTTTGCAAATTGAAGCTCAAATTTCCCACTGAGCCTGAACTAATCACAGAACTTCCCCGTTCACTTTTCAGTCCCGGCTCACCAGCGTTCAGAGCAACACTGGACCCATCTCGACTTGTTTTCAATAAACCTGTTAAACTTTCCCCTGGTTTCTCTGAGGGGTTTCCTGCATGTGGGTCAGATCACTGAAAAAAACCATGACAATATGATTAAGAAAACGCCAAAAGGGGATGCGTTATTTTCTTCAGTGTAGCTTTCAACGTATTTTGTAGTTATGTTTGTAATATTTTGAAACTTTTTTGGTTATGGTGTTTCATTACTGAATAGGCAGGCGTCACGAGGTAATTTTTGTTAAAGTACTTGACTGTCTGTAAATGCCTCTATATCTAAAGCTTTGTCTTTGATCTCTATAGCTTTCACAGTGTTTAGTAAAGAGCCCGTCTAAAGGAAGCCGTGCCAGTGTTGTCAGCTTGGAGTTAATATTACTGTATTTTTTCATGAATGGGCATAGGCAGAAATCCCAGATGGGAACAGAGAGAAATCTAACATGTTGTCTTAGGCAGACATCCTGTCACGTATGATATTTCTCCCATACAAGCACATTCAAATCATGCTGGAGTCTGAAAATCAGAATTTCAACCAATCAGAGAATCTGAAACAGGAGTTAGCTGAGAGACATGGCCTCCATTCAAGCCGGGAATTTTCTTCCTGTAGAGCTCTCAGCATTAATCCAATCCATTCCACTTTATATATATAGCACATTTAAAAGCAAACAATGTTTCAAATGTGCTGTACATAAAAACAAGGAAAACATGCACACACGGGTGAGGATTTAGGAAAGACAGGCAGGGGGCCCTCTGAATAAAGAAAACAACACAT
>JAGKQL010000041.1:42101816-42122936 GCA_018398635.1 Cyprinodon brontotheroides | reverse complement strand
TTATTTCTGTATTTATTTTTAAATATGGCAGAGTTGGTCCTTCATAGAAGTGAAAATTTCAGAAGTGAAAATTTAAATTTTACTAAAAAAGAAATAAAATCTGAGTAAACTACCACATTTCCGCTTGGTGTTGTTGTTTTTTTCTCTTATCAATTTTTTTTAGCTTGATTTCAGGATTGCATTTTCTTTTCTGATTACATTTACCAAACGTGATATCTGCTTATCACGTTTGGTATCACGTTTGATCACAGAGATAAATAATCAAACAAAACCTAGAAGAGTTATGAAGCTCTAGCGAAAGTTCAATTGAAGAAACTCTGACTTACCTCACATCATCAGAAGCGATCTGTCTCGAGCGAGCCAATCGGCTTTGAACTACTCCACCGCGAGAGCTGATCAGCGTCCTGCTTCCCTTTATAAACTCCCTCAAATCTCACCACAGCCCTTTATCCTGCAATCGCAATGTCGGTTCGATCCAGGCGACCAAAGTCACCCACCTCCATCCTTCTCGCCATCACAGCTGAATGCGTCCTACATGACCGCGTCACCTCAACCTCATCAGAGAGTATTAATCCCAGTTGCCACCATCCCTCCTCCTCATCGCGATTGGTCCGGCAGAAGACCGCCATGTTGAGCCCGGTTCTGCCAGAGGTTTCTTCCAAAGGGGAGTTTTTCCTCCACTGTCGCCCATGCTTGCTCATCATGGACACTTCACGTTACCTGCATCACCGAAAGGACCCTCTATATCCCGAAGTCTGAGTGAAGCCCCTCATGCCAGCTCCCTCAGTCTTCTAGTCCCACAATTCTGCCCAGCAGATCACCTTGTCAACCAGCTCGATTAAACCACCACCAGTTTCAGGCCCAGGGGGGAACATCCCTATTCACATTCATCTACTCATGCATGTTTAAAGCATAATTCAGCATGAATGTTCTGCCGAGGTCTGAGCTACCAAAGACTATACTTCTATCAATAAATTCTTCTAATTATCTTTTTCTCTGTGTAGTTTTTCAGATTGAAATGTCATTATTTGAACCAAGATGTTATACTCAAATAATCTGTAAAAATGCAAACATAAACAAACCTGGGATAGTATATGACTGCAAACTACAGAATAAAAAGATGGTTAAGTAAAACAAACAAGAAAAATAACAAATGTAGAAACTGAGACAAATGGGACGGAATATTAGGGACAGGTTGGAGATTCATTTTAATTTTGAGAATAAAGTCATAACATTATGAGAAAAGAAGTTGTAACATTACAAGAATTAAGTTGTAAAATTACCAATATAATGTTGTAATATTACAAGAATAAAGTCATTATTTAACAACCCATTTCAGAAATAAAGCTTGGAGCTCCGCCCAGCAGATGACGGCCGACCAGTTCCACCAATCAGCAACCAGAGTCCACTTGACATCCTGCCCAGTTTGATGCTGCTGCTAAAAGATTTCCTGATTTATCAAACCGATGCCAAAGTATAACTTCACTTCTCTAGCCTGGCCCTAATACTCCGTCGTAAATGGTGTTCTCACTCACTTTGTCACCGCTTTCTGTATTTTAAGTTATTCCTTGGGATTACATATGCTGTAAACGGCCGCTGTGCACATGTACTACATTATATTGGCACATTGAGGTTAACTTTAAAGCTGTTCTTTTTGTTTTTATTATGACTACAGATCCAAATGTGCTAAAAAAAGATTTATAAACCATAAAAAGTTTTGGAACCAAAGAACTCCCAGATTTAACCTATAATAGCAAAACACAGCAACCCCACATAAACACCAGGAGATTTAAAAGGTTTGAATTTAAATATCTCTTACTGTATTTCCACTGATCACCTCCATTTACATGATGCACTTCTCCACATCCATCAATACTACATGAGTACAGCTCAGACCGGATCTGTTTACCTACATTTAGACATGGACAAAAGGGCTGGTGGCACACCGACTCGATCCTAATTAGATTCTGAATCCAGCGCCCGCTGAGGCCGAACCCACGCAAAGACTTCCTGCCTCTCCTATAGATCCCAGCTGCTGTAAGTGAATTGTCATTGGCATTAAAACCCCTTGGAGAGCCTCTAACTGATGCATCTGCTGTCCACTCCAATCAAAGCGCAGCCCTAATTGGACAGGAGCTTCTGCCCTCATCAGCGGAGCCTTATTCACATGAGTGAAGCACAACACGTTTCACTCTGATTAGTTTATCTTTATGACTTTTCATGTAAATTCTTGGACAGAATAAAGAGCAGGATCCCTCTGAAGCTAAACAGTAGAATAACAGATTTTATCCACTAGATTAATCAAGAGTCCACAAATGTCTTGATTTCAGTAAGAAGTGATAAAAGCCAAAAGTTAATGTCAATCATATCAAGCCAAAATCCAGACTTATCTCTTTTACAAGCTGTTAGATTTGAGCAATAAACTGATTATAGCTGCTTTTAGCGTACAAACCCAGAGTAGTTGGGACCTTCTCAGATCACTAGCCCAACACTCCCCATAAATAAGCCAATACAAAGTAAATCACCCAAATATAAAAATATTTTAATATTGTCTGAAATATTATTTCTTTAATTTCTAATAATCCAGATATCTTAAACTGACATTAGCAGAAATATGCAAACAACAATTGTCTTTATAATGGATGACAGGCCGAACTACTGTATCTGCACACAGAGTCAGAGTATTAATACTTTTTGGGGTATAGATATTTTTTTAAAACCTGGAATGCGAATTTTCTTATTTTACTTAAGTAAATAAGTTCTACATTTTTTACCAGACAGCATTTTTATTTATTGGTAAATGGTAAAACTTACCATTTCACTGTTACTTAAGTGAAGGATGAGAGTACCTTTGACGTCTGAGGTTCAGTCTCACCCATGGTGTTTAGAAATTAAGCTAGATTAGAAAAACAAAAAAATATAATTTACAGTTAACTTGCAGAACAACAACTTAGAAATAGCTAAACATAGAAAATAGAAATTGAGTAATTTACATTAAAAGTTAACTAAATAAATGCTCAATTCTTTACTCTAAATGTGAAAATATTAGGTACATTTGCCAGGTTTATCTCAGAATATACTACAATTCAATATATATTGCAAATCCTTTGAATGTTTTAATTTTAAATATATCACTATATTTCTATATTTATTGGTAATTGATAACAGCATTTCTGGGTTTTATGTAGTTTAAGTGTTTGTTTGTTTTTATATGAAATATTTGTAAATCAGTCTAAGTTAATATATGCGTGTTTCTAGTAAATATAATTCAGAAACTTTTTATGCTTTTTATCTGTGGCCTTTTAAGACATGTTTAACTGTGTTGATTTTCAGAAAACTACAAGCCTTAATAAAATCCTTTTCCTTCTTTGAACAGTCTGCTAAAAGCTGAGACTCTCACTCAGTCCTCTTTGGTGCCTCAGGTACAAACTGGGCTTGTCCTGCTGAGACAAGCAGCCATTAGCTTAAAAAAATAGGGGAGAAGCAAAAACCATCAAGAACCAGTCTGGCAGAGTGCTGCAAGCCACCTGTTACAGGGAATAAGACGACTCCCTGTTTTCATAACAAAACAGCTTATTTTGGCCCAGATCAGACAATCATCAGCCAAGCTAAAATCACTCATGACTCTAATTTGTGGAAAGCTCTGGTTATGAGGACAAGAAACAGAATAAACTCTAAATAAAGCAACTTTAAAGCGCACACGATGCACTTTTTTATCAAAAGAAAAAATATCTATTTTGTAGCGAGTTAAAGGCTACCAACATACAGAATTATAAAGTTCCAACAAGTCTATAGTCATGTTTAATTCATTCATTCATATTAAGCACCTTATATTTCAAAATCAAACTTCAATTTCTATAACAGGAAAATTATCCAAATTTTTCAACATTTTAGATCATAAAAGTCATTACTACTAGTGTTGCACCAATGCCATTATTGGCCTAGATACCTTATACCTGGCTGTGCAGTATCGGCCGATACCATGTGTTTGAAATTGATGTGTATGTGTATATGAAGAACTGCAGACTACGTGGATGTAAAATAATTGCCATCTTGGCTTTGTCAAGCTGCTGTCTACCTTTGAGAAGCAAAAGACTAATACAAAGTGAATCCAGTAGAACCTTTTATTGCCTACCTGGAATGGGTGACAATAGTTGAAGAAACCTTTGGCTCTCAAAATGGTATCGGTGCCCTATTTGTTGGTACTCGCCGATACCAATACCACCATTTTAGTGCTGGATCGGGGCCCCGCCCCATACTGGTGTCGGTATCGGAGCAACACTAATTACTACTCACTTTAAACAGTAACTAGTTATTTTAATTGTGCATTACAGGAGTTACTAATCGAGTTACTTATTGGAGTAGTACAGTAGCAGCCGTTCAAAATGGCCCTTCCCAGTCAAACGCCAGCCGAATGGCAGCCCACTTCCCTGAAACTCCCAGCAAAATCCTCTCTAACTTCCAGCCAATGGAGTGACGCCCTCTTGCATATTCTTTTACTCTGACTCCATCCTTTCACTGAATTGCAGGGACTGACCAAGAGATGGTGCTTCTCTTTAGATCTTAATCTCCACAAATCATGACAGAAAGTGTTAGGAATCCAGTTCTGTGTGGGTTGTGTTTTTGTTTGTGTTTTCTCCCTCCACCACCAGGTGGCGCCCTGTTCTCATTGGCCCATTCACACACCTGCGGATGGTTGGCTCATTATCTGAGGACTCTTAAGCGTTGCCTGCCACTATCTCAATGCCAGAGTGTTTGCCAGTTTTGGTCATCCTGCAAACTGGATGTTTTGGCCTTCTCCCCCTGGAAGGATTGTTTGAGCTTCACACTGAGCAGTGGATAAATCTCCACACGTACCGTTCAAGTTCTCCTGGAAATCTAAGAGACAGTCCGCTCCATTGCCCCTCAAGGAACCAACCTAACCAAAGTAAAACCTGTCTGCCCTCCAACGAGTCAACCGAGTCCTGGAATAACCCACACCGACTGGATACTGGGAAGAACACCTTTTGGGAATCCTGAGTCCCGTTTCAATCTATGTTTTTGCAAGTTGTCGTTCAAGTTTCCCACAGAACCTGAACCTAACTCTGAACTTCCCTTCTCAGTTCCAGTTCCGGTTCACTCTCTGAGTTACCCTTGTGTTTTCAATAAACCTGTTAAACTTTTACTCTGGTTCTCTGAGTGGTTTCCTGCATGTGGGTCAGATCCCTTAAAAAGAACATGACAGAATATTAGAAATAATAATATAATAATAAGATTAATGTTTAAAAAGGAACTGTAGGGGAACAGCCAAGGGCCCATCAAGGAAAGTAGGGAAATGTTGAATGGCTACTACTGTAACTAATAACTATAAGTAGTTTCTTTTTAAAAGTAATGTTCCCTCTGGCATTGTATAACAATGATTATAAAAGCCCTCTTGCTGCCCCCATTTTGGTTTCCCTGCTTTAAACATGAATCCATTTCTTTTGTATGGATGGGATGAAATCAGGTAGAAGAGGTGGAGGATGCTACGACACGTACAACCAAACGTTCTGCTAAATTCCCTTTAAGGTTATAAATATGGACTGATCTTTATGTTTTTAGACAATAACAGCCTGGCTTTACTGCCGATCCTAAAACTGCTCTGTAATTAGTCTCCCACCATTTTTCCTCAAAACTGACTGACTCTCAATTTTTGTGCTAATTGGATCCGAACAAATGAACAAACAGAAACACACAGCTGGGAAGCACAGCCAACTCCGGCAAGCGGCGGAGGCATAGATTAAAGCTAAACAGACTTATGCTGAAAACGGAAGATGGAATGTGTTTATTCCATTTAAGGTGGTTTAGTAGACAGACAGAAGTATGATGAAAAATGTTTAGTGTTAAAAAAAGCAACTGCTCAACTAAACAAAGTTTTTTGTTACATTAGATCTAAAGAGTTTCGTCCTGTAGAGAGCCCAGACAGAAATGGTTTTAGTTACCAAAACCTAAATCCTAATCAGGCTCATCAGCTGTAACCAGAGGGCTTATCTGTTTTTCTCCAGCTGTCTGGCTGTCGGCACGTTTCTATCCATTTTTCTGCCTGCAGGAAGCCAAAAACAGAAAGCACAAAGATAGAGAGGAGAGAGAAGTCAGTGAGGTGCCGCTGGCTGCAGACGGCATTTCAGCTGATTGGCACTGCAGGTGGTTAACATTGCTGCACACCCAGGCTGCTAATGGGAACCACAGCCTGAGGACAGACTCGCTCTCTGGACTCGGTCTGTATAACTGACGGGAACTTTGGACTCATTTTTATGCAAGAACTTCATTTTTTATGATGTTTTTGAAAATTATTTTAATGTTTTAGGCAGAGTTTGTGCAGCTGTTAATATTTTATCACTACTGGCTTAAATCTTTCATCTGACTTTTGTTGTTAGTATCTCCTGAGAAAGAATCTAAATGATGAATAAAGGAATCATCAGGATTCTTTGCTTTGCCAAGAAGTTAAACTGTGTTAAACTTCTTGCCATTCCCGTGGATTTCTGCTGCTGCTTTTAGCATCAACATCTGTAAGGACTGTCTGGATTGCTCATCATCTGGAGTTTTAAAATGATCCCTAATTTATATACTAATCATCCCACTGCAACTGTCTTTATAGTTAGCTATGCTTTACATTCCATTAGACTCATAATTGCATTACTTCATAATAATTTCAGTCTTTTATGTATAACTTTCTACCTATTTAAAGGATTTAGAGGCAAGATGAGGAGATGAGACTCAGTGGCACTGCAGGGACCTGCAGCAACCAGCCACCGAGAAGCGTTGTGCAAATTCAGAGTTAAAAAGAGCTCAAATTTCAGTTTACACAGATGAAAACGAACAAGCTAATGTTCATAGCTCAGTTTTTAAAAAGATAACTAAATTCACCAACCTATAAATCAACTAGTTCAAGTTCCTTTGGCGAATGAAGCCACAAACCTCCACAACAGAACCTCATATTTTACCCTTTAAATGTTTGATCATACTATATAGAGAAAAAGGGAAAATATCGGATGCAGTCAAGGTTTAATGGATGTGCAGTGAAACCTTTATCAAACTTCTGGCCAGAGAAAAACCGGTAATATGTAGCCAACATTTGGAAGAAGAATGTTTTCAAGATGACTTGATAATAGCGCTTGTGACAAACACCAGATACAGCACTGGGACTTGATCAACAGCCTCCATACTCGCGACTGTGGCGAGTGTATATATATATATATATATATATATATATATATATATATATATATATATATATATATATATATATATATATATATTTACTTCTGCTAAGTTGTGAAATATGCTGTTGTTTTTTACTATTTCCATAATTTTCTCTCTGATTTCTGCCTTCTGTGTTTTTTTTTTTTATTCTTTTTTTGTGTATTGTGTTGCCAATTTTTGGAGTTTGAATCATAAGTGTGTATGCAGCTTGTTTCCCCATTTAATGTGCGCTTGAGACTTGCTTGTTTCTTTTTTTTATAGATACACTGCAAAAACTCTAAATCTAGATAAGTAAATTTTTCTTAAAAATAAGTGCATTTGTTCTGACTTGAGGAGGTAAAAGAGACATTTTGCCAATGGAACAAGACAATTTACACTTAAAATAAGAAAACACAATTGCATTGTCTTATTTCAAGTGCATATTATCTAATTATCTTATTTTAAGAGTAAAATTACTCATTCCATTGGCAAACTATCTCATTTACCTTACTCAAATTCTCAAATTAAGGGTGAATACACTTAATTTAAGATTTTTTTACTTATTTCTAGATCGTTTTTGCAGTGTAGATAGATAGATAGATAGATAGATAGATTTCTCAGCCATTTTCTGCCTTGTATTTCTCTTCTTCCCACTCACACGTTTCTAAAGGGCAGAATGAAGCGACTGCTGAGATTATGGTGACTGAATGCTCTGTCAAATAAGAAATAAGGTCTGTGACTCGATTTAACCCTCACTTCAGCAGCTGCTGCATCCAATAGTCCTACCTTTCATCCTTCCGTTTTTATATTTCAAATTCTTCTATTTCGCTCCAACTATTTCATAGTGGATTGATTCACTAAGCTCTACTTGAAGTGTAATCAATAATTCTGCAGAAATATATGCAATAAAATATTAGACTGATTTTTTTTCTGTTCCTTTTTCAAAGGGGCCATACAAAGCATTAAACGTGTATCAGGTTTAAAATATGGAAGCTGTTATGATCTGGCCTGTTTGTCTGCATGTCTTTGTCTGCTCCTAATCCTCTCTATGCTGCAGCAATTTTGAATATTGCTTCCACCTGCGTCTCCCCTGCCTGCACCCCAATCACGCCTGATTCACTCCACCTGTTCACTCGCCTTTATATGCTGAGCTTCCTAAAATTGTCGCTCCTACCTCCTGTTCCTTCACCTTTTGCTAGGCTAAGCTTTAAGAACGCTATTCAAGGTAGGAGATGATTGGGGCTAATTAGGGCTAGTTCTTTTCTTCCTTTTTTTCTGAAAGAAAAGAACAAAAACAAAAAAGTTTAACAAATGTGGCTAAAGCCTGAAACTCTCCATAATAAAACCCAAAACATATCAAGTTCTTTGCATTAGTATGTGTTACACAGAGTCCATGTGAAGAAATAATGCATACACTGCAAAAACAATCTAGATATAAGTACAAATTCTTTAAATCAAGTGTATTTTACCTTAATTTTAGCAGGTAAATGGGATGATTTGCCAATGGAATGAGTATTTTTACTCTTAAAATAAGATAATATGCACTTGAAATAAGACAGTGCAGTTGCTTTTTCTTATTTTTAATGTAAATTGTCTTGTTCCATTGGCAAAGTGTCTCACTTACCTCCTCAATTCAAGAACAAATTCACTTAGTTTAGGAACAAATTACTTATTTGGATTTCAATTTTTTGCAGTGTATTTGATTAAATCCATAAGTGGATTAGGAATGTCACAACAGGAATGTCAAGAAGTCTTTGTGCTAACTGCATTGTTGCTAGCATACTGCTTCCCCCTTCCACTCTAACTGCAAGCACTGTTCAAATGGCACTGATTATGCCAACCATTGAAAGACTTCGCTGGTGCTTAAGTGTCCTTACAGATTCGAGGAATTCAGATAAATCCTGCTCTCTTGCTAGCAAACAGTGCTAGATTATCAGAAGCCTTTTCGGAGTAAATGTCCAGTGTTCATTCCTTGCCTGCTTCCCTGATCTCGATTTCAATTCTGTCTCCTGGATTTCCTTGTTCTGGCTTCTGATCTCTGAACATCGACCTTTCTGCTGCTTTTCTAATCACTAGATCTATGAGCCTGAAACTGCCTCCCTGAGTCTAGCCTCGTTTTTGTCCCAGAGAACCAATTTATGCCTGTCACCCCCAGCTTTGACACAGTTTCTGTATAGGATTTTGTTCTGTTATTTTTGAAAGCAAATAAAGTGTTTGAGAAATGAAATTAAGCCTTAAAAAAAAAAAAAAAAACTTTAATCTTTACCTCCAAAACCTTTAAATCTTTTATATTGTCATTTTTTTCAGATTTTGTTTAATGAACTGCTTTATTTTCAATTTCAGTTTTACAGATAACATTCTCTTCACTTCTGGGGGCAGGATTTCCCCTGGAAAGAGGAGAGAAGATGCATTTCTGCCTGATGTTAGCAACAAAAGTTTCATTAGTTAATGTGAACATCAAAAACGAGCATTTGCAGTTTTCTTGAAGTGTAGAAAATGAGATGTGTGGAGAGAAATTTGAAACAAATACAAATAAAACTCAATCTGAAAAAAAAGAGAAGAAAAGAAATCTAAATTTGAAAATAGGGTTAGGGTTAGGCTTAGGTGCAGGAACAGGGTTAAGGTTAGGGTTAAATTAGAAAATAAGAGAACATAGGATATGAAAAATAAATTTGAAAACAAAAAAATCATAGAACCTGAGTTCCATGTTTATACTGTAGCCCAACAAGGCCTTATTTTTTGCTTAGAAAATATGCAAATTGAAACAGACGAACTGGTTTGGCTTTCTTGTTAGCCTGCAATGCCCCATACTTGTCTACGTCTCTGGAGGGGGGGTCATTAAAGGGACTTGTCCTGGCTGAATAACAAGTCTTCTGTTCCCCTGTAAAGGGGTTGGGTTGCGATGATAGCAGGAAGGAATCAACTCTATCGCTGCATTGTAGGTTTTTGAAAGCTGAAATCTGAGTCCACCCCCTCTGGTTGAGGTTAGTTGTTTTTTTCTTAACATAGATGGCTTTCTTCACGTCCCTCTAAAACCAACTATTTTCTTTGTCCAAAACTGGTGCTATATAAATAAAATTGGTACAGAATTAATTTTAATTCTTCCAACTTTGATAGTTACATCTGAGGACATATGAAGCAAAACAAAGACCAGGGATCACTTTCAACCCTTTAGATTCCCCTTTGTGAGTCCTTCTGATCAAGAAGAAGCGTGTTTAAGCTCCTTAATGAGCCGGATTGATGCAGAGTCATGACACTCTCTCGACAGCCACACACACCTCGATTGCTTATGCATGCATATTTGATCCAACCCATAAAAATAAATCCTGTTTGTGGTGAAGTGGTGAACAAAAACACTGAAGGAACACATCCCAGTATGAAGTCAATGAAACGGGATTCAATGATGAAACTATGATACAGAGATTAAAAGTTTATTTTGTGCAGCCACAAAACGCCCTGCAGAAGCGCAAACATGCATGATGTCTGAAGCAAAGAAAAGGTGAATGAAACGGTAAAGCGAGGACAAGAATCACTGAGTTATAAACCCTTTTTTCAACTGTAAAACTAGCATTTAAACCCCAAACATGTTTTGATAACAAGATAAACAGTTTCTAGACGTTTACCTTTTCCTTCCAGAAAGAGAAAAAAACAGCAGAGCTGGAAGTTGGGTTGGGCTTTTTCCACTCCTGCAGGAGTTGTTTGAATCTCTTTCCTGTGTGGACTCAGTTTCTCTTTTACAAACCTACATTTTTGAACCCAACATAGATCTCATAAAGGATAAATGCAAAAGAGATCTTAGAGGTACATAAAATGGGTATAAGAAGATAGGAATTAAATTCAATTCAATTAAAACTTAATCTTAGATTTAAAGGATAAATGCTATAGATCTTAGAGGTACATAAAATGGGTATCACCAGATAGGATGTCATCAATTCAGTTTATTTCTATAGCCCAAATTCACAACACATGTCATCTCAAGGCCCTTTACAGTTCACCCAGGATCATCCAGTCAGATTGATTCCAAAGTTTTCTATCTAAGGAAAACCAGCTGATTGCATCGACTCATTGACTCAAAGGCAAACCTTCACACTAAAGCAAGCTTGTAGCGACAGTGGAGAGGAAAACCTCCCTTGAACAGGAAGAAACCTCCAGCAGAACTTTCAGGCTTCAGTGTGAGCGCCATCTGCTGAGGCCCCCCACTGGGGTTCAAGGTGACAGAAGGCAGCAGAGACACAAAAAGCAGCTGTAAAAGGCGGCCCCATCCAGGAAACACACAGCCAGGCAGTCGAGCTCCGGAAGAAAGATAAATATACAAAAACAAGAATAGCAGAGGGGCATAGATGGATAGTATTGCACATGGTTTATGAGTGGAGGGTGGTAATTCTAAAAAAGTAAAAAAAAAAAAAAAAAACCAGTGGACATCCCATCAAGGAAGCTTTCCCAATTCAAAATGTGTGGAGTAGTGATTGAGTTCCAGGTTTATAGAGTGGCACAAACAAAAGCCTTACTATGGATTAGAAAACATGAACCGAAAAACAGGTCCACCCCTTAGTGTAGGGGAGTTGTTGAGGTTTTGTTTGGGAATGGGATCTTCATATAGCCCAGGCATGAACAAGTCAGTCCTCGAGGGCCACTGTCCTGCAGTTTCTAGAGCTTTCCCAGCTGATTTTCATTGATAGCTGATTAGCTTTTGTTGCACTTCAACGATCAGAATCAGCTGTGTTAAAGCAGGGAAACCTCAAAAATTTGCAGGACAGCTGCCCTTGAGGACTGACTTTGGGCATGCCTGATATAGCCCATTTACTTAAAAAAAACCATAATCCCAATTGGCTGTGGAAAAACCACTACACATACTAAGACCAGAATAAGAACATTTTAAAACAAGACTAAAAAGTAAAGATTACCTATAGTAGAAAGGATATGAGGAGCAGCGGCGGTTATATAATATATGGGATATATATGGCGGCATATATAATATATGTATTGAGTATAATATATATATATGGTAATATAATATATAATATACATACGGCGCATATATTATGCACTCAAAACTAGCTCTTATAGGTGGTAAATGTCTTTTAGGAAAAATACGAGAAATAATGTACTTATATCCTGCTTTTTCACGCATTTAAAAACGTCACCCACAGGTAAATAGATATAGCCGTTTTCACCCCAAACCCAAATGAAATCACTTCCTAGTCAAACGAAACTACGCCTCCCCGTTTGAGTGACGCCGAATTTCGGCCAACGTTAAGCGGTATTCAAACGCCATCTTTGAAGGTTTATGGGTCTAAGACCACTGCAAGGTCAAAAAAATTATTTTCAGCAAAATTTGGCCTTTAGCTATGAAAGGGAGAGAGGTCAAGAACTGCCCGCCTTGTGATTAGCTACCCAAAGAGCCACTTTGATCTTAACACCGTAACCAGAGCTCACCGAATTCTGCCTCAAAGTCACCATCTGATCCTCCCTCTAGTGCAGGAACAGCATGGTTAAGGTAACTGCTTCCTTTGAGGGAGCAGCTCTATATAGATATTCTTCACCTGCCCAGGTCAGCGAGGGGCAGAACTCAGGATTTCTCAGACATGCATGAAATACTACTTTGCATGTGATTTTGATGGATTTATTAAATTTAATTTCCAAAGCATGGAGAAGACAAAATAAAACTAGTCACAGTGAAGTGAAAATAGGCCATGTTGGCCCTCATTAATATGCAGAACATTTGCTCACCAAAACATGCAACATTCTGGGAGGAGGAGAGGTAAATACAGCCATCTACCAACCAAAGTGATTTATCAAAGAGGAAACAGATTGTGGGTCCAGTTTCTGCATCTATCACATCAGAAAGTTAGAAACAAACTTGCTCACTAAAAAGTCTGCCTGCGAAGTTGTAGTAACAACAAGGGCGGAATGTCAGGATATTATGGTAGTGCCCTCCAGGGCAAAGACAGGCAGGGGGCCCTCTGAATGGAGGAAGACAGCAGCAACACATAGAACAGCCTCCTCCATTCTGCAGATAGAAAGAAATGTTAACAGAATACACATCCACATTCGTCTTCTAGGTTGTGTCCCTCTCTTCTTGTCCCTTTTCTTTCTTGTTTTCCTCTCTATGTTTTGTACTCAGCTGACTTTCTTACGCCGCCTCTCAAAGCGTGAATATTCTTTTTTCCAAGCTACCCGCTTCAATTAGCTGCCTGACGCGCCCCTGTGTTCCCCAAAAGCGCCAAAGTAGCCAACTCCAGTCCTTCTTTTCACTGCCGCAGACAAGCCATGATCTGCTTCTCTTGTTCTCCATTTTTCAGTTTGGGATGGCAGTGTACAATAGCTGCATGAATCATGACGCGCAGACAAGATAGAGGAGAGTAGGAGGCGGGTTTACCAATCTACTTGCTCTGGGGAGCAGAGTTCGCTGCTTTTCAGATGTTGTCTCCAAAGTCTCCAGTAGCAGAAAAAAGTCGCTAGATTTGGCGCTTAGGGCGCCAAGTTTTGAGCGTAGAGTACTAGGTAAATATCTCCCCGCAGTAGCATAAGGTGGCAAAATCAATGAGATGAGAGAATATTCCTTGTCTACACATGTGGACAGCAAGAAATGAAATTAGGGATGCATAATCTATTGAAGAATAATAAATGAAAAAAAAGTCTCCATTAATAAAACAAAACAAAAGTTCTGTGTCGAGGGTGTCCGGAAAGAAACAATAACCTTGACTGGTTGTGTTAGCTGGAATTATCCAGATGCTATTTCCTTATCTTTGTACCTCATAGGCGATATGTTGAGTTTATTTTCATTTTTCTATTTCCCATAAACAGAGAATGTCCATCCTGTTCTCCTCTGCCTGTATCCTTTCCTCCATGGCATCACGCACGCCATGTGAGCGATGCTGTTAGGCCTTTAGGAAAGCGCTAAAAAGAAAGGTCTCCATGGCGACAGGCAGTAACACACAGAAAAGAAAAAAAACTATTTTAAACAGGCGTAACACACCGTTTTGTTCCTGTTATGCAATAAGAACACTATCTTAGTACTACAGCACGACGACACACTTTTTTTTTTCCTGATTCAGAGCTTTTTATGTGGGATTCTAGGAATTCATGGCTCAGACTGATGAAGCACTACTGAATAAAATAACACAGTCCAAATTAAGTAAAACATAAACAAAATGCAATTTTTCTGTGAATTTCTGCTGGTTTCAACCACCAGATTTCAGATTTTAGGATAAAAATAATATAATTTTAACACCTGGATCTAGGTTTTATAAGAAACAGAATTTTTTTTTTTTTCCACACGCTTTTCTTCTTACAACTCGTTGGTAATATCATCCCTCCTTCTGCAACAACAAACATCGGTTTGTTGTCATCTAAAGTCCAAACAAGTTTGTTTACCTCCAACAGATAAAAAAGCAGAGAAAGAGCATTTATTCAAGCGAGAAGGAAAAGGAATGAACCTGTGAGCAACGAAGCGTCGCGGTGTGAAGACCTAAAAACACACAGCCTCATTTTCACCACAAAAATAAACTGTTCTTTGTTGAGCTGCAATGAAAGGGTCAGGTCCCATCAGAATCAGCCTCGCTTTGGTCACATGCTTCTCGTTTTTAACTCACATTCATTCTTGTGACTTTATTTTGGGATTTCATTAAACTGTCTTTAGAAATTCTTCTAACTTTGACAGATTTTTTTTTGTGCAATTTTCAAATAACCTTACGGTAATTAAGTAAGTAGAATTTATTTGTAAACCACAAATTCACAGAAAAGATGTCAGTAAGTTCAAACGTAACAGAATGAGCAGAATAAAACGTCTCATAAACGCAGTAAAAACAATGAATGCACATCATAAAACCTCAAGTGTTACTGAAAGCTTCTTGGAATAAAAGTTGTTTAACTTGTTTATTAAAATCCATCCACAGCCTAAAAACCAGCCCAGCATGTTCATGTGAATGTTCTTTACTGCAGGCATCCGTTACGTTTGTCAAAGAACACCTACTTCAAGTTAATTCCACTGGTTAGCGATCGCCACGGGTAGCGGTATCGGCCAGTTTACCAAGTCCCCAGCTGTATCTGGTGTTTGTCACACCGCTTATTATTCCAAGTCAGCCCCGAAAACATTCTTCTTCCGTAAATGTTGGCGCGATATTACGGGTTTTTTCTCTGGCCAGAAGTTACGGCAAATGCCTCCTCTTCAAGTTGGCGCATCCAATCCACCAACCCGGCCCGCGGAGTAAATCAGGGAATCAGAAACGTGAACAACTCTTTTTTTCCTCTTTACCCTGGCGTATTCCAGCATCCAGCTGCTACGCATGCGGGCATTGCTCAGTAAGCCTCTTAATTATAGTCTGTGAATTTGTACTGTGTGCAGTCCTTCTGGAAATCTTCAATAACAATTGTTGTTGATTGCAGACGCGGCCCTTGTAGTCTCCCCTACTGATTTAGTTTGTAAAGCGGCAGAATGGCTGCTGCGCTGTACCGCACCGTGGACGCCATCACCGCTGGAAGATAAGGTGAGGAGGGAGGGGCTACTTATATTTCGGTAAAAATGGCCGCCCCAGGCTCCAGTGAATCAAAAACGAAACATTTTTTTTTCTAATGATTAACCTTGTAAATTGCATTAAATCACTGTGAATGATTACTTGATCGATTGCTTATTCCTTGCTGACCGGACTTTTCCTTTAAGTAATGTTACTCTGCCAGCTATTCAAGTGAAGTTGGCCATCAAGATATAGTTGTTGTTTCTGTTTACAATGACCAAAGCAGCTACATTATTCTTTTCTGGTCTTTGGTGCAGTTAGCTAGAGCTTTGGACCCCCCTCTGTTTTTCACACTGCAAAAAAATGTAAATCGCAATAAGTCATTTTTTCTTAAATTAAGTGCATTTTTTTCCTAAATTTATGAGGTAAGTGAGACACTTTTGCCAATGGAACAAGACAATTTACATTTAAAATAAGAAAAACACTATTGCATTGTCTTATTTCAAGTGTATAATATCTATTTATCTTATTTTAAGAGTTAAAATACTCATTCAATTGGTAAATCATCTTATTTACCTACTCAAATTAAGGGTAAATACACTTACTTTTAGACTTTTTTACTCATGTTTAGATCATTTTTGCAGTGCAGTCAGCCAGGGGAAGATGTGACACTACCCAGCCAGTCCTGTCAGATCGTTCATCCATTGAGGTGGTGCGTTCAGGTCAACTGATCTTGTTCTGTCCTTTAAAGTTAACTTCTTTAAATAAATACCCCGGCCACAGAAAGTACATAACCTCACATTTACCTTAAACTTAATTTAACAACTATTTCTTTCTAGTCATAAAAAAAAAATACTTTCTTCCATTTCTTTCTTTCTTTTACTTTTTAACCAGACTTGAACAATGCGGTAGTAATAAAGACACTTCTCCTCCTCTGTAGGCGATTTTAATAATTTATCTTCTTATTTCAGACTGGCTGAACTGCAGCCCACTGAGAGCAGGCTATAAACTAATGGCTCAAGCACAACTTGGGGAGCAGCCATGCTATTACACCGACAATACCCACATTAATGCAGCATTAAAATTTTACTGCAAAGCTTATCATTTATTTATCTGGTATTTATCCAAGAAAAGTGTAACAATGGGGATGTGTGTGTATTGCTCCGTCATGTGGTTGCTGCAGGACCAATCTACATGCTGCTGCAGCTGCGTTCCGTTATTACATTCATTTCTCAGGGGCCCTCCTGCAGTAACCTGCAGGACATGTGAAATAAGTTTACCTTCTGCAAACAGCTAAATATTTCTGTTGGTGAAACATAACCTGGGAGCAGAGCAAGAGCAGAAAAAACGCTTTTTATTAGTTTTAAGGAAGCTTGACGCTGACTGCTACCTGTAAACCAGTCTGCTGAACACCTCTGTCAGACCAGAATGACAGCAAAGAACAGTAGGATCTTAAATTTGTTCAAACAAGCATCATGGCAGCTAAGTGTTGCTGAGGTCCTGCTCACGCATTAAGCTTCAACGTCTTTAAGGGCATGAAAAAGGGAGGCCCCTGCTATCCAGGCCAATATACCTCATTTCCCCCAGAAAGATGCTTAGTTTATTAACCCATCAGCCTTTTAAATCAATTATTGTTGGAGAAGAAATGTTGAGTCAGGTATTTTCTGTCTCTCCTCCCCTCACTGTCCACTTGTTCATCCTCTATAGCATAATTGATCTTTTTTCTCCCAGCATTTATTCTTTGTGAGGGAGGAAAACGCCTTAATTAGCTTGGTTTCTGGTCCAGATGAGTGCGCCTAATCATAACCTGCTAAGATCATTTTTCAGTTTTTGGAAACCTGCCATCAGGATGAGGAAACATTTAGAGCATTTTTAAATCAAACCTAATTTCACATGGCAGTGTGAAGAATTACTGCAGGTTTCAGATGATGTACTTAATGTCTGAATCAGCCTTTTTAAAAGCAGAATGACATCTATTTTACCTCCTTTGATGTAGAAGGTAATTAAGCAGGGAAAGGAAAGAGTTGGTGGGTGGATGTTTCCTGACCTCCGATTTAGAAACTCCTGCAAAAAGGAGCTAAGTGATAAAATGAGTGCATGCTAGCTGGTGATAAATATGGGTAAGTTTTGGCATGGGTGTTGCAATATGAAATATCACTATATATTGCAATATTTTTCCCAGCTATCCAAATGAAATGTATAAATAAAAAAGCAAGCGCTGTATATGTGCATCAGAATCCATGTTGGTTGGGATTTGAGTCAGTCCATGTCTTCCACTGTGACGCCTCAACTACAGATATGGTGCTGTGCCGCACAGCAAAAAGGCTCCACAGCGCCATCTACCAGAGAAGAGGTAGCCCATTTTCCCTCATTGTTTAAGGAAAAAAATGTTTTGTTTTATATAAATTGATTTTAGGAACTTAAAAAATCGTTATTATATCAGGCACCTGATTTTTTTCCCAGACCCCTAATGATCGATAGCCTCGTGAGACCATCCTGATCTCGCGAGCTTTCAAGGTTTCACTCGCATATCAGTCTGGAGACTCTCCGTTGAAGAAAATTTGGAGCTGTTAACCAAACGAACGTCCAATCAGCGTTGGCTTTGAAATTTGGCGGGTTGAGGTGTGACACAAACGAGAAGCGCGACAGTTCAGTCTAAAGAACATGGCGGCTTCAGCCGATGAAACTAGCGTTGGCGTTGGCTATCGAGCAAGTTTTATCGAAATTACAGAGGATTTCTTCACTGAAAGAAGAGCAAAACACTGCTCTGGAGGCTTTTCTCAGAGGAGAAGATGTTTTTACTCTTCTCCCGACTGGACTTCGGTCTAAGAGTAGCCTGGCTTGTGGTTGTGTTTTTTCATGCGCCGCTGTGTTAGTATCGCCATATGCTTCGCTGATCTGATTGGTTTATTTTGGCCCGCATCTATCACCAACATGAGCCAATCAGCTAAACTATCAGTATTTTCGCCCCTTCCCAAAATTACTTCAACAGAAGGTTTCCGGATGGATATGCGGGAGCAAATCCATCTGGCGGAGTCAGGGTTAAATGATCT
Organism: Cyprinodon brontotheroides; assembly: GCA_018398635.1. NCBI lineage: Eukaryota > Metazoa > Chordata > Actinopteri > Cyprinodontiformes > Cyprinodontidae > Cyprinodon > Cyprinodon brontotheroides. The sequence goes on along the minus strand of JAGKQL010000041.1, from coordinate 42,104,227 downwards.
ATCCAACTAACCAAGACATGGACGAACCGCGTTGGTGCATGGGTGTTTTAGATGCTTTAAGCCCCTCTCACACCTTCACGTACAAAAAATCTGGGTAAAAACACTGGCATACGTTGGATAAGTAATGATTACATCTTGTATAAGTTATGAGCACGCTGAAACACAATGGTACATGTCGATATACGGCAAGTAATGTCGTGAAATTTAGAGCATGCTGATGTATGCCAGGGTATGCCATACGAGGGCCATAAGTTACAGTAAGTTATCTGATGGTTGACAAACGTTAAGTTTAAGTTACTCATCACTCGTGGCGCGTCTAGCTTATCCAGGACCTCTGAGTAACTTGTGCATAACTTCTGGCGTAACTTATCAAGAACTTCTCTCCAACATATCAACGTATCGGGAGGTGTTCCAGACGGCTGCGCTGAACGTGTTTCTAACTTCCAGCTACTGTATAATGGCGTATTGGCGTGCTTCTTTTGGTATAAAGGGGGTTCACAGGAGGAAACCGTCAGTTCTCCTCCAGACTTCATCCCCATCATAGGGTGAGCCAGAAGGTGAGGCTGATGGATCCTCCCTGCGTTCAACCCCACCACCAACAACCTTCCTAGCAGACATGACACTCAATCTGCTGCAGCCAAAAACCTTCTTCCTTTCTTTTTCATTTTTTTAGCAGGTGGTAAACAGCAGCAAGGTTAATACCACGATCAGAGAAATCTTTTTATGCAGACCGGGCTCCTCCAGGCGCAACGCTGCCCCCCTCAGGACACTGGCTTGTGCATCATTTCATGGGCATGCTGCTGTGCATTATGCATAAGTTCGGCTGTTGTTGGACATAAGTTCTGGACTCGTTATGAATACTCTATGCATACGCCCAAAGTTGTAAAAATGCATAGAAAGTTCAGCGTATGCCAGCTTTTTAGGAGATTCTGGGATGTCGGGCACGCGCTGGATTAATCTGCAAGGTGTGACAGGGCCCTTAAACACAGCAAGAGATCCTGTAATAGAGGAGTTCAAAATCAGTCATTCGAAGCTTCAATTTCAGATTCAAATGCTCCTCTGATAGGATCAGTTGCTTTCACACAGCATCACATAGTAGATTGGGGGCAGAAAGTAAGGTAGTCATGGATCAACACTGTGAAAAATAATTTGTTTTTGTGCTGTTTATGGCTGCTCTAACAAAGGAAAAGGTTGTTATCACGTACCAAAGACTTCCGTTTGTTAGAGTGAAAAAGAAAAAAAAAATCACAGAGCAGTGCTGATTTAAAATCTGCCTGTGGTTCGGTGAGGAGCAGAGTCATAGCAAAGCAGTTTAGAGGAGGGAGAAGAGCAAATACAGTTTGTTGCAGGAAAGGATCAGTAAGCAGCAAGAATAATGGTGCAAAATTCATTCAACAAACAAAAAACAATTAAAATGATATATATATATATACGTGTATATATATATATATATATATATATCTATGTAATGATATATATATATATATATATATATATATATATATATATATATTCTTTATATATACACTCACCGGTCACTTTATTAGGTACACCTGTCCAACTGCTCGTTAACACTTAATTCTAAGCAGCCAATCACATGGCGGCAACTCAGTGCATTTAGGCATGTAGACATGGTCAAGACAATCTCCTGCAGTTCAAACCGAACATCAGTATGGGGAAGAAAGGTGATTGAGTGACTTTGAACGTGGCATGATTGTTGGTGCCAGAAGGGCTGGTCTGAGTATTTCAGAAACTGCTGATCTACTGGGATTTCACGCACAACCATCTCTAGGGTTTACAGAGAATGGTCCAAAAGAAAAAACATCCAGTGAGCTGCAGTTCTGTGGGCGGAAATGCCTTGTTGATGCCAGAGGTCAGAGGAGAATGGCCAGACTGGTTGGAGCTGATAGAAGGGCAACAGTGACTCAAATAACCACCCGTTACAACCAAGGTGGGCAGAAGAGCATCTCTGAACGCACAGTACGTCGAACTTTGAGGCAGATGGGCTACAGCAGCAGAAGACCACACCGGGTGCCACTCCTTTCAGCTAAGAACAGGAAACTGAGGCTACAATTTGCACAAGCTCATGGAAATTGGACAATAGAAGATTGGAAAAACGTTGCCTGGTCTGATGAGTCTCGATTTCTGCTGCGACATTCAGATGGTAGGGTCAGAATTTGGCGTCTACAACATGAAAGCATGGATCCATCCTGCCATGTATCAACGGTTCAGGCTGGTGGTGGTGGTGTCATGGTGTGGGGAATATTTTCTTGGCACTCTTTGGGCCCCTTGGTACCAATTGAGCATCGTTGCAACGCCACAGCCTACCTGAGTATTGTTGCTGACCATGTCCATCCCTTTATGACCACAATGTACCCAACTTCTGATGGCTACTTTCAGCAGGATAATGC
>JAGKQL010000041.1:42061588-42101316 GCA_018398635.1 Cyprinodon brontotheroides | reverse complement strand
TCTGTCAACCGGTACTAAATGTTTTTGTGTTCTTCTATATCAGTACTGCTTGAAAAGATCCACTTCTACAATCCAAAGAACTGTAAATCTGTCAGATCTGTACCGCCGCTAGCTCTCTTTTGTTTTATAATGGAAATGCAGGCATCCATAGGTCCAAAGGTCTCCTGTTATAGCGTCCCTCTCGGAACTCCCCTACATCCAGGAGAATTTAAAGACTGCAAGATGTATACAAGATAGGAGAAGAACAAGGCGAGAGGAGGGAAAGATGTACAACCAGGGAATCTTTCGAAAGGATTAGATGCATTTTACACTTCCTGACTTGAACACTAGACTGTGTTAGTGTAAATTACATTTTACACTCCCTGACAAGGTTGTTAGGATCTGATTGGCACCAATAAAATTATAAAACCGGATTATCAGAAGCTGTCAGAGCTTGTGGTCCATGAACTTTGAACTCTGCAGGGAAGTTTCCTTCAAGACCTGATTTAGCCGTTTTATGACACGTCACCTGACAGAGCTCAACAGCTTAACCTGAAACAAACCAGGAAACAGTTTAATTTTCTGAATTCTGAGTCCAGGTGGACAGACGGATCTTTAAAGGCTTTCCTGCCACAATCTGAAGGTGAGTTTGGACAATATCACTAAAACTGGTTTGGGTGAGTTTAACGGAGGAAGAAGGTGGACTCATGTCTGACCGTACTGCGTTGTTCTCAGCCTGAAGAAATGTCTTTGAAGAGCCAGAATGAGAGCTTCTTACCAGAGAGTGATCAGACAACCTCCGCCACTCTGTGCACTCTTCACAATGAGACATTCAAGCTGTTCTGCCTGGACCACCAGCAGCCTGTGTGTGTCGTCTGCAGGGATTCCAAACAACATTTCAGGCACAGTTTCCATCCTATAAACGAAGCTGCACAGGATCACAGGGAGAAACTGTTGACTCTGCTGATGCCTCTGAAGGACAAACTGGAGCTGCGGAAGACGGACAAGGAGAAGTTTGAGGTGGCAGCACAACATATCAAAGTCCAGGTCAAGCAGACCAGGAGACAGATTGTAGAGAGGTTTGAGAAACTCTACCAGTTTCTAGCTGACGAAGAAGAGGCGAGGTTGACTGAACTGATGGAGGAAGAGAAGCAGAAGAGCTGTGCTATGGAGCAAATCCTGACAGCTCTCAGCATTGAGATTGAAGCTCTCTCAGAAACGGTCAAAATCACAGAGGAGGAACTGGAAGCTGAGGATATCACATTCCTGCACAAGTACAGAACAGCAATGCAAAGGGTCCAGCACTGCCCCCTGCTGGAGGATCCACAACTCCCCTCAGGAGCTCTGATAGATCAGGCCAAACACCTGGGCAACCTGGCCTTCAACGTCTGGAGCAACATGAAGGACGTGATCTCATACTCTCCAGTTGTTTTAGACCCAAACACGGCTCACCCTGCCCTCATCCTGTCAGAAGATCTGGTCAGCGTGAGACGAGAGGACAAAATGGAGCTTCCCGACAACCCAGAGAGGTTTGATTTTTATAACTCTGTGTTGAGCTCTGAAGGTTTTGACTCTGGGACCCAAAGCTGGGATGTGGAGGTTGGAGACAGCTCCTACTGGGGCCTTGGTGTAATGGCTGAGTCCGTCCAGAGGAAGGGAAACGTGACCTCTGGATTGTGGGCAATTCATCTCTGCAAAGGAAAATACACATCGTGGTCACCGATGGGTTCGTCCACTTACCTCAACATCCAGGGAGACCTAAGGAGGGTCAGAGTTCATTTGGACTGGAAAAGAGGAAAGCTGTATTTCTCTGATTTGGATACAAACAGTTACATACACATCTTTACACACACCTTCACTGAAAAGTTGTTGCCTATTTTTAATCCTACAGAAAGAATGAAAATTTTACCAATGAAGCTTTCTGTGTCGAAATGGAAAGTCTGAACATGGGTTGATGGCCTTTGCATAAATTGAACTGGACTTGAACATCATGTATCCATCTCCAGAGGTTTAATTAGACACCCCTGATGTCTCAGCCATGTGGTGTGAAGGTATTTCCTCCTTGGCAGCGCCTCCTATTTCGAACAAAACCGAAGCTCCTGATAATTTTCCTATACCTTCAATAACAGAAGCCCCTATTCTCGAATCCATACATTTTTATCATCTTTACATATTCACATTGTTTCAGTTAAAAAATTTAAAATAGATAAACTCAATGAGAAATTATCACTTCAAATTAAAAAGAATTCAATAAAAACATTTCACATTGGCTATACAAAATTGCCCTGTTCCAATAAAACACTTTAAAGTTAAGAATCGATGATGTCAGATTAGGATTTTCATTGTTTTACTGTAATATTTACAGTTTTATTACATGTTCACCCTTTATGCAGGTAATTTTATCTGTATTTCAATCCAGGATCAGGGTTATATTTTAATGGGAGTTCCACAAACCAGAAATAGTGGGATTTTGCGAATCAATTTTTGTGAAGTGTTCTCAAAGGAGCAATAAGTAATAATGACATTTCTGCTATGTTAGCTTACCTTAAATGGCTCTCCATTATGATCTAGAATAGAAATATAAAATCACTCGCTTCTCACATAAAAGATCCAAATGTTCCTTATGTTCCTAACTACAACAGGCAATTCAAAAGTCTGCAGGTTTACTGGTGGTTCCTAGAATTTCAAAAAGTAGAATGGGAGGCAGATCTTTTGAGTTATCAGGCTCTTCCAGCAGGCAGAACAAATTTTCGTCCGGTGAGGCAGAAACCTCTGTCTCACTGGCCCAAGTAGTAGGCTTAAAACTTTCCTTTTTGATAAAGCTTGGAGTGGTTCAGGTTATCCTGAACCATCTCTCATAGTTATGTGCAGTCCCTCCTCAGCAGGCTTATAGACTGCCGGAGGATATAAAGGCAAATTGTTATGCTCAGAAAGCGCTCATTGAACGAAGTTCATGAACTCGCTTTCATATTTTGGGCTTAAAGTGAACTGAACATACACAGCATTACTACCCCGAGCGAACGTTATTGTGGACTCGCTCATTCTTCTGGTGTCTGTGAACGGCACGCCTTCTGCAGTTCAACTCCGCTCAATAGGTTGCCAGATTTCTATCGAGTCCCTCCAGGCTAAACCCCAACTAAATCACACCGTCAGAACAGGCCTTTAATATGTAGCGGGAAAACACCCACCTGGCAACACCAGCTACCAGTGTCGAGCCTCACAGCTTCGCCGCTGCGATAGGCGGCATCAAAAACAAAATGCAGCGTGGAAGCCACAGCAGCATGGAGGCTTAACAACGCGGGATGCGATAAGCGCAGCAGTATGATCACTTAAAACAGGTTTATGACCAGGTGGTTGGTTGAGGATGATGGCAACAATCTTACATTTCTCTGCAAACTTTTGCCCTCCGGCTTTCAGTAAAAAATCCGCACTTCAGTAACCTTAAATTCCTACCTCAGCCTGGTCCCTCCAGCGTTGCGCGGTAAAATGTTTTGAGGGTTTTACTATTCATGTAAACCTGCTCAGAGTATAATCTTTCCAGTATTCCTTTTAGGGTATGTACTGTTTGGAATTTCAAATGGAAAAATATTAAAATTAAAAAACATTTACACCTTTAAAAGACTACTTTCCTGTTTTTCTTTTTAACAATTACTCATAAAAAGACCATTTCAAGCAGCACATTTTCCCTGATGTTTTTGAGAATATACTGTGGGGGTGAAAGCTACGGCTATAATCGAAAGTGTGAAGTGAATGGACAGCAACAAAGCATTAAAGCAAACAATGGGGAAATGCTGTCCCCCTCAATGCTAATGTAAACCCTGGTTGAATAAGGATTCAAAAACTGGATATGAAGATGAAATCTTGACGAACGGAAGTTTCAGAGTTGCCAACTGGATAAAATAAACCGGCGCTTTCGCTCTGTGGTTCTGCCAGTAGGCTATGGTGGAATTGAGCAATATATGAAAAAGAACTAAAGAACTAGTTCTATTTTTTGGAACTGTGAACTTAGTTCAAAATTTTTTAATTATGAACTATGAACTGAACTAGTTCATTTTTAAAACGTGAACTGAACTTTTGAACTAGTTCACGTGAAAGAGAACTTTCCCAACACTGGACATAGGGACCCCTTTTCATCATTCTGCTTCTACCGTTCTATCTCTCTATTCTCCCCACTCTGCAGAATCTTCTGTTAGTTCAATCTTCTAACGTTTTACTCTCTCTGCTTTTTCTCATAGTAGCTTCATCTGGTTTGTTGCTGTTTTGCTGCAACTCCATCCTGGAGAGAAATATCAGAGGTTCCCTCCACAGCTGATATTACAGCCTTTTACTGTTGCCTGTTGTAGCTCTGCTTCTGTTTCCTTGAACCAAAGTTGGCCTAGGCTGGTGACCGCTCACATTGAGCCTGGTTCTGCTGGAGGTTTCTTCCTGTTAAAAGGGAGTTTTTCCTCTCCACTGTTGCTACAAGCATGCTTAGTGTGAGGGATTGCTGAAGAGTCAAGGAGTCGATGCAATGAACCTGGTTGAATAGAAAACTTTGAATGAATCTGCATGGATGATCTGTGTTGTGAATTGGCGCTGTAGAAATAAACTGATTTGAACTGTAGTGCTTGCCGGTCGGCGGTACTGAAGTCGCGGTGTAGTTGATGATGGGATGGGGTCAGGGTCTGTGGGCCACAGATCCAGGAGGATAGTGTATTTATTAGCAGTGTAAGAATATGTTTAGTGTCTGCCCATGTGTCTCCGTTAGGTGCCTGTACAGGTCTGTATATGTTTGGATTGTATGAATGTGAATGGATAAAGTGAATGCCCTTTGTCATGCTTGTTGGCTGTTTTCCTCCCACCCCCACCGAATCAAACATCCTAGCCGAATCCTATCCCTAGCCCCAAGTATGAGGCCTGGCACCAACTGACTGTTACACCTGCCAATTTACATATTGACCTGTGTCTGCTGTTATGCTGGATGGTTTGTTTTCCAGAGTTGGTTACTTGTCCTTCAGAGATCAGGCACCACTGGGAGGTCAACGGTTGCTTTCATCTGCCCTTCTCTGGTGGGAGTGGCTATCCCAGTGTCTGCCCTTCTCGTGTCCGAGTAATCTCAGATGCCGTCTCCCCCCTTTATCGGTCCTTAGAAGTGTGGGGTGAGTCTGGGGCCACCCACACCTGCTTTTGAGCATACATTCATTCTGAAGAACCTTTGTATATCCTTTATACACGAACATGCCCATGCATACATACCAGAGGAGATTGGTTCCAGGTGTTCAGGGATACACTCTAATACTAATTACTAAGTTACAGCTACAGATAAATACCAACCTGAATAATATTGTGTAATCGACATCAGTTTTCCCTCCCACACACATGGATATCTAAGGGATACCCGCTGCTCTTGAGATCTGTTGTCTTTTTTTGCTGTTTTTAAGTGTCCCTCTCATCTCATAAAGGTGTGGAAGCAGAGTTGTAGGAGTTACTGTATAATTTCTGTGTTGTCACTCTTTGCTGTTTTGCTTTGTTTTCTCTATTTTCATGTGCCATTTCCTGTCCTTATCTCTGAATCCCTCTTTCTTCCTCTCCTCCATTCCCATCTCTGTGTCTGTTGTATAATATTTTACTCCCTAAATACTTTTCAACAAAGTGAAAAGAAAAAAAGGGCCTTTATTATAATACCATTATAAGTGCATTTGAAACATTTAGTAAAAAGAAATGTTGCACTACTGCCGAGGACAATACAAAGCTATACTTACTGCTTGTGATTCAGCCGAGACATTTTCTTTCACTCCATGTATAAGTAAATTTTGAGAAGTCATCTCTGCCAGGATGAGTTTACTACCACGCAAGGCTTCAAGGAGTGACAAAAGCACCTGTTGCTTAGAAACTAGGACTTCAATATTCCAGAACCAGAAGACTTGAAACTAGGACTCATTTATTTTTAAACTAAAAGATTGCAGCGATTGGGCCAAATCGGATGGGATCACTCTGCAGAGATAGAGAGACACAAGGTCAGTGACACTTGGGAATGTGGGACTGGGTCATGACTTGGAGGGCAAAAGTCTATAGACCTGAATCAAAGTTCAGTCCACTGTTTGCAGGTCATGGCTGCTTCTAGAGACTCAAAGCGAAGATGAGCTGCGCCAGCCGATGGCTGATGGAGCAACAGTGTCCATGAGGGGAATCCAAGCCGAGGTCCAGTGACACAGGTCCAGGATCGGTAACCTTGGAAAAAGCCCAGGGAAAAAGATACAGGGGAAACCAGACAGAGGCAAGGCAAAAACCTCGGGCTATGTTCCAGAAGCAGAGAAACAGGTCAGGGTCAGAACAACATAACAGATGCACTTGATTGCTAGAGTTACTCTTTCAACATCTTTGGCGCTGATGGAAGGCAGGCAAACATCATAAATAGCTGGGGAACCAGGTGGAAATAACTGCCGTTAATCAGCCGCCTGGCGAATTAGACAGGTGAGCATTGGCAAATGAAAAAGCCAACCATCAGTGCCAAGACCATGACACCTGAATGAAACTATTTTAATGGGTAAGTGAATGTTCTTGGGCATTTACTGTATCATCTTTGAGAAAAGTGTTCATATATCGTCATAATATTCATCCTGTTTTGTGTATATTAAGTCAAAGTTTAACAATGATTTACCTTGGGGGTCATAACAAAGATCCGGGCTGCGCTCTGTACAAATAGTGTATGACAATGATAAGATCGCTCAAGTAGTTCTACAACCCAAACCTTTTGTTCTGTGCAACTTTACAAAACTAGTTCAACAGGACATAACCCCACCCAGGTCCTGACTGGACTTGCCTGAAAACAGTAAAATACTTTCACTTAGAAGACAAGCCAACACTGAGCAAGACTGTCAATTTCAAACAAAGGATCTGAACCTGAAACGAGAGAAGAGCTGCAGAGAAATATAAAGAAAAAATAAGAAGGACCGTAAATACAGTGAGTATAGATGATGCAAGAGTGGATGAGAGGGTAGAGAAAATGCAAACTCAACTATCTAACCCCTTTTCTGTTCTTTTCACAACTTAGAGAAAAAAAATGTCTTCAGCAGAGGTGGAACCTGTCTGTAATCTGCACGATGAGAAATTAAAACTCTTCTGCCATGATCACCAGCAGCCTGTGTGCACTATCTGCAGGGACTCAAAAGTGCACAATAACCACAGATTTACCCCGGTAAACGAGGCTGCTCAGGATCACAGAGAAGAGCTCACGGGTATCCTCAGCCTCCTGCAGGACAAGCTGAGATTCTTTGAACAAATTAACGGAAATTACAATAAAACCGACAAACAAATCCACGCTCAGTCTCAGCATGCAGAAAAACAGATTAGGGAGTGCTTTAAGAAGCTTCGCAAGTTTTTACAAGAGGAAGAAGAGGCCAGGATCGTAGCTCTGAAGAGGGAAGAGGAGCAGAGGACTCAAATGATGAAGGAGAAAATCAGTTGTCTTGGAAAAGACATAAAAACACTTTCAAAAACAGTCCAAGCTACAGAGAAAGAGCTCAGGGCTCCAGATGTCGTGTTTTTGCAGAACTACACGACTGTAGTGGAAAGAGCTCAACAGAGTCTCCTGCTGGATGATCCAAAACTGATCCCAGGAGCTCTGATGAATTTACCCACGCACTTAGGAAACCTGGCCTTCAACATCTGGAAAAACATGAAGCAGATTGTCAGCTACTCACCCGTGGTTCTAGACCCAAACACTGCTCACACAGACCTCATCGTATCTGAGGATCTCACCAGTGTGAAACGTGAAAAGAAGCAGAATCTTCCAGAAAACCCAGAAAGGATTCAGTCCTATCCTTCCATCCTGGGTTCAGAGGGCTTTGACTCAAAGATTCACAGCTGGGATGTTGAAGTGGGCGACAATCCTGTGTGGTCGGTGGGGGTATTAGCTGTGTCTGCCCAGAACAAGGTGAGCGACCTGACCAAACTACTGAAAATATCTTTTTGTGATGGGGTATACACAGCCGACTCTGGGACAAATCGTCCGGTGGACCTCACAGTCAAGAAAAAGCTCAAGAAGGTCAGATGTTACCTGGACTGTGACAAGAAAAAACTGTCATTCATTGATCCGGACACAAAAGGAAACATACACACATTTACAATCAGTTATACAGAGCGGCTCTTTCCATACTTTAACACCGTGAACACTCATCCGCTGAAGATAGTGGCAGTAGGGGTATCTGCAGAGCCATGTTTGGACAAGAATTAGTGTACATCTTCATCTTTGGATTTTAGCTTTTACTTTTTAGTTCCTCTTGTTGTTTTGGATGTAAATGCTTCGGGACAATGGACCCATTCAGCCGTCACATGCATGACGCATCAGAAATGATCTAAACCTAAACAATCAGGATCTGGTGGTTGGTCCTGTTTTCTCTTAACAAAAGACTGCTGACATTTAAAAAAAAACAATTTTTATCTAAAGGGTAAATAGGTTCACAGACATATAATGTTCGCTTTTTTCTTTATATTATAGATTTTTTAAACTTATATACATAATTGCTTTAAGTTATAAACATGATAAATGAGGGGAAGAATATCTGTGCATATAAATAATAATAAAAAAATAAATAAATAAAAAAAATATATATATATATATATATATATAAAGCCTCTTAATGTTTTAATATATTTGTTATAAATTATATATATATTTTTAAACCTTGTTTGATCTAATGTACATTACCATGGTTGCACTGCTAATTCAAATGTTAAATATTTCTGTTGCGTTAAAGTTGATAACTACAAATGAAACTTTCCAGTAGGTGGCATGCTTTCGCATTCTTTACCAGGGTTGCTGGGTCCACTAATGCTGAAGCTAATCAAACATTTTATTTACTTTTCATAAGTAGCATTAACCTCTGCGTAGCTTCTGAGCCCCGTTATTTTCATAAAGCAGGATGAGTATGAAGGCAGGGGTCTTTTATTGTGCTCCACTGGTTCTGGTTGGAAAAAGTTTTTTCTTCAAATGTTCTGTTATACTTAATTGGAATAAATTCTGTTAAAATTTGATATGCTTTTTCTTTTTTGCATTACATGGAGATTACATTTATTCCCTTAGGAAGAAAGGACCGAGGATCAAACACAACGATTCAATTCAAGTTTTTCAATTCAGTATATTTATATAGCGCCAAATTCACAACACATGTCATCTCCAGGCACTTTACAGTTCAACCAGATGCGACCAGTGTCAAGATCGATTTAAAGTTTTCTATCTAAGGAAAACCAGCTGATTGCATCGCACTCATTTGACTCTTCAGCAATCCCTCACGCACTAAGCATGCTTGTAGCGACGGTGGAGAGGAAAAACTCCCCTTGCTGCAACAGGAAGGAAACCTCCAGCAGAACCAGGCTTCCCACTGTGAGCGACCATCTGCTGAGGCTGACTGGGGTTCAAGGGAGACAGAAGCAGACATAGAAAAAAAGAAGCATAGATGGCCAAAAGGCAACTGTCAACCGAAAGCTCACCACAGGCTGCCCCCGCCCAGGAAACACACAGCCAGGCAGACGAGGCTCCGAGCCAGCTCCCATGTCAGAGGATGAAGAGGAGCACATCCAGTTAGTCACAGTCAGAGAAACAGGACTACACTGGAAAAACAGGCTGAAGCTCCAACGTAGAAACAAGGTGTTGTTGATGGATAGCAGCACGGCTGATATTTCTCTCCCAGGATGGAGTAGCTTCCAAACAGGGAACAGACCAGATGAAGCTACTGAGAGAAAAAGCAGAGAGCAGAACGTTACAGAGTGAACTAGCACAGATTCTGCAGAGTGGGAGAATTAGAGATAGAATGAAGCAGAGTGATGAAAAAGGTCCTTATGACACTCCAGCAGTCAAAGCTCAAAACAGCATAATTCAGAGATAGCTCAGAATAACCCGAGCCACTCTAACTAGAAGCTTATCAAAAGGAAAGTTTTAAGCCTAGCCTTAAAAGTAGTAGACAGGGTGTCTGCCTCACCGGACTAAAACTGGTACAGATTTATAAGTACAAATGTCAAATTTATAGAGTAAAATCACAGAAATTTACAGATCTAAATACAAAATCTATGAGTCCAAATCAAAGATTTATGAGTGCAAATCATACAGTTACAATTACAAATACATGAGCCTAAAATCACACATTTAAAAGAATGAGTCTACGCCTGATGAAGCTGCTACTCTCCTTACCCGCTCCTGGCAGTAATGCACCTGAAAGTGGCTCCCCAACAAAATTTAAATGAGGAGAAGAGAAAAAAAGACCAAAACAGAGCCACTTACCAATTATTATACTGCTGAATACTGAAAACAACATTTCAGCAAAAATATAACATGACCCTCATTTTCTGGCTACGCCATTACGCCAGAGCAACACACCAGGGTTCCCGCATCAGAGACAATTTCCTCATTTTCTGGCAAATAGAGACATGTTTATGGGGTTAGCGACAAGCTCGTGAACACGCTGCCATAAGGGGACTTATATCCACTAATAAACACATATGTTGACATGTGACTAAATGAGGTTTTGCAGGATGAGCACAGAGAGGAGGACTATGATTGTGCAAAAATCCTGGATGCACTGCAAGCTATTTAGGATTATGATGCAGGCCTGTAATCATAATAACGAATGGATCCACAGCAGCTATTGATGAGTGTTATAATAAAAGGACATTTTCTTCACAGTGAAGTTTATTCTGTAAAATGATGGGAGGAAAAAATGCTATAAAGAAAGGACTTGAAAGAGCAGAGATGTGGTGCACTGAAGGAAAGCATAAACAATAAACAGAAAAAGAAAAAAAAACACATAAGAGACATCAGGGCAATTATGTGTGAATGTCTTTCATCATGGGAGCCATGCACAAACTTCAAACAAAACAGCATTAGAACGTCGTCGTTAGAGCTACACATTTTCTGCAGACAAAAGTAAACTGTGCACTCACTGCTTATTGCACACTAATATATTGTTTTTATGTGAATTTCTTTGCTCATTTAAAATTTTCTTTCATGTTTTATTCTCACAATGTTGAAGACTGCTCCTTTTTATTCCTGGGAAGTTTTCACAGACCCAAACAAAACTCAGAGGATAATCACTCTGAGGCCTTTCACAGATATTTATGTCTAAAACAGAACTGTGTGTTATTACAGATCTTTAATATGTCAAAAAGAAATAGTTGTACAATATCAGCGTATGCAACAGAAAATGTTGCATACGCTGCAACATTCACATAAGAAAAATATGAGTAATATATTTTTCAATTGTAAGATCATCTATATTGTTACTAATTGTATATATTTTTCTTGATGGTAAAAATTGAAATGCGTTCATGGGCGGTTCTAGACAGGGGCCAACAGGGACCGGTGCCCCTGTAGATCATGCCCTGGCCCCTGTACTGGTGACATAATACTCAAAGAAATTCTAATAGGAACAGACATGGTTACTGATAAGTCATTTGGATCTATTTCATTTCTTTTTCTTTACAAATTCTCTTTTAACCAATTACATGTAAAAACAATAAGGTGATAGCTTCAGTAATATTGAGATAGTATCCTGGTTTTCATCACTTGCTTTAAATGTTTTTTTTCAAAATAAATAAAAGCTAACTTTTTACTAATATATACTAATTTTTACAGCTAGTAAGAGACTTAAATTAAGTTAAAAAATATGTAAAAATTACCTAAATTATGAATGTATATGTGTCATGAGTTTTGTCTAAAGCTTGAACCCACGTGCAGTGAAACCAATTCAGAGAGACACAGATAGAAAGAAGTTTAACAGGTTTTATTGAAGAGATTAAGCACGAATGCTCTGTTGCTCTGAACTCTGCTCTGCCAGAACTGGAAGGTGAGGGGAAGACAGACAATTAGTTCGAGCTCAGTGGGAAATTTCATTCAGGGTGATTTGAAGAGAGGATCTGGTTGTTGACTCCGCGTTTCCAAGAGAAGTGAAGGATCTTCGAGCTCCCGAAATCTGTATTGTTGCATTCAGAGGTTTGTCTGCGACTTCGGGTTGAAGTAGTGGAGTTTACCCAGAACTTCAAGGGCTGGTTTAAGCCGAAGCTGGGAGATGCTGCGACTGCCACTCAGATTTCCTGCTGGCGCTTGAGCAGTGCGGGGTGAGTAGTGAGGCCGGAATTTCCGCACTCAGAGTAATTTTCCTCAATCCTTGCTCAGGGAGACTGGATCCAAACCTCCTGTTTGAATCCTACAAGCTCAGTTTAAGACTCAGTTGAACCCTCCTGGGAGAGGAGGGTCGAAAAGGTCCAGTTTGCAGGATGACTTCCTGCCGAGGCAAAGACAAAACAAAAACAAAGTTAAAACTCAGGGGAGACAAGAACTCCAGTCGTACTCAGCAAAACTCAACTTAAAGAGTACCCAAAACACAGCAAACACTCTGGCGTCGAGGTAGTGGCAGTCAGCAGCTTAAAACACTCCGTTAACGAGGGAAACCATCCCAGCAGGTGTGTGAGGCCAACCAAGGCGCCTCCTGCAGGTGGAAGGAGACAAACACAAAGACTGGAGCCCTGACAATATTGACCTAATAAGAGACATAGATTTTAATGAAACCCAATTGAATAGAAATTTCTCTTCATGCAGCTCTCTTAATATGCATTTTTGGGCCCCCAATGAAAACACGCTGGCCCCCTCTCTGGCCCCCTGGTACATTTGGTCTAGAACCCGCCACTGCATGCGTTTGAAAAGCCTGTTTCCCAGCTTTTATAGTCATTCCACTGTAACTAGTACAGAGCAATGAAATTCACCCTCTGCATTTAACCCGTCCCTTTGGGGAGCAGTGGGCTGCCATTGTGCGGCACCTGGGGAGCAGTTTGGGGTTAAGGGTCTTTGCTCAGGGACCCAGAGTGGCAGTCTGTGGGAGTGGGGTTTGCTCAAAACAGTCCTGTTATACTGAGCTGTTGCATATACTGATATTGTACAACTATTTCTTTTGAACATATTGAAGATCTGTAATCACAATCCACAGTTCTGTTTTTGGAATAAAATATCAGTCCTTTTGGATTTCTATTAAACAAAGCAGTTGTTGTAATCTTGTAAATGATCTTTTTCTTTTTTTTTTATGTGTTTTTTGTTTATTTTTTTATGTAGTTTACCAGGAAAACCTGAACATTTTAGGAATCACAAAGAGGGATGCCAGTTTATTCAAAATTAATCAATTTTACTTGAGTTTAGCTCAGTTTAGATTGTCTTTTCATAACATAAAGGGCCTAATTTATATATTTTAAATGATAAAATAAAACATAAACCCAATGCAATCTGCAAAACTCACACAGAAGGAAAAGATAATTAGAAGAACTTTATTGATACAATTACTTTTAGGCTTTGGCGCTCAGACCTCGGCAGGAAACATTAGAGCTGAATTTTTCTTTGATGTGCCTAAACAGGAGTAAAAGAACAGGGATGTTTCCCCCAGGCCTGAAAACTGGTGGTGGAGTGGAGATAGATGGGATTGGTCAGTCTGTGAGCTGCTGGTTAGAAGAGCCGGTCTGCACTGATGAGCTTTGTGAGGAGATCCAGTGGACTGTGGGGAGCCCGATACTAGAGCTTCAATCAGGGACCTGGAAGATGGGAAGTCCAGCTTGGATAACACAGAATGAGAGAGAACCTGTCCACTTGATATGAGCAAGCATGGAAAGCTTGACAGTGGAAGGAAAAACTCACTCGTTGGGAAGAAACCTCTGGTAGAACCGAACTCAACATGGCCGGTCTTCTGCCGTGCCGGTTAATGGAAACGGGGAACACAGTAGGTCCGGGAGGAATGGCGGCTCTGATGAAGCTTTAGCTTCGATGGTGGAGAAGGGGATCCAAGGGTCGTGGGAGAAAAAGTGTCTACAGTGTATGAGAAAAAAATGCAGAATGTCCTCCACTTTTCATCACATCCTTATCTTGTCAGAACAACAAAAATGTGCTACGTGGCAAAGACCTGTTTCAGCATGCAGCACAACTAAATCGCTGGTATTTAGGTGATAAGGAGTTTTTCTGGTGTTTATTTTTACAAACAGAACCTCATAAAGTTCATTCTGCATTCTTGTCTCCGTTAAAGAGTGTAAATAATCCCAGATTGGACTTCGGATTGATTCATGCCTCTGCTTAGGCACACTGCAAAAAATAAAGATAGAAATAAGTCTTTTTCTCTTAAATAAGTGCTTTTTTTATTGGAGGAGGAAAGTTAGACATCGTTGCCAATGGAACAAATATAATTTTACATTTAAAATAACAAAAAAAATAATTGCATTATCTTATTTCAAGTGCATTTTATCTATTTATGTCATCTTAAAAGTGAAGTCCGGTCATACTCAGATCTCAAACTTCTGAAAGTTTCTTTTTAAATCTGGGGAATTATTCCATCCTGTTCAATAAATGATCAGTGTTTTTTAATTCAGAGTATTAATTTTCATGTGAATGTGCTTTACTGGAGGCATCCATGTTTGTCAAAAAACACTATACCACCTACCTACTGGTTGGTGATGGCGTCCGCGGTGCGCGTATCGGCTGTTGATCTTGAAGTCCCAGTGCTGTATCTGGTGTTTGTCACAACGCGCTATTATCCAAGTCATCTTGAAAACATTCTTCTTCCAAATGTTGGCTACATATTACGGGTTTTTTCTCTGGGCAGGAAGTTGGATGGCAAATCCTCCCTCTTCAAGTTGGCGATCCAAGCGACCAACCCGTCCGTGGAGGATCGGGAATCAGAAAGGTGGAATAACTCTTTTTTTCACTTTTACCCGATGTATTCCAGCATCCAGCTGCCATGCACGTGGGCTTTGCTCAGTTTCTACCCATAGCTCTGAATGAATTTCAATGGTGAAGGATCCTCTGGAAATCTTCAATAATTGTTGTTGATTGCAGATGTGTCTAGTAGTTCCCATTGATTTAGCTTGTAAAGCGGGGAGAATGGCGCTAGGCTTACCGCACCGTGACGTCACTGCTGGAAGATGGCAGGAGGGAGGGGCTACTATATCTGGGCAAAAATGTCTTTCAGTATTTTATTACTATCCACAAATGTATCTATACGTAATTAATTAATTGTCATCCAGCCTATAGAGTCAGAACTTATCATTATAGATAGACAAAATGAAGATTCATACACTGAGAACAGCAGTGAATTTAATATTTTTGGTTATGTAATGTTTAGCACAGGCATTTATTTTTAAAGTCAACTCATCAGTAGGTCTTTTTTTTTCTTACCAGTTAACATTTAGTAAAATAAAAACCAAACCTGATGTGATGTGATGGAGTCCCAGCTGTGTGGAGTAGATCACACCACATCAGAGCTGACAGCTGAAGGTATTATCTGTGATGATCATTAGAAAGGAGGCCCTGGATACAAGCTGTGTAATTATCATCATGTTAGCTGTCATGGAGATTAGGGACTGCGTATGGTTGAGTGCGCTCGCTGCTGCGAATGGAACACGTTTGATAATTCAGTTTGGATGCACAGACATCCATTCACACGTCTGTCTTCATGAGTCACTTCAGTGACGCTGGCATTTAAATTACAGACAGCAGTTTTTCTCTGACGGCTAAATGTAGCAGCGGTCCAAGCTTCTGACGCTGATGCTTTAATTACCTCGATGTGAGCAGATAGGCAGACATGAAAAGAACAGGTGGGTGACTTTTAACAGCTGTGGAAGCCTCTTTGCACAACTTTCAACAACTCTGTCATGACCCTGGAGCTGGAAAAAACTCTCTAGGAAAAGGACTTTTGTTAAACAATAATCATTTTTACCAGCAGGTCCTTTCTGGTTTGTTATTTGGAATGTGAACAAATAATCAAGTTATTATTAATTGTCGATTAATGTTTTATTAGATGAAAATTTTTTTCCATCTGATTAACTAATAAGGGTTAGGCATTTCTTTCAAATTTGTGATATAACTACTGTCCAGTAGATGGCACTGCTGTTAATTTTTCAGCAGCGTCACTGGAATGATTTAACATTTAAATATGATTTCCCTACGACTTTTAGTTCCTTTAAGAGTTTTCATTTATTTATTTTTAATTGTCTTTCTCTGTTTTATTATTAATTGGTTTCTTTTCTATTTTTGTGTACTTGTTTTCTTGCCATTTTGTGTCTATTTATTTTTTTGTGTGTGATTCTCTGTTGCCCCCTTGTGCCAGTCTCCTTCTAGTTACTTCCATCCACACCTGCTCTTTGTTAGCTGATTAACCCAGTCTTTGTTCCGTCTACCTTTTATAGTCCTCTTGTGAAGTCTCTCAGAGCTGGTTTCTCTTCATTGCTTTGCTCGCCATGTGTGTTTCTCTCTGGCGTCTCCTGGTTTTGGTTTATTTTATTCTTCATGGATTTGTGCTTCTGTTGCCATCAGAATTTAAATTAAATCTGCAAAAACTGATCTCTGCCTCCTTATCTCCAGATTTGGATTCTCAACTAACTTCCATCAAACATGATAGTATTCAGTGAATGCATTCATGCACAACACTGACTACTATAAAATGAATGTGGTATACAACTAGGAGCAGATTTATCATTTAATTCATTATTTCACATTTCAAAGAAACATGATTAAATTATAGAAGGCATTTATTTGTGTTAAAGCTTTAAATAATGCATGTTGATTTTTATTTTTAGTTCTTGGAATAGTGAAACGTTATTGGGATCATAGCTGTGGATTCAACATGCATTAATGTCAGATATGTTACCTTTGCTGTGGCATTACTGTCTCTTTATATATTTAATTTAAATATATTTAAGTGTTATCAGGGAATGAAAATCTATGGAGCTAAATTGGAGCCATAAAGATTTTTTACCTGAAAAAAAAATACATCTTGGAAAAAAAATATATGAAACTGAAAAATTATTTGAATACTTTTTTTTTTCTTTTTTTAGTGACATTTAAAATAGTGGTTCCACCTGAAAAATATTCCTCAATGTATTTCTGTCACACAACTACAAACAATTGTTTTTCCGATTTATAGTTTGGGAGCTGAACTTGCTTTAATTCACAGATGTAATTTCAGGCTGAATTCGCCCCTAAGACCTGCTGGTCTTAAGGGGTTAACAAAGGCATCGGCCCCTGCTGGCCCCTGCTGGCCCTGTCAAAACCTCACATCCTGTTAAGCGAGATAATAAGCTTCTCCCTTTATTTTGTTTCATGTTTTTCCTTTAGCTTTATAGAAAACATTAGGGAAATGAGGAAGGGATTTCTAGGCTGATGAATACTTTATTATTTACCTGCTGTAAACAGCAAACATCCATCTATAGTTACTGTGTTTATTCAGACCAGTTTGGTGCTTTAATGCATCTTAATAATTCACTGCATACTTCCATATTCCTGTCTGTTTTCTCCAGCTCAGCTTTCTGATCCTTGTGTTTTTTTTACCCCACATCTCTGTAATGTTAGGATTAGTTTTAGCTGTTTCCCAGCATGGAGGTGATTGATTCCTTCTGTTTACTAACTGGATGGCCTCATAATTCAAAACTGCACCAGCCTTTACTTTCACAGGCCTCCCATTGTCAAACAAATGCTCAGATGGTTTTATCTGAAGGGTCAGGATGATTGGTGCATGTAGAGTTAGAAATATAAGCTCTGGTTATTGTTTATTAGAGTCTCAATATATCAAAAATGTGGGAAAATTACAATTTATATCAATTTCCATTTCTGTTCAAGTATTTGTTATGATACTACACTGCAAAAATGATCTAAAAATAAATGTATTTACTCTTAATTTTAGTAGTAATTTCCCTCTGGGATTATTAAAGTATTTCTGATTCTGATTCTGATTCAATGATTATTCCAATGAGTATATTTACTTAGTGAATTAGATAATATACACTCGTAATGAGACAATTCAATAGCATTTTCTTAATTTAAATGTAAATTATCTTGTTCCATTGGCAATGAGTCTCACTTACCTCCTAAATTCAAGAAAAATGCACTTAATTTAAGAAAAAAATGTCTTATTTATATTTAAATTATTAGCAGTGTTTGCTGCCATCCTCTGGAGAAACCTGGTATAACACCTTTGTTTCAGTCAGTCCTCATCTTAACATGGTGCTCTGCTCGGCTGAACAACAACCTCAACCTTTATAAAGGTTTACATGACTGCAATAATTGTTTTGTTTAAAAAAAATAAGGAAATTTGGATCTTCCTAACCAACAACATGATTAATGTTTTAATATCAGTATCAAACAGTTATCACACCTTGGTTAACATGAATATCAAGGACTTTTCAAGGATCATTTGGACCAAACACAGCAGCTTTTTCCCCAGTGGAATGAAATTAATAAAACATTTAATTACAATGCAAATTACATAAAAAACTGAATGCCATAGTAGTTGCTGGATCAGATTTAATTAAAAGATATATATATATAATATGAATTTATATTTTATGGAGCCTAGGCGGAAGTTCAATTGAAGAAACTCGTGGCAAGGACAAAGTTATTGTATTAAAACATTTCTCATAATTGTCTTTTCTCTTCGTGTGAGTTTTTCAGATTAAACTATACATACTAACAATAATAATATTTAATATGAATGTTATATTATACAATAATAATATAAAATATTTGAATATATATTGTATAAAGCCTAAGTTCAGGTAAACTCCTATCAAAATAGATAGACCTGTCCAGTTGGATAGATGAGGCTATGATCAAGCTCTTTGATGAACCTCAGCAACTGGATTGTGGTTTAGTTTCCAAAGGCTTACATGCGTTTTAAAGACTCACTGAGGCCATCTAGTGGCAAGTAAACATTCAACAGCAAAAATCTATCCAGTCTCCATATAGCAGGGTTAACCTATTAAAAATCAGGGGGTCTGAATAAAGGAAAATCATCAAGCAGTAAAGGTCCGGAAACTTTTTTAATTCTGATCTGTTACTTTAAACAGAATTTAACCCTGAAATAAAAATTAGGTGTTTTACAGTATCCATGTTAAACATTGAATTTTTTAATTTAAAAGAATATGAAAAAAATATGAAAAAAAATAATAATTTTCCATTATAAATCTAAAGTGGTATTCTTGAAGTAGAGAACAACAATCATTTCAGTTTGGTATATAGACAATTTCCTGATTCCCATCAAACACCTGAACTGAGAGATTTTGTTCTTTTCTTTTTCTTTTCTGTCTTAATGTTGGCAGTGGGCTTTATGCTGACCTGCAAGGGCGAGGCTTTAAAACCTGGTTTGAATGGGAGACTAAGCCATTCTCAAGCACATGATATCAAGGAGCTCATTCTGGCAGCCTGGATACAGATTTATTTTTGATTCTGTTCATGTGGGAGAATCCTGCTTCACAGCAGCAGGTTGAGCCAAACATACTCTAAATGTTCAGGGTCATCTTTGGAGCAATTCACTTTTTCTTTCACCAGTTCACCGCAGTTCTTCCAGCAGTCCACACTTTCTCTGCTGTTAGGTAAGTTGATCGCCAACTTGAAGAGGGAGGATTTACCACGAACTTCTGGCCAGAGAAAACCACCCGCAATATGTAGCCAACATTTGGAAGAAGAATGTTTTCAAGATGTCACTCACTAAGCCAATTTTCCCTTAGCTGATTGCTCCTTCCTGTGTTTCCAAAAAGGCCAAAGTAAATAACCCAGTCCTTCTTTTCACTGTAGACATAGCGCGTTGTGACAAACACCAGATACAGCACTGGGACTTGATCAACAGCCGATACCGCACCGTGACGTCACTCACCAGTAGGTGGCAGTAGTGTTCTTGGACAAACATGGATGCCTCCAGTAAAGCACATTTAAGATGAAAATTACTTGAATTAAAAACACTGATCATTTATTGAACAGGATGGAATAATTTCAGATTTAAAGAACTTTCAGAAGTTTGAATTTTAAATAAGATCAGACTTTTCCTTTAACCCTCTTTCCCATTGAAATGAACAGGTTAATGCTTGCTTTTCAAACATGGGTCGATCCGCTAGAAGTCGGCATATAGCTCCCTTCTCACTGGCAACAAAAAAAATGTTGCATGTCTGGACACCATCATGCTGGGTGAGCGTTGAAGATGGCACCAGTGCGACAGAAATCAGGAAAGTAAACAATGGAGAGCAACATGGAAGGAAGGCAGGCCGTAGTCAGTGTGCTTTATTGTTTCACACTTTTATCTTTCTGAATCCCTCTCACCACAGCTGCAGCACGTTTATCAAGTGTGAACAGAGTTTTTTTGGCCTGCTGGATTAAGCGCCACTGGCATAGTATGTTGATGTTCATAAGTTGCGTTCAATGGTATCACGTAAATTATCAGGTCGACCCGGATCTGATGTTCCCACTGTATGCTGAACAAATCGTTTGGAGGAGATTTTAGTACGGGTCGCTTGCCAAGTCGTTTAAAAACACCTATCATTAATTGAACAGTATGTAATAATCTCATATTTAAAATTCTTTCAGAAGTTTGAGTTCTGAATAAGATCAGACTTTTCCTGTTATACAAGGACAACAACAGTATGTCTATATGCAGCAATTATAACAGATAAAAAGAGAAGGAAGGATGTGAAACAAAAAAATTGTATTTAATTCCAACCAAAAAAAGCTAAGAAGGGAATCTGATATTAATATCTTATGGAAGAGCTTAGTATTGTTATTTTACTTAATTTTAATGCGTGGCATAATTTTTGTGGATACAGATAATACTTTGTGTACATTTACCTTTCAGTAAATCATTCTCTTATTCTATTATTATACAGTGTAAGAGCCTATTATGGAATCTTGCTGCAGTTATAGTCGCAGCCCAGCTGCATAACCGAGGTCATGACTGAAGATGGGCTTTAAAAGGTCATTGTTAAACTAAACGCTTCATTTCTAGTTTAAATCAGCTTTAAACTCTTTTTATTAAATGGAAAAAACCCATTATGAAATAAAACCAGGTTATAAACCAATATTTCATAGCTCAGCAAATATTATCAAACAACAAAGGGAAAAAACACCTAATAAAAAAAAGGGTTGTGTAAAAGTGTTTTGTAAGATTCACGTAAAGTTAAATCAAACGTCACACTGCTCTGTGTTTCCGGTTTGGGTTCTCTTCAAAATAAATTCTTATCTGACGAATGACACAGTTCCACATTAAAAAAAATATATCTAATAATCCAGTAAAAAATAAATTACAAAATATTTTGAATAAATGTTATCGTTGGTAACAGTATCAATATCCATAATACGTACATGCAAGTAATATAACACTTTATTTGATGGAAGTTTTTTATTTGTTTTTTGTTTTTTCATTTTAACAAGATTTAATGCTAATAAAATGTTCTTTTTAGGGTTACATTTATTTTTTTTTAAAGCTTTAGTAATCAATACTCTTGAGTACCAAAGATACTAATGTTAAAAAAAAGGCCAAACTCCCATAAAATATTTATTTATTTATTCATTTTACAGGGACAGTGTACATTGTAAAAAAGACAGCACATAAAACAGACCCATTATACAGATATAGACATTTTAATAGAATAGACATAAATGATTTGTTTTACCTTTTGTCACTCACTAAGCCAATTTTCCCTTAGCTGATTGCTCCTTCCTGTGTTTCCAAAAGGCCAAAGTAAATAACCCAGTCCTTCTTTTCACTGTAGACAAGCCATGATCTGCTTATCTGTTCTCCATTTTTTCATTTGGATGAAATAATAGCTGCATGAATCATGACAGCAGACAAGATAGAGGAGAGCAGGGGCGTGGTTACCAATCTACTTTTTTAACTCTGGAGCAGAGTTACGCTGCTTTTAGATGTTGTCTCCAAAGTCCGTTAGATTTGGCACTAGGAGCTTTTAGAAATCAAAGTTCTAGAGGGTTCTGAAAAGTGGCTAAATATAGCGACTAAGCGCTAAGTTAGCAACACTGCTCTTTGCATGGTTTGTTTTCAAATGGTTTTGCGGCTGTGGCGTCCTTTCTGAACATGTTGCAGCAAATGGACTGATCCAATATGGTGGACACTGAAGGGGGATGAGACACACTTAATATTATCAGCAATTCTGATGGCATTTTAGTAAAAGGATTGTTATTAAAAACATAATTAATGTGCACAGATAAGGAATGGTTGTATTAAACATACATATAATATACATAAACAACTAATATTAACAATTTTAAAGATCTACAAATGTCCATGCTCTCAGGTTCCACTGATTTTAAATGGGTTTATTAGTCAAGCCATTAAATTACGTCACGCTTGTTCATCTTATTTTGAAGAAATCTCCCGGAAGTGCTCAGTTTGTTTAACTGCTGGAGCTTGCGGCTGCTTCCAAAGAGAACTGCGAAGATGGCGGCGCTTCGGGTCGTGGCGCTCTCCGGGAATGGGAGAGCTCTCCTCACCGCTGGAAACACGCTCAAGACGTCCAAGGTAGATCGATAGATGAGTCCAGTTTTCACCCTTTGGGAAGATGTTTGTGATCATAGATTTAGGGATGATAGATGTTCAGGAGGCGAACCGAGGGTTAGCTCACCGGCTAACGGTGGACTGAGAGACAAGGTCACTTGTCTCCCTCTTATGTCAGGCTGGAATGAAGGACTTTACATTTATATCTTCTACTCTTTCAGCCTTACGTTTAAAACTTCTTATCTGGATTTAAAGCTTTGTGTCGGAAAAAAACCGTAAAGCAGTTGTATTTCCCGTTACCTAAAGCAGCCAGTTAGCAAAATGTCATATCGGACAGTTACAGCGCGTGCAGAGTTCAGCTGCAGCAGCTTTCTAATTACTAATTCAGATCAGAAATTCATTAATAAAATTATATTCTGGTTAAGGTGGGTAGAGGTGATTATGTTATGTTTGTTTCACACGGGTTATGGGGGACAATCTGTCCTTTCAATTCAGGAACGGAGCATGAAAGTATGCGAGCTAACGAGTTAGCATTAGCACTGCTGACAACTTCCGGTGGAGAAAAAGCCGGTTCCTTCTCAGATCTTCTGCAGAGGGTTTAATTTTGGCCAATCCCCTAAATATAAAAAACATATTTTTGTCTGTTATTTAATGCGAAGGCATGTTGGGGCCATTTAAAGACGAAAAAAGATTTGGAATTAAAGATTTTAGTTTAGAGGGACATATTTTCGAGAATAAACACGCAAATTTATGTGCAAAAACACAGAGATTACGAGATTAGAAGCATGTAAATTTAGAAGGAAACAAGTATTAAATGTACGAGAATAAATAGACAAATTTAAAAGAAAAACATGCAAGTTTACGAAAATATAAATGAGCAAATTTAGAAGGAAATGGTAGAAAATTTACCAGACTGAAATACAAATTTGCAAGAATAAAATGCATATTTAGGAAATGAGTATTAAATGTTCGAAATAAAAAAATTGAAAAGAAAAAAACATGAGAGTTTACGAGATTATAAACAAGCAAATCTAGAAGGAAAGGGTAGGAAATTTACTGGACTAAAACACAAATTTGCGTGGCAATAATGCATATTTAGGTGATTATGAACATGCAAATTTCAAAGAAAAAGTTTGCAAATTAACAAAAAAAAGCACATTTTTTGTATCGTTAATTTTTACTTTGAAAACTTCCATCAGGAGGCCATTGTACCGTCTCATTCCATCACTAAAACCCCAAATTAATGATGCATTTGCATGAGCTTTATGTAGCAACACGTTTGATAATCTTGCTTCGTTTGTACTTGTAAAAATGCCATTTTTAAATTAAACATTTAAATTCCCTTTTTTTTCGTCTTTTAAATGGCCCTAATGCGGTGTCATAATTTTTTTTTATGTGTATTTTACAGATATGACATAAAAATATGACAACCTTTTCAGATTTATTCATACCTTTGTTGGGTTATAAATCTAATACCGCAGATAAATTGCGTCTAAAATGTGATTTCTAAAATGTAAAACAGGTTGCAGATAGAGGCTGGTGGGGGTGTTGTGAGGTGCAGGGATGTGACCATGTGACGTCTTTCTGTCTGGATATAGAAACGGCAGCGAAGGACAGTTTCATAAGTAACTTTGGATCGCTCACGTTAAGCAACAGCTTAAAACTAGATCCTGTTTTCCACCTTTACCTCAATTCTACATCGGTCCGTTCTATAGAAATATATCAGCTAGTTTTTAGGAAGTAAAACCTGCTGTAACATCTGTTTTATTCATTATTTTTCATGTTATTCAGGATAAACGTCTGACCTCAACCCCTTGTTAGTTTTTTTCTGGTCTGTATATTAAAATAGCTGCTTATCTTTATTACTTTGCACAACAAGCAGATTCTAGTCATCTCCAGAAATCCATATTTAGATCAGTTTAATACTATTTAGTTTTATGTCACTCCAGCTTTAGTTTGTTTTTTAGAAACAGATCAGACTCTTCGTTTGCAGCCTTTATTCCCAGGCTTTAACTTTCGTCTCCCCCTCAAGGTTGCTGCTGGTTAGACTGAGACATGACGACAAAAAATAAACATTAGTTCCTTTCTTCACTTCTAGTGGATTATTTATTCTATTCATCACTAAAAGTTTCAGTGACCTCCATTAAACAGACGGATAAATCAGCTACATGTTTCTAACTCATGAAATGAAAAGCAGGTTGTAATATCTGTTAGTAAAACTTATCCAAGGACTCCTAGCTGAATGGACAGCTTTACATCTTCATGGAGAAATATGGAGCAACAGCTGAAAGAGAAAACAGGATGACTGGTTGGTTGTAAAACAGAGAGAAAAAAATAAAATAACAGGAACTTTCTCTCTTATAGAGGGAGAACTTATGATTAAGTGATTAAATAAGGTGACTGATTTATTATTGATCAACTAATGATTAATTACAAGCAGTATTTTCTTAAAACCTGAGTTTTCTCTCGTAATTAGGGGATCTTTATATAACATGAAAAACTAAATCTTTTTTTTTTTTTACAATATGCTGATGTAAACAAAATAGAACTTCATTAAATTATTATTATTAATTACTCCAACTGTATTAAAGTTGGCAGCAATAGCTGATGACGTTTCCAGGCGATATGGTAACCCGACAAAAGTAGCTTCTATACAGAAAGAAAATAGAGAAATAATAACAAAGTTAAGAGCAGCAGTGAATGCACCGTTCATGGAGAGCAGGGTTCCCCCTACGGTGCATTGGAGGGGCGCCCCCATCCAGCCCTCCCAGGGGATCAAATCAATAATTCAATCAGGATGTCCCGATCGTATATTAAAATCAGTTTGATTTAAAAAGAAAAAAGCCAGCATCTAAAATCTCCAATATTTTCTGTTTCTGTTCAAAGTTTCTGTGCATCATTGGTTACTTTACATAGGTCAGGTTTTTCATACCTTTTTGTTGTTGACTTTTCTTCTCTGTTTTAGCCATATTATTTGTTAAATCAATTTTTAACATTCTACCATATGTAATATATAATTAATAAATTGGGTCTATATGTGTATCGGCCAATTCTCTAACTTGCTACATCTGTATCTTATCAAAAATAAATTAATAGGGACACCCCTAGTAATCAGATTTTTTTTAACCAAAAAACGTGAATCACATCTGCAGTCAGGTCTGCTTAACGTTCCTGTTTATACCTGCGTACAGATGATCCTTTTAGAAAACAACCAAAATGATCTTAGTCATGTTACTTTCCCAGCTTTATGGCATTTCATCCTCTACAGCCTCATTGTCTTCGTATCGTGGTGACAGAGTTTGAAGACCGAATTAGAAAACAAATCCTTACTGGAAGTAAAACTTTTTAAACGCCCCAGAGTTCAGAGGAAAGCAGCCGTAACGCTCCTGCTCTGTACCGTATCTGTCTATCGGAAACAGCTCTGGCGTTTCTGCTCCTCCTTACATGCTGGTTGGCTGTTCTGGAATTTTTGTCATGGGTATGGAAGCAAATCGTTACCATATATAAAATGAAAAAGTATTTCTGAAAATGCTTTTTCCTTTTAAAGATGGTAACGATTTGCTTCCATACATGGGTGCTTGTTGATGGCATTAAAATTATTTCTAAGAGCATTAAATAAGAGTTAGTCATTCCTGTATAAACCCAGCAAATATCTTCAGTTACAAATTAGGTGTAAATCGAATGTTAACTGTGTTAACATTTGAAGATTAAAAAATGGTTTGTAGGGGATTTTGTTCCATTATTTTTGCGGGAAAAGAAAACATCCTGTAAATGAAAATTTGGAGAAAAAAAAACATAATTGAAACTTTGAACAATGTTTCAATAAAAAAGGGTTTTAGAATTCATTTTTTTTGTTTCAAAGGCATTTGTCCTTTTTTCAATTTATTCAAATTTATATAATTTTTTTTATTTAATTTTTAAGAATTTATTTATTTTTAATGTACATATTTTATATGTTTACATTTTCTGTTTGTATTATACCTGAAGTAAAAATAATAGGATCCTTAAAACACAATTCGGAAAGATTGCGTTTCATGAAAATCTAAAAAAGATCTCTTTGGAAAAAAACATTTTTTTGACATATAACTAGTTTTTCTTATTGAATCTAAAATGTAGAAATGGGGAAAAAGAAAATATAAAAAAAATGATATTTTGAAAATATTAAATTAAAAAGAAAAACTATTGAAACGCTTTACGAATCAAACATTTTTGGATTGAATTTTTATTGTTACTTACATTTGCAAAACTATTTTTTTTTTTTTTCCTCCCTATTTAAAGACTTAGACAGATTTTATTTGTCATTTTGTTTACACAAGTAAAACAAAAAGCTCTGGACAATTTTATCTTATTTTAAAGTTCAGCCTTGAAAAATAGTTAAAATATAATAATAATAATAATAATAATAATAATAATAAATAAAAATAAATGTATAAAAACAGTAGTATAAACATGTGACTATAAATTAACAGTTCTGTTTTTTTTTCTTCAATATGTTCTTTGCAACATTATTGCAAAAACTCCCTCTATAAAATAGCAGCTAATGAACTTAATAGTTTGAATTTGGTTATTAGTTTTAAATTAAAGTGTTTAAATATAAATCCCCCCCCCCTTGTTTTTTGTTTTTTCCCTGCTGTAGGCCAACATGTCGATCTCCAGCCTGACGGGGAAGAAAAAAGTAGCACTAACCACCCTGGGCGTGGTCACAGCTGGCGGCGCCGGGCTCGCTCTGATGCTCCATCAGTCTGTGAAAGCCTCTGAGTTGGAGCTGCATCCTCCCAACTACCCCTGGAGCCACTCGGGGCCTCTGTCCTCTCTGGACCACGCCAGGTGGGTTGAACGGCGTCACCTACACCAGGAATGAACCTCAGATTAATCTTGGAAATTGTAAATGTTTATCCCCTAAAGATTTCTTCTATAGAACAGAACTGAACGCTCAATGAACCAAAGGAGGCATTAACCAAATCAATCCCAGTA
Organism: Cyprinodon brontotheroides; assembly: GCA_018398635.1. Taxonomy (NCBI): domain Eukaryota; kingdom Metazoa; phylum Chordata; class Actinopteri; order Cyprinodontiformes; family Cyprinodontidae; genus Cyprinodon; species Cyprinodon brontotheroides. The sequence goes on along the minus strand of JAGKQL010000041.1, from coordinate 42,074,089 downwards.
CAAACGCTGAACCACTCCACCTGCAAGCCTTGGAATATAATAAGTTCCAATAAAAATTAACTGGAATAAAATTTGTTGTCTAGTAAATGGTGAAAAGCATTTAAGTGAAATTGGTAAATTTGGACTCAGATTTGACTCAAAGTCCCAAATGGACTCATTTCCATCAACATTCCTCGTCAACAACAGCAGCAGCTTTAGGAAAAATAAACATTTATTTAGGGCTGCAGCTATTGATTATTTTGCAAATTGATTAATCGAACAAGAAACGGATAGACAAAAGTACTTTAAAGAATAATTTTTACCAAATCAAACCAACTTTAAGTTTCACCTGGCTAACGTTAGCCCTGGCTGTGGTTAGCCTCGGAGGTCCACTGGTTGCAGCAGGCCTCTCTCAGCTTCAGAACTTTTTAAAAAAATGATGCACTAAATCAGTAAATGGACCATATAGTGAAGCTTAAAGTATAATATTCTCACCTCAAATTATCTAAAAATGTACTTTTATTGAAATTTTACAACAGAATAGAGATCATTTCTGTGAGCGCTAACCTGGAAGCTGCTGCTGCTGCAGTGCATGCTGGGACAGCTGTCGGTTTAGAGAACCTACAAGTCTGTTCTGATGCATGCTGGGTAAATAGGGAGGGGCGAGAACTACATCCAGGGACTTTGTTCAGTCATCTGTCTGCTTGTTGTTGTGAATTGGAACAGTGCTGGGGCTGAGGCTGATGACGTTTCCCGAGGACACGAGAACGCACAAACACATAGTAATGAATACGGCCTAGGATTCCATTTTCTGATCGACTCAGATTTGTATCTCTAATAACGGTCACTCTCAGATGACAGATAAGATCACAAGACACCTATAAATATTTAATTTCTGTCTTACTGAAAAGCATTAATCGGAACCTGTGAGATGATCAAAACTCCTGAAAAAACTGCTCCCAAATATAACTCAAAGTTTAGAGCATTTTCAGACCTCTGCAAAGTTTGATTGGACAAAAAAAAACATTTGAATTACTTTTTGACCAGGTTTTTTTTAAGCATATGGTGATCTCACCTTAAACTGTTTTGTTTTTTTGTACATGACTAAAGGGATATGTGCCCGTTGAGGTACTTATAAAGGAATAAACGCAACCCTGAGGTCTTGTGCAGTGACTATATGTATGCCGGTCTGGCAGAATGCCAGGTTAGAGGCTGCCATGGTTCACTCATGGTTTTGTGACCATTTATTCAAACTTTTTGTAATTTAATTTTCTTCTTTTGGTGGATAGAATATATTTAAGTAAATTGAGAACCGAAATTTGTGATTTAATTTTATCGTTGGAATTGTTTAGATCAGGGGTCACCAACCTTTTTAAGGCTGAGGGCCACTTCAAGGGTACCGAGACGTAGGAAGGACGACCATTACTGACCCATGAGCTGCAAGGGTTAGCGTTAGCCTAAACTTTGTTCATTATCAACATATTTTTATTGTTTCTGTTAATTTCTAAGTTTATTTATCATTTTGAAATCTCTATAAATGATTAAAAAGAAGAGCAACAGAATAAAATAAGATTTCAAACTTAGCCCACTGGTGGGTTGTTCTTTATTTAGAAGACTGAGGGCCCCCCATGTGGTCCTTGAGGGAACCGCGTTGGTGACCCCTGCTTTAGATTATGCTGTTATTTGTTAGACCTTCCCATTAATTAGAGTAATTACAAACACACACATGTCTGCTGTTATAGGGAGGTTTTGTAAAAGGATTTTTTTTTACCACTTTTTTAGAGCTTCAAACATTAAATTAACATTTTTCGTTTTAAGTCACAAGGCATTTTCAGTAATTATTATGTCTTTGCTTTTACAATAAATAAGTCGTGTCGGCAGGGCATTACCAGCCACGGCCTTTGTTGGAAATTTGGGGATTTGGGGAACAGAAAGCTGCTAAATGTTGTTTATGCTTGATTGTCACATTTGAACACTGGTCTCTTCTTTCATCCTTGCATTGCAGTATTCGCCGTGGTTACCAGGTGTATAAGCAGGTGTGTTCCGCCTGCCACAGTATGGAGTACCTGGCCTTTAGAAACCTGGTTGGCGTTTCGCACACGGAGGACGAGGTTAAGGTCATCGCTGAGGAGGTGAGGCTGCTGGATCACATCACCTTCTAGCAACCTGCATTAATGCCGTCCAACTGTTGATACTAAGTTCTGCCACTAGATGGCACCACCTGACAGTTCCTGCCATCGCTGCAGGAGCCGATTAGACTGACCTCCTTCTGTCGGTTGTTTAGGTTGAGGTAGTCGACGGTCCTGATGAGAACGGCGAGATGTTCACCAGACCAGGAAAGCTTTCAGACTACTTCCCAAAGCCGTACCCCAACCCTGAAGCCGCCCGCGCCGCCAACAACGGCGCTCTACCGCCTGACCTCAGCTACATCGTCAACGCCAGGTACGTCCTGAAACACACACAGGACGCCGTGTTGAAATCCTCCCTGATGCTCACCTCTGCCTCCCCCGCAGACATGGAGGTGAGGACTACATCTTCAGCCTGTTGACGGGTTACTGCGACCCCCCTGCTGGAGTCTCAGTGAGAGAAGGACTCTATTATAACCCCTACTTCCCCGGTCAGGCTATCGGCATGGCTCCGCCCATTTACAACGAGGTCCTGGAGTATGAAGACGGTAAGGATAACGGAAGGCGCGCTGCAGACCAGGAGAAATCCCACCCCGTCTTTAATGCTGACGGTTTCTCTCTGTGCTAATAGGAACTCCGGCCACCATGAGTCAGGTGGCTAAAGATGTTTGCACCTTCCTGAGGTGGGCCGCCGAGCCGGAGCATGACCAACGTAAACGGATGGGACTGAAGGTAGGCGTCGCTTTTAAACCAGCAAAATAAAAAACTGTTCAGAGAAATTACTCTGCAGAAGGTTTAATTTAAGAAATATATTCTTCTTGGAGTGAATTTTTCCCTCAATTTGAGCAAGTAAGACAGTTTAGCAGTAAAATAACATTATGTTTCAAATATATAAACTATCTTTTTTTACCTTCTCAAATTAATAGCAAATTCTCCCATTTTAAGGAATTAGTACTTATTTTTAGATCGTTTTTTTTTATCCTCCCTGTTCATTATGTGTCTAATGTGTCTGAGTCTTTATATCCATAAGTATTGTTTAAAAAAACAACACAGTAACTTAAGATGTTTTCTGAAATTAAGTGTGTTTTCTCTAGTTTTGAGCAGGTATGGAAAAAATGATTGAATGGAAAGACATGACTTATGTCTAAAATGATAAAAATAATAATTAAATTTCAAGAGCATAAAATATAATTACCTTTCTCTCATTCTTTTCTTTTTTTTTTCCTGCTCAAATTAAGAGCAGATGCAAATTTTTTTCAATAGATTTTCACTTCTTTTGAGATCAGTTTTTATTCATCATTAGACGGATGGACTCAAACAAATCAAAGACACATAAGGAAACTGCTTTTCATGCCTTTTGTTGACCTTTTCGCTCCTTTTTGTCCGACTAGCTGCTGATGGGCGCCGCCATCCTCGTCCCTCTGCTCTACTACATGAAGCGACACAGATGGTCGGTGCTGAAGAGCAGGAAGATCGCCTACAGGCCTCCCGGCGCAAAGGAAAACAAACATTGCCCGCAACTCAGGCCTGAAGAAGAGAGGGGTGCGCTCAATAACCCCACAGCGCAGCAGCCCAAGACGTTCCGGAGCGCCAACACAACTGTTATGAGGGCTGGAGAGATGCCTGTTTATGTATACGACTGATTTTAGTTATATAAAAAAACAGGAAGGTAGAACCAGCTGTGGTAAAACGCATCCTGGTGGAGGTTTGACATCTGTGGCGTTCTTGAACGCACCCCTCTCCGTTCATTTGATCGATCTCTGAGAGCGTGACGTCCCACATCTTCTGCATCTTGCTGCTTTGTCACAGTAGACTGATAAGGTTGATGATTAGCAATCTCTGGATGAATGATGCTCCATGCTGAAAGCGCCCCGCTGCCGGGCCCGCCTCTCAACTCTCCAGCGCCACTGCCTCTGTGTAGAATTTATATTTTAGCTGTCCTCCTCAGTAAGTGTAACCTAAACTGGTTTTACTGTATAAAATAAATTCTGCTCCTGCGCTAAATTCTATGTGGTGGTTTATGCCCTGCAGAAGCAGCAATCGTGATGTTCTACCGATGGATAGAGTATGGAAACCACTCTTCCATGCGGTTCTGAGTGCTCCTGAAACTGCATCATTGCTTTGGAGTTACTTTAGATTTCCCTTATTTTGTTAAACAGACTTTTTTTGCTCTTGGATCATAATCTGGGTCCTCTGTTAGTACACTACTCAAAAAAATGAAAGGAACACTTTGTAATCAGAGTTTAGCATCAAGTAAATTAAACTTGTGGGATATTGATTTGGTCAGGTAAGTAGCAGAGGGGGTTGTTAATATTTACTCTTCAGCTTCGATGCCATAAAAATTAACAAGAGGCGGTCTAGAGCATCAACAACGACAACACCATCAAAGCAGGAATGGTTTTACAGGTGGAGGCCACTGACATTTTCCCCTCCTCATCTTTGACTAGGGCTGGTAATAAAAAATCAATTTTTAATAGGATTCCTTTTACATTTTTGCAAAATCGATGCTCCAGGGATCGTGAGATCGATTCGCCTTTATGAAAATAACCACGCGACGCCCAAGCATCCAGCCAAGCGGCGCAGTTATTTATCTCAAGATTACCGCAAGCTGCATAGCCGCGTTTATGCCCAATACCTTGATCAAAGACGCCAGTAAATATGGTTTGTGCAGTGGATGTAAAATGCAGCTCTGGCGAATGTTCTCTGTTGTGTCGCACGCCTGCGTAAAAGTTTGCACTTTTATATGCAGCTTAGCCCCACATCTCATGTTTAAACCCACCGATACCTTCAAGTTTGCACTTTGTGCTTATATATTCCTGGAAGCATGGTTAACTGTAATTGAACCGCCGGCATTATTGTAAAAGCAGATTGAAACCCAAATTACCTGAATGAGAACCGCATGACCCCAAATCGTAATTGGATCCAGAATTCCAGCGAAAATATCCAGCCCTATTTCTGACTCTTTTTCACCTGTTTTACATTCAGCTAGGGTCACTGTCACTACTGTTAGTTAGCATGAGGCGCTACCTGGACCCTACAGAGGCTGCACAGGCAGTCCAACTCCTCCAGGATGGCGCATCAATACCTGTCTTGGCCAGCTGTGTTGCTGTGTCTCCCAGCACAATCTGCTATTAGCATGGAGGGGATTCCAGGAGACAGGCAGTTTACTCCAGGAGAGCTGGACAGGGGCGTAGAAGGTCTACAACCCATCAGCAGGACTGGTATCTGCTCCCTTTTTGTGCAAGGAGGAGCAGAAGGAGCACTACCAGAGCCTACAAAATGACCTCCAGCTGGCCACTGTGTGAATGTCTCTGGCCAAACAATCAGAAACAGACTTCGAGGGTGGCCTGAGGGCCGACATCCTCTAGTGGGCCCTGTGCTCACTGCCCTACACCGTGGAGCTCCATTGGTATTTGCCACAGAACACCAGAACTGGCCAGGGTCTGGAGAAGCTTGGAGAGCGTTCTGCTGCCTGTAACATCGTTCAGCATGACTGGTTTGGTGGTGGGTCGGTGATGGATGGTCAGGGGAGGCATATCCATGGAGAGACGCACAGACCTATACAGGCTGGACAACACCACCCTGACTGCCATTAGGTATCATGATGAAATCCTTGCCCCATTGTCAGACCCACATGCTGAATACGAGTGGGTCACGGGTTTCTCTGGTGCACAACAATAGCCCGACCTCATGTGTGAGAGTCTGCAGGCAGTTCTGGAGGATGAAGGAATTGATTTCGCACGCTAGCCTGACCTAAATCCAATAGAACACCTCCTGGACATATTATGTTTCCATCCAATCCCACCAGCCGCCAGGTTGCACCTCAGACCGTCCAGGATCTCAGTGATGCTCTGGTCAGATCTGGGGAGGAGATACCCCAGGAGGGCGCCATCCGTGCGTCTCATTAGGGCGTGCACCACGACGTCGTCAGGCATGCATACATGCATGTACGGGGCCATAAAACTGAATATAATTTTGAGTTGCTGCAATGAAATTTCAGCAAAATGGACTAGCCTGCTGCATCATTTTTTCACTCTTATTTGTTGGGGTCTTTGAATCTGTAGCGCCCTGTAGGGGTTGATCATTTTCATTTCCACCAAATGATGTGGCATCCTTTGGTTCCTAACACATCACCCAGTCCATATCCACCCAGAATAAGAGCAGCAGGATTTTTCCCCCATTGAGATCTGACGTGTTTTGAGCAGTGTATTTACATAATTTATGATGAGTGAGGAAGCAAGCATCCAGCCTGGCTCTACGGGTTTAACCTCTTCCTGCCGTCACTGCAGGAGCAGAAATGTACCATAAGATTCCCCATAACTCTGCACGTCTGCAAAAATAAACTCCAGTCTATTTTAATATCTTGAAGCCTCTGTAACAACTGTTGTACAACCAGCCTTTTCCATGACCTACATTTTAACCAGATACTGAAAAGAAAACACAAAACCTGTTGCACTAGTTGTTTCCAGAAATTGTGATGTCATACTGAAACCTGAAAAAAATAATTTGTTTTAATTGATTCAAGAGGATAACAGCAAGTCCCACCCTAATTATTTATTTTAATTTTTTCGCTTACATTTAAAGAATGAGATTGATGTATAAATTGACCTACGGGCAGTGGGAGCGGCTGATTTCTTTCACACTACGCTGTCCTGATGCAGTGACCCATGCATAAAGAGCCCAAACCAGTGGAAATAAACATCCTTTTTTAGAATCCTGATGTTTCTGTATAAGTTATATTATTTTTATTGATCTTATGTTGGATTCAAATTTTCTTACAAATCAAATGTTAGGTTTTTGCTATAAAAAGCTAAAGGATATTTAAAATGAAATTATTCACAAAATAACAAAAGCAGGCCCTGACCATGACTCTACCATCACCATGTTTGACTGCATACGTGGTGTTTGTTTCTATGGAGGTTAAAAAGTGCCAAAAATTAAATAAATAAATACAGCATTAAATAAATAATTAAATGTGTCAATAATTAATTAAATGTGGAATTCAAATAAATGTGTCATTCATTAATTAAAACCACGTCACTAATATAAAGTGCCACTATTAAATAAATAAATAAATACAGTGATAAACAATTAAATGTGTAGAATTCAAAATTAAATAAATAAGGAATTAAATATATAAATGTGTGTCATTAATTTAATAAAATAAGTCTTCATGTTTATTAAAAAAAAATATATACTAAATTAAATTCAGTGTGCATTTAATATTTTTCATGATCCTCTGTCTCCAGTGCGTCGAAACCATTAAAAGAATCTGTCAAACTCTTGCACCCATCAAAGTTAGAGGCGGTTATCTAACACCTGATTGGTCACCCTGCACATTAAAGGCGAATAAAATCGATTACAGAGACTCCATTCGCGTAGATACCCCGCTAACTTTGATGGGTGAGTTTGTTAGATTCTTTTAATGGTTTTAGATGCACTGCTTTGACACAGGACCACCCTTTTCTTAAATACACCTTTGGCTACAATTATATATATTTTTAATAAAATTAAAAGCAAGATTTTGTTATTTGACACGCCATTCTATGGCTTCTAATTCCTTATTCCACTAATTAATTATTGACACATTTAATTATTTATTTATTTAATGCTGCATTTATTTATTTATTTAATTTTTGGCACTTTTTATCCTCCATAGTTTTCTGAAGCGTTAGTTTTATGTATAATATACATATCCTGCTATGAGTTTGCAGCTGCAAATCAGTCTGGGATCTTTAAAAATCTTTAAAAAATAACTACCTACCAGCTAATTTTTGTTTGAACGGGATAAAGGAGAAGGTTGGAAAAATGCATTGCCTCTTAACTAGATGACTAAAAGATTTATTCTTTAATTGTTGACAGTTCAGACCGAAGCACGGATGTTTGGTCTCTGTTGTACGTCTGTTAAACACGGTGGTGGAGGTATAATGATTTGCATTTGTTCCACAGTACCTCTCTGCATATTTACTCCACCAGGACTCTGATGTCCGTCTAGCTACACTTTATGAAGCACTTTAATCCAGAACCTTCTTCCTGTAAACCAGCAGGCCTAATAACTTGGCTACTGTGCAATTAGAATTTTTGTGTTAAGTTATGCATATTTTTCGTGGGAAAAAAGTATTCTGCTACTCACCCCAGTTAAATATACAGAGATCAATGGATTTCATTCAGTCGGCACTTTATTTTATCTTTGCAAACGAGAACTGTTCATCGCACTTTACATTATGCACGGTAATCAGTCCTTTTCTGCCTGGGCAACGTTCGTTCCTCCTTACTTTACAATAATGGAAAGTAGTCAGAGTCAAAACAAATTACAGACACTTTTGGTTAAACAGTAACATGTTATGAATAAACCTTGAAAGAAAGAATCTGGTTTTGTTATGGAAATAAAAGATATTTTGGTCTACAAACCTCCCTCACACGCAGGGGAATTGTGTGGCCCTGCAGGTGAAACCAGACTGGTCTCGCCAGCTTTTAATAGCGAGTAAATAACGCTAAATCAATATATGGAAATAAGAGAACTATATTTTCCGACCACAATTCTTTAAACAAAAAAAAAAAAGAAAGAAACTGGAGCAGGGACGGCCGCTCCTCCTTAAAAAATCCGCAACTGCTATGATTGATTCTCTGTACTTTACCGCTTACCATTTCCTCCATCAGTGTTTTTTTTTAAAGCCACTTAATTACAGACAGGCAAGTATGAGGGCTTCACTTCTTCTTTTGTCTGACATCAATCAACATACTGACATAATTAGTACATTTATGAACTCTACCAACAGTCAAATGATGAAAAGCAAATACTTCCGCATTATTTAACAAGGTCATGACTAAAAATACAGATTAAAAATATCCCATCCAACCAACCTCATTTATAAAGCATTCAAACACAATCACTGTCTCCCTGCAGCTGCTTCAGCCAAGGCTTCATCTGATGGAATCCATATGAAAGATGATTTCTAATCTTAAACACATAAAGGAACCACGAAGATGAGAGGTTTAAAAATAAAAATCTCTCAATCTTTATGTTACAAGGGAGTTTTTCCTCTCCACTGTCGCTACAAGCATGCTTAGTGTAAGAGATTGCTGAAAAGTCAATGAGTTGAATCAATTTGACTATATGATCTGGTGAATTGCCTCTGTGAAATACCTTGAGATGTGCTGTAAATTGCTGCAGTTTAAATAAAAGGAATTGAACTGAACTGAATAGCTAAAGCAGATGTGGCCTTACCTGCATATTTTTGATAATCTGGAGGAGGAAGTGTACTCCATGACTTCTCTCTGGCCCACGGTGGCCTGCAATCCGAATTCAAAATATGGAGTGTAGTTTGTTCCATTATTGTATCAAGCAAAGAAAATGTTAAATAAATGAACATTTGGAGAAAACAAACCAAATCTGAGTGGAGTGTCTGCAGTTCAATGCAGTGAGGAATGCTCTGATCTTTATATCGGAGAAATCAAACAACCTCTCCACAGACGCATGCAGCAATTTAGTCCCCCTTTACAGGAGAACAGAAGACCTCGCCTGTTCAGCCAGACCAACTATTCCCTTTAACCCTTTTAGGACAAGTCCTTGCATACCCATTACAATGGCCCCCACCCCCATTTCACCAATTAGATGAGCCTTTGATTGATATATTACCTACTGTAAATTAAGTTGGGAAAAAAGTTAACAATTATATTTAGGTTTATAAACTAAAAATGTCAGTGTCAGTATTAACGCATCTAAGGTTATGTTGAATCAAAAAAACATGTCTCTTTCACTCTCAGAAGGGTTTTTCATCCATTTCTTATAGAAGAAATGTTGTTATAATTCTTAATATATTTCGGGTAAGTTGGAATTTCCTTGTTATAACATTAATTTTTTGCCATCAAAAATATTCATTTTTTTTTTATTTCCTAATAAAGGTAATACAGTCTTATCCTGGATTCCAATAACACCAGTGGCTTGAAATTTTGATTTTCAAAGTATTTCACTGAGTGCCTGCTAAAGGTTAACATAACCCCCCTTTCAGAGACATAGACAGATATGGGGCATTGCAGGCTAACAAAGAAGCCAAATATACCCCTATTCCAAAGGGGGGGACCCGTTCATCCGCTTCTATTTGCATGTTTTTCTAAACACAAAACAAGGTTTTATTGGGTTGCTGGATAAAACCTCAAACACTATTTCTGACATTTTGAATAGAAAAAAGCTTCCTGGATGGAAAGAGAAACATCTTCAAATGTGGAAACAAAGTCCAGTGGATTGATTTTTAAATATTTTGGAAAAACTAGAATCCAAAAATGAAAGGTAAAATGTTCATAATCCTGAAAAAGGCTTTTTGATGAAGTCACTTTGCTGTTTTTCTTAGGTTTTCTTTTTTTCATTCTTTTCATTAAATGTTTTTTGTCGCATTAAAATGCATGTAGAATTCTCAGATTTTATGCTAAATTCAGCCCTAAAACTTCACCATCTTTAACTTTAAAAAATACGAGGAAGAGGATTGCTGGCCACTGAAAAAAAAAAAAAAGTTAACTGATTTTTTTTATTTTTTTATTTCAGTATAGTTATGGGAAAAAAGTGCAGAATTCTGAGAAAAAAGTCAGAATTCACAAGCATCGAAATTCTGACTTTTTTTATTGTCAGAATTACTGAGATTAGAAGTCAGAATTCTGAATTTGTTCCCATGTTAAACTGAAATAAAATAAAAAAAAATCAGTTAACTTTTTTTTTCAGTGGCCCTAATCCTCTTCCGTAAAAAAATTAGGATTCAAACTTTATACAATTTTTTTCAGGTTTTCAATTTTATAATGCTAGTCTATATGGGAGGAATTCAACTGTCAGAGTGCGTGCTCTGGCTTTTGAGCCGTTCTGGTTTTTCCCAACAAATTCTTCTCACTCACTCATACATCAAAACGTAGGAATTTTTGTCAGGATTCAGGAAATGTAATCCTCATTGGTGTGGGGTTTAAAGTGTTCCTGCAGTTTGGCCCAGACCGGGAAGAAGTCCACACTCCCCCAATAGAAATCATTAAAAGTTGGTATAATCATTCCTCAAAGCCAGCTGATTGTCACAGTTACACATCCATATCAGTATCTACTATACGTTTTTATTTATTAACCATAATTCAACACAAAGTTTTATTAATTTTGCACATTTTGCCAATTTTGAAAACTATCTTCTACAAAAACAGCTCTAACACATTATTCCCCTCTCCATCCTGAATTAAAAAGTGAAAGAATGACATTAACACGCCTTATAATGCCAGAGTTACAGGCGCAAACCTACAAAATCTGCATATGATTCGATTGTTTTCTGCAGTTTGAAGTTTCTGCTTATTTCCTATTACATTGTCATCTGTTTCTCTACTAATTTCTTTATTCAGTTTCTTTGGCTAATTTTTCTTGTTTCATTCAGCAGAAAACTGCATTCCCACTTTGCTGTTTCTCCGAAACAGCTTTTACTAGTTTATTTTATGTTTATTAATTTATTTAACTGAGATAAGGTCCAGGAAAAAAAAATACTTATACTGCAGAGTCACATAAAAGTACTACGGTTAAACTTCATTTACCACAAAAATCACAGAAACTTCTTAATTAAAAAGTAAAAGAATAACTGCTGTTTTATTTTTCTATTCTACATATTTTATACTCTACATATTCTACATATTAGTTCCAATTTTTTATTTCTCTTTTTCAGTTTCAGTTTAACAAATTGCATTTTTATACATTGTGTTTCTGTCTTCACACACATTGATCGATTCAATGTTGTTGCTGTTTATGCAGACCAGAGGAAAGCGCAGCATGGTCTGTTAAAATTAACTTTAAAAATACATTTTGGAAAACTCAATCGGAAAAAGAGAAATATAAAAAGTTTAAATTTGATCAAATAAAATTAGATTTAAAAAAAAATTTAGAAACTGAAATAAAATTTGAAAGGTAACATTTTAAGCATTTGATTTGAAAATATTTCCAGCTTTTCTTTTTTATTTATTTTTTTTATTTTGAATACAAATTGTGATAAAAAAAACTTGGAGATATAAGATAAATAAAGAACACATAATTAATACAATTTGAGAAAATCAACAATTTTTTTCCAGCTTTTATTGATCTCTATTCAGTTTATTTCTATAGCTTCAATTCACAACACATGTCATCTCAGGTCACTTTTCCAGTTCACCAGATCATAGATTGATTCAAAGTTTTTCTATCTAAGGAAAACCAGCTGATTGCATCGACTCATTGACTCTTCAGCAATCCCTCACACTAAACATGCTTGTAGAGCAGTGGAGAGGAAAAACTTCGCACACACAACAGGAAGAAACCTCAGCAGAACCAGGCTCAGTGTGGCCGGCCATCTGCTGAGGCAGACTGGGGTTCAAGGAGACAGAAGCAGACATAGAAAAAGAAGCATAG
>JAGKQL010000041.1:42037447-42051588 GCA_018398635.1 Cyprinodon brontotheroides | reverse complement strand
ACTTTTAAGGCTAGGCTTAAAACTTTCCTTTTTGATAAAGCTTATAGGTAGAGTGGCTCAGGTTATCCTGAGCTATCTCTATAGTTATGCTGCTATAGGCTTAGACTTTTGGAGGACATAGGGACCCCCATTTCATCATTCTGCTTCATTCTATCTCTATTCTCCTATTCTGCAGAATCTGTTAGTTCAATCTCTAACCTTCTGCTCTCTCTGCTTTTCCTCAGAGTAGCTTTGCCTCGTCTGTTCCTGTTTGGCTGTGACACCATCCTGGAAAGAAACATCAGCTGTGCTGCTTCCATCAACACCCTTGTTTATAGATGTTGGAGATCGGCCTGTTTTCCAGTGTGGTCCTGTTTCTCTGACCGTGACTGAGTACATTTGCTCTCTTCGTCCTCTGACATGGGAGCTGGCTCGGAGCTCGTCTGCCTGGCTGTGTGTTTCCTGGATGGGGCCGCCTTTTACAGCTGCTTTTTGTATCTCTGCTTCTGTCTCCTTGAACCCCAGTCGGCCTCGGCAGATGGCCGCTCACACTGAGCCTGGTTCTGCTGGAGGTTTCTTCCTGTTAAAAGGGAGTTTTTCCTCTCCACTGTCGCTACAAGCATGCTTAGTGTGAGGGATTGTATTTGAGTCAATGAGTCAATGCAATCAACTGGTTTTCCTTAGACAGAAAACTTTGTATCAATTTGACTGTATGATCTGGTTGAACTGTAAAGTGCCTTGAGATGACGTGTTGTGAATTTGGCGCTATATAAATAAACTGAATTGAATTGAATTGAATAACTGGAGCAGAGGATTTCACTGTTATTTGGAGCAAGGCGAAGATGCCGATTATGGCGAGCTTAACGCAGAGTTTAAAGGACTTAAAAAATGGCCAAATAAAAGTAGTGATTTCTATCGCAGGACTCCTGCTTATGACAGAGCCTCTTCTCATGACCTTTAACTGTGTGTGGAACAGTTTGCAAAGCTAACAGGCTACACAAAGCGGCCAGAGCTTATAAAAGTGAACTTTGTTCCTGCGTTTCTTCTGCATGTATTATTTGCTCCTCCTTAGATGTGAATATGCTATGTTTTTATGGCTGGCCAATAAAGACTCAGGATTCCTAGTTCTCAAACAGCATGATGCATGCTGGGAAATGTTTTGTCTTGCAACCAGAAAAGATAAGAAAGGTATGGAAGAAAGACAAGACATGACGACTTTGGAGCTTGGATCAGAAAAGCAACAGCTGGAGGGGAAACAAAGCTAAAGCAGGTTTGTTAACTCTGTTCCAGGAAAGAAACTCATCTCTGCAGACATGTATGATGGGTATGAATCTGCATCCTAAAAGCAAACTTGAAATTAATATTTCAGAGAATTAAATCATAAACACGGCAAATGAAATTCCAGCTTGAAAACCAATATTAATCTGTAAGTGTTTCAATTATCTATTTTTTTTTAAACCAAAGAATGATGTCCTTAAAGAAGAAAACTGTGTTCCAGACATTTTTAACCAAACTTAAATTTATTTATTTTTTAGAAAGACCCTAGAATGTTCTTCAGTATTGGGATTTAATGCTAATATTAATGTTGTAGCTATCTGTGCATGTCGTAATGTTAGCTAATCTAATATTTAACCTGCAAAAGTACCTAATTGCACTTAACATATTCTTTAAACTGATCTACGTTTAATGCACAACAATAAAATATCTCTCATTCAGCCCATTAAAGACACACCACATCTGTTTCTCTCCATCTTTTTCTTTTTTACCTTTATTCTGTAAATATTATAAAGTTTCTTCAAACTAGTGCTAAAAATTAGCTTCTTCAAACAATCTTCTAAGGCCTGCTGTGTTAGTATCACAAATCAGCCGACGGATTTTTATTTCTCAGATGAAAGTATAATTTTTCTTTGCTCATAGATTGTGTGGCAGATAAAGAGAAGGTGATGATGATCCAGAGAAACATCAGAGGGCAGATTATAAAACAACAAATGAGCCGTCGGTCAGAGATGTGGGGGCCGCTTTACCAAAGCGGGGCTCTGATCAGCGCACCTTTCCAGCTGTGGGAATCTGCCACCTGAAACAGTCAAACATAAACAGGAGACAAAAACTGTTCAGTTGGAGGCTTTATAGAGTGGACAAAAAAAGGGCAGAGACATAGACAGGTATGGGGTATTGCAGGCTAACAAAGAACCCAAAAGACCCCCATTCCAAAGGGGGGGACCCGTTCATCCGTTTCTATTTGCATGTTTTCTAAACTAAAACCAGGCTTTGTTGGGCTGCTGGATAAAACCTGGAACTCAACGCTATTTTTGACATTTTGAATTGTGGAATAAGCACTACCTGTATGGGAAGAGAAGTCGTGGATTGCTTTTTTTAGCATTTTGGAATGAACTTTAAAAACAAAACCTTTGCAGCGCTCTTTTACCTGATAACCAAAAGACTGTATTGTAGCGGCACTCCAGCTCTTTTAGTTTCTTCTGGCAATCGCGATGGAAAAACAGTTCAGGTTTTGAAACGCGAAAGCAATTCCAGATAATGTTCTTCAACTTATGATGTTTATCCTGAAAGAAAACAAAAATAAGAGATCATCCACATTCGTATAAAATAAACCCGGTCAAAAACTGTGTTCCTTCCAGCATATCTGTTTTTCCTTCAGTCCTTACGTATCACAGCAATTAAAAGCAAAAAAACAACACGTATACAATTAGCAGCATGCAGGAAGCCCAAAAATATGCATTTCAAATTGCATTCTGTGCTTTTCATATTAGAGTTTTAAACTTAAATTATAATCTTAACATCAAACAAAATTATCAATCTTGTATTTTAACCCTTTCTAAAACTATAAATGAATTTGTCTCAAATTGGCTCTTACACTAATGTTGTGTTCAGTATCTCACCTGCATTTTCCGATAAAGAAACCTCAGCTTCTGGTTCAGACATTCGATCTCCTGCGAAGGAAACAGACTAAATGTGGGAACAAGTCACCGTTTTCCAAATCTCAAGTTGAGACAGTTAATTTCAAGTCCTTCAAATCTATTTTTTAAAGGCGTTTTTTTAGGCGTTAGCTACAAGTGAGTGTGTAGTTGTCTCTGCTCCATTTATTCTGTGTATTTACGCTGAGTCTTTACACCAACAGCAACCCGAGCGTGAGGTCTCTTTTATTGTAAATCAAAATGAAAAGATGAGAGAAACAAAGTAAATGAAAAAAATATTCAAACAGTAAAGGTAGTAGTAGGTTATTTTATAAGTGAAATCAAATATCTTGTTTTGGTCTGCAGAAAGTGCTCAACAGAAAACCTCATGGTGACATTTTGCTTATAGCTCCTTTAAAAAAAGAGGGAAGCTTGTCGCCACTGACAGAAAGCTGTACAGTGGCATTATGGGAAGTATGAATTGATAAATTATGTTTGTTCTGAGCTAAAGATTTAGTTCAAACGTCGCTTGTTGTTAAAGGAAAGCTCTATGTCTACACCTTGGAGCTTTCTCCCTTCAGTTCTTTTTTTCTGAAAAGAGATCACTGGGTGTTTAAATAACACTTCTGTTACGCTCAAAAATGTAGGTTCATAAAAAGAGAAACTGAGTCCACACAGAAGAGGGATTTTTTAACGGCTTCTGCAGGAGGAGAGAGTTACGTTCAGCTACATCTACTCTCTGAATGACTTCTTCTGCAAAGCCTTTTTATTAGCAGATCATTACACATGGGTGGGTTACAAAATAGAGTGTTCTTCTCAGGTCATAGGACAAAATGCTCCTCTGATTGAATCACAGAATAGAGTGGTCTCCTGATAACTGCGATTAGGCTTGCACAAACATCAGCAGTTTTCTACCACCGTTGCATGACAGTTTGCAATAAACAAAGTGAAGCATCTTATTTCTACAATGTTTTATATGTACATACATTAACTTTATAATCATCATTGAATAAACCTAACAACTTCATAACTTATATGTATTGAATAACCAGGAGACGTGACAACAGTTGCTTAGAGTTACAGAAGGCAGCTGCTCACCAACCGGGTTCACTTCTCTGGAAGTGGCCTCGATTAACAGTTATAAAAGCATTTTATGCATCTCCAGACTGACACATCATCACATCATTACATGTTAGCAGATGAGCTTATCAACATATTACACGTTTTTAGATCAAGGACAAGGCTGTCATTCCTTTCCCAAATCTTTGCCACATACAGAATGGAGATTATAACTGTATATCCTGACAGAGGAAATGTCCTTTTAGCTCCATGTCTGGCGATCTGGCAATAAGAATAATTTGTCTTGATGCCAAAAAGAGCCCAACAGATTTTACTTTCACCAAGTGTAGCAGTACGCTCGCGCTATAGTGTTCCGCTTTGATTTATGAATGTAAATATCTATATTATTAATTATGCAGGGAGTATTTCAGATTATATGGATTTAATCTGAGCTTAAGATCTTTTTAAAATGTATTAAGAATACTTTGCAGAATTTTTACATTTCTTATGAACATTTTGGAAAATCATTTTGACTTTTTTTATTTTACTTTTACAAGTATTTGGTTTTTTATTTAATTATTTCGAGGCTTAATCAGCACAAATTCACGGGAGTTACGTTGTCATGGCAACATCAAGCGAGCTAGAGGTCGCCGGGTTAAGAGGTATCCCGCTCGCAGCAGCAGATCAGTAAATTAACATAGACTAATGACAGAAACGAGGAGGAAATATGGCAGAGAAACACATTTCGGATTTGTCTGCTTATAAGAGTGTTGGATCAATTATGTATAAGTTGCTTAATGTTTGTTTTGATGATGTATAATGTGTGACATATTACTGTTCCAGAGAGGTGTTGCACAAGCAGAATAGAGTCAACTCTCAGGAAGTATTGCTCCAAGCTTAACGAAACCAGGAGGTTCTCGGACCATTTGACATAAGACATTTAAATGCAAATTGACCTGTTCACTGAGGCTGCAAATTGAATTGTATTTCTTGTTTCCTATTCCTTTAGCACCACCTCAGCTTGTGTAACTAGGGAGCCCCCCTCTGACTTTAATAAATAGCGAGGAGAAAGCTGAAGACGGGCAGAGTGGGGTGGAGATTTGTAAACTCTGCAGTCTCTTCCTACTCTCCTCGTGAGTAAAACTAAATTAATTGTCTCTGTGCCTTCTTTCATTCCCTGTATATATGTATGATGTTTTAGGTGCTTATACCTGACAAAGAGACTTTATCTCCACGACCATCTAGATCTCCCAAACATTTGGACACCTGTAACCAGGCAGGGCGCCCTGCCTGTAGCTCTAAGGAAGAGCATGGTGCCGTTGCGCACTTTCACATCTATTAGTGTAGTTTAATAGTATTTTAGAGTGTTATTTTGTTATTTTTATCCTGTGTTCTTTGTGTAATGGAGAATTGTTCAATAACATTTAAGTAGTAGAATATAATTATTTCCTTGTTGTTTTCGTAAAAGGATTTTGGAGCCAATAGTCACATGTGACATAAATGCAGTGATTTAGGTTCATGCCAGCTGACCAAATCTACGTTGTTATAGTGTTATTGTGAACTTTAATTAATGCCGCATATATTCACCTGAGAAATGATGATATCTGTGTGTTACAGACCCTGGTTGCACTGAAGTGTATATGACAATAAAGTAGGGAATCTCAATCTATTTACTTATTTATTTTTATTCAATTTTAAATAGGCCTATAGGCTCATAGGTCTTTTGTTCCCGAAATAAAAAAATCAGAACTCTTTGTTCAAAGTGACTTCCAGCTGCCCTGATGCAGGGTGTGGAAAGACAGAGATGGTCTGGGTTTATTACAGGATGAGTTGAATCATTTAATGTAGCTCGCTTATTAAATAACAGCTGTTTCAAACATACAGGTCCAATTCAGGTCCCAAATGATTGCTGTAAAGTCAGGTCACATGTCTCATAATTTTTTTAAGTCAAGTTCTTAGTTATTAAATTGAGCATTTAGTCCAAGTCATGTGACTGGAGTCCCTACCTCTAATGTTTAGATAGATGCATGCTCTGTCAGAGCAGAGGTAAATGCAACCTACCTGCATCAGCTTCTCATTGTGTTGCAGTTTGATCTGAGGCAGAAGGTCATTTAGTCTCTGGATCTGCAGAAAAACAAAATAAGCACATGTTGTGGAGGAGAGATGGAGTATCAGCCTGTAAATGGTTCCTGCTTTTGTGTTCTTTTCTAATCTGATGTTTCCCACTTACCTAACAGAGCACATCTCGCCTTCCTCATCCTGCAGGTTTACTAGTGGCTTCCAAGAATTTCTAAAAAGTAGAATGGGAGGCAGATCTTTTGTTATCAGGCTCACTCCTCCCTGTGGAACCAACTACCAAGTTTTAGTCCGTGAGGCAGACACCCTGTTCTACTTTTGTAAACCAGCCCCTTAAAACTTTCCTTTTTGATAAAGCTTTTGTTAGAGTGGCTCAGGTTATCCTGAGCTATCTCTATAGTTCTGCTGCTATGCCAAAGCTCTTAGACTGCTGGGAGGACATAGGGACCCCTTTTTCATCATTCTGTATCAGTTTATCTCCCATTATTCTCCCATTCTGCAGTATTTGTTAGTTTAACTCCTAACTTTATGTAGTTTCTGCTTTTTCTCATGCTGGTTTTATCTGGTCTGTTCCTGTTTGGCTGTGACTCCATCCTGGAGAGAAATCTCAGCTGTGCTGCTGTGCAGGTTATGTCTGAAATATATCATTGACTGATTTCTGCATGAGGAACTCTACAAAACTCCAAGCTTGACCCATTTTAATCCTAAACCGCTTTCTTTTTAATATAATTTCTACAGAATGAATAAATAGTGAACATGTTATTATCATAGTAGAAACAAAATATTTAGGCAGAACTAAAGAAAACTAATCTCTTTATCCCTGAATGTTCTGATGAGGACTTAAAATGAAACGATCCCACAGAGAAACTCTTTGCTTCCATCAGGCGGCAGCATCTTACCCGTCTGTCTACAGCCTGCAGTCTGGTCTTCATGCTCCTGTTGATCACAGTCATTGGAATGGTTCTGGGTTTGGGACGAACTGAAGCATAAAAACAAACATTAGCTCAAGGAAAAACTGAATTTTACAGCAGATAATTAGCTGCATATTAACTTACATAACTCAATAACTAGTAGGAAACCAACCTTTATGATAAAAATATAATAATCATTACAGTACCTCTTCTCTGCCTTATGAAATAAGTTTTCGGTGTGTTTTTAATGCATTGGTTCCAAAAAAATAACTATCCAACAAACTCACAACCCCCAACAATATATAGTATTAATTCACTCTATATTTATTTATACATATAAAGTAATCTTGTTTTAAAAAATGTTGAAATAATTACTATTTTATAAATTTTTATTATTTAATTTAGTGTTTTTAATGTATTTTTCATTATTTAATGTAAAATCTTATTATTTAATTGTGTATTTTACAATTTTATGCTACAATTTTTTGTTTAAAAATACAAAAAAGTTAAAGCACAAATTAAAAATGAATACATAAATAAATCACAGTGTGATTTATAGAAGCTACAAGAGGAGGACAATCTTTTAATGTTTTTAAGGAAATTTTTTTATCTCCTAATTCTTCACCGTACTATTTCTGTTGGTAGAAATTAATGGACGTTTACATTATAACCAGTAGTAGATCCTATAAAACAATTATTCTTTTTTTAAATTATAATTATTATTTCTATTCTGCACCACTCTAGCCTTTCTGTGGATGTATTTTTTTATTTTTTTCATTAAATCATTTTAAAGAAAAGTTGTAGCTACGGCCTTTAATTCCTTGTTCCAACTATAAATGGAAAACCAATATGCAAAATAGTAGGGTATCTTTATTATATCTAACTAACTTTATTTGTAGAAGTGAAATTATTAGGTTTACATTTCTGTATTGCTTTTAAATAAAGAAGGGTGTTATATCGTTTAATTATGTGATTAAATGTCTTTAAGTCTCATTTAGCGTCTTTTCTTCTGGTAATATTTTTTACAACTTCCAGACTTTCAAACAAACCGCAATAACAAAATACCCATTAACCGCGGGATTTGACCGCCGCGTTGAAAGAACCTGGTTTCACGCGTGGAGAAGCACAGTCCATATTATCATCCCTTGGACCGTCGTAGATGCGAACACACCATGCCGTCACATACGTGTTCGCCACGCAGTTATGGGATGAGCCGTTACCCGAGCGCCCTTTATAGCCCTCATCTGCATGGATGGCTCTATGAAATAATGTGTTTGCGCTATTCAGTGCATCTTAAACATTCCTGTACCTCTAAAGCTAAAAACAAACAATGGATCTGTTTTTAAAAGCTTGAACAGTGTAAAGCGCAGCAATACAGTTGATTCCTTCACACAATCATTGCACTTAAACCTTGTAGAACAGAAGACCTCACTATTCAGCCAGCCCCCACAATCTTCTAAACAAAAACAAGACTTTGTCAAGCTACTGTATAAAGCCTGGAACTCAACGCTATTTCTGACATACTGAATTGAAAAAGGAAGTGAAACGTCTTTCAAACTTGGAAACAAAAGTCCAGTGAGCCAAGTCGTAAAGCCGTCGCTCCAACGGGTTGTACCTCCTCGGTCCCCGAGTGGCGGTGCCCGACTTTACACGCCAGAATGAAGTGAATGTGATTGGTTGTTTAACAAGGGGACGGGATTGTTGTGGCGGAAGGTTCGAAAGCAAGTTTGGTTGTGGACGGTTTGTGGGAAGCATCTTGGCCCATCAGCATGTAACACTTAGTGCTAGCAGGTTCCCAATGGGAAATTCCATTGGGACCAAGTAGCACTAAATTGGTGACTTAGAAACGAATGTCAAGGAACGCTATGGACAGAGTGGTGCATGCAAGAGGAGGAGTAGTTTAGCAGTCGGAGGTCGCCAGTATGAGTCTCCTCCGTCTCATCCATTTTATTTAGAGGAGTGAAAGCGGGACGCAAGATGTTAGGAAGAGGACGCCAGGGGCGTAGCAGAAGCTTGGTTTGCGGCCAGAAAGGCTTCCAGCCGCATAGCTTGGTGCCTCGCCTCTAACGCTGCTCAAAGTCTGTTAGTTCTTCACGCTTCGAAGGCGACACACAGACGCCCATCCTCGCGGAAACACCGGGGACGAACTCAATGGGAAAGGAAAGGATTCTGATTTCAGCCGTTAAGCAGATATTAGCTGTCGACATACGAATCAAGATGCTATGACTGAAAACATTTGATTGACAGATGACCGCTGATATATGATTGGCCAATGAATTTAGGGTGTTCAGGCTGACGTAGAACCAACTGGCCTGCAGAAGATACCAAACAAATAACATTTCTAAATTTAAGACAATATTGTTCGATAAAGAGAACACTTTATATATTACGTTTAAGTCAGAATGATTTGACATTTCAATACGCGACTTCCACTTTAAATCCGGATGATCTGCGCATCCGGCATTTTCATCCGAGTGATCTTCACCACCATGTCCACGACCTTCAATATCATTGAACCGGAGAAGCTCAGGCCCGCGAATGCTGTAAGATGATCTTAAAGAGATGTTATAAAACACAAATTGCAAAATAAAACTGTAAAACAGTCAATTTTGCCGTGCCCAGTCATGTTGCATTGCTAAGAACTAACTAAAATATTTGCGATAGAAGGTCTGTCTGTATAAAGTGGAACCAAAATGATTCTGTTTTCACAACACAGCATTATATTTATAGTCTATCGGCTTCTGGAGCAGGTCAGAAGCCGATAGTGAAACGAGTGATGAGTGTCATGCAGATATTTTACAAAAGTATTTATACCTGTTGAACTCTTTCTCATCTTTTTTTTCACATTGTAATCTTAAACTTTACAACACAACTCTTTTATCAGAAAAGATTGGAGAATTGTAGCATGCAACACAAAAGTTAACAATAAAATTGCTTTATTAAAAAGCTAAAAAATAAAAAACCGGGAAGGGGAGACAGATGATCTGGTTACCTGTTTGATTATGTTGCCTGGAGCTCCAAGAGGAAAGGAGACTTCTCGAAGAGCAGCAACTTCTTCTGCAATAAATACTCAACATTAATGTAAATAAGGATTTCTAAATCAATAAAAACAGGTAAATGATGTGATAAATGCTCAATGACGTTCGAAACACAGTCATTTACTATTTAAAGTCTCTTCATGGCCTCTGAAAGCCACAGTCCTTTCTTCCCACAATCCTTTAATAGTGGTGATATCTATGGGCTAAATCACAGGATGTCTGTAGATTTGACATTTGCAAACCCTCTCCACTAGAAGCTTTTACTCGCTCACCATGTTTCACATTGTTACAAATGTTCCTGGGTACGTGGTGCGGAAATTCTCTGTTCTGTGAGGAGGTGTCATGATCTTGGCGCCTGATTACTCATTTCATTGACCTGCCTAGCTCCGCCCAGTTCTCATTACTGTAGACTCTATTTAAACGGCCATCAACCAGTCATCAGTGCCAGATTATTCTCTAGCCTTTGGTGTGTTTCTAATTGCCTCATCTTGACCTGTTCTATCTGTGGACCACTGACCTGCCTCTCCCTGTTCTGATCTGTTAGCCTGACCTGTCCTCAGACTCCTGCTGGATTCTGCCAGTGTACCGAACCTTGAACTGATTCTTGACACCGTCTTAGATTTCTAAAATGGTCTATGGAGTTCAGTGCAGTGAGGAATGCTCTGATCTTTATATTGGAAAAATCAAACAACCTCTCCACAGACGCATGGCCCAACACAGAGGAGCGCCCTCCTCTGGACAAGACTCTGCGGTACATCTAAACCTTATGGACAAAGGTTTGAGGACCAGAATGTTCACATTTTGGACAAAGAAGACAGGTAGTTTGAGAGGGGCGTGAAGGAAGCCATCTCTATGTTAAGACAGTGCAAACAAAACTAGAGGGGATGCGGATTCAGGTTTCAGCTTTCCAGCGCCTACAGTGCAGCACTGGCCAGTTCAGCCAGGCCAACTTCCCCCTCAACGACAAACCCTTTACAGAGACAGAGACAGAGACAGGCTAGAGAGCGCAGGCTAACAAAGAGCTTTAACGACCCCCCATTCCGGGGGACCCGCTCATCTGTTTATATTTCATGTTTTCTAGCAAACAGCGCAGTGCTTTTGAGCTGTTCTGCAAAAGCTCTGAAACTCAACGCTATTTCTGACATTTTTGAATTTAAAAAGTTTTGGATGGAAGTGAAATGTTAAAAGTCTGGTAATGAAGCGGTAAGTACCCAGCTGTCAAAATGTTACCCATTGTTTCAAGTTATTAACAGAACTACAGTTTAATGGCTTCCTTATTGCTATTAAATGTGGGAAGTAGAAAAGCATTCAGGGTTGTAACTTACACCTATAACTAAAACTCACACATGATCTGGATCATTACCTCTGGTAAAAAAATAAAAATAGGTCCTTGAAATCCCTTCATATGTCTTTCATTGATTCTGCTAACAAACCAACATTCGCTTTTTTTGTCCTCAGTAAAATAAATACCAACTCTGCTGCTGAAGGTGTCAATAGTCACTGCTGCCCCCCTCTGGTTTAATACGGAACTGCTTATTCTGCCAAATATCCCCATCTCACAATGTTAGAGAATCTTTGAAAAAAATGACTCTTTCCAGATTATAATATGGATCATCGCTGAAATTTAATAGGCTGATCCTTGACATGAAAACTGAAAATGAAAACAAACAAACACAGCTGCATCAGTCTTTTATAGCAAATCTAAGGCAAACCTCTAAGTCTACAGTTCTCAAGATAAACTCTTGGTCTTGTTGAGAAAGGCTGAATAAGGATCAGAGATTGTAAATAGGGTTGATATATGAAACTTGACTCAGCTAGTTCGTATTTTTGCCTTTCCTTGATATACTTTAACAACTTCTACCTTCAAGGTGAGTTTATTATCTGCAGTCTGCCTCCCTGCCACGAGCAAACTGGTTCAGTTTCAGCTGCAGGTCTTTAATTAAACTGCAGAAGATCTTGGATGTTGCAGGTAGATCCATTAAACTTTGAACATTTAGACGAGTTTTTATTCTAAGAGATTAACAGAAATCTGTTCAGTGAAGACAGAAATATGTCCCATCAATGATTCTGTAAAATCTAAGCGGCACAAAAAGAGACATCTGGGTGTTTAACAACCAAATTATTAGGAATTTTAGCAACTAAAATGTAAATTTCAGGGGTTTTTTTCCCATATAATTGGAACAATGCTGCCAAACGTTACTCTCTTATTAAAGGTGCTGCAGGAAGCAACATTAAGAAATAAGTTTTAAAATGGCTTCTATTATCAATTTCATGAACAATTTCATTTATATAGAACCATAGCATACAGTTATAGAGCACGTTAAAAACACACTGACTAAACTCCTGCACCCTCTATAGCTCTATCCATAGAGAGAGAATCAAATGAGCAGAGATGTTGAAAATTATAAACCTTTGCTGAAATAATTTGGTTTCTATAAACTGAAATCATGTTTGTTATTGAGGGTTTTAGTCTTAGATTATTGTGTTTTATTTTGTGACAGAAATCATCAAAAATCTGCCAAAACTTGTCTTTTTATGTCTAAATACATTTATATATTTACTGAAATGAACTGATTATATTTTTATCTTTTGTCTTCCAAAAACAATTATGTTATGCTTTTTTCTACAATCATCATCATTTCAAGATTTCTCTTTTTTTTATTATTAATTTCGGGTTAAAAGCTGAATAAATGCGTCACTTCACCGAGATTAAAACACGCAAACATTAAAAAAAAAACCTTTGATTCCTCAAATAAGACTAAAAAAATAATCCAGACTACAAAGGCAAACAATTCACCCATCTTGTGTTGACATAACGGTCGCCATGGAAACAGATGCACATTTTCCCGCGGGCTGTAAACTGCGTGGGAAACTAGGAAGTTACGGACCGGTTGTGTCCACGCGCTTCACGGCGATCCACGCCGATGGTTGCTGAGAAGATTTATCCAGACTGACAGGAGTCATTTCTTTAATTATCCAGAACGATTTAAACCCGAGCTGGTCGCACATCCGGTAGGGATTTTCAAAATAATATGCAGACAGGAAAACATTGATATAAAATAGATATTTATACTAAATAGATATTTATACTAATATATTAAACTAATATGAGATAAAATAAGTCACTTTTATTACAAATGAAAGGCATTTTTTTCCTTGGATGAACTTGTTTATTATGACAAAGAGATGAAAGATAAAAAAAAAAGACATTTGTTATTAAACCAAGAGGCCCTCTGGTGGTCATAGCTGTTAACTGCATGTAAGTAACCGTTTTTCTCTTTAATTGCTGAGTTAATACTTAATTTAATTAGCTGATGTTTATGGAGGAGGATTAGGGCGAAAAAAGAATTTGAAAATTAACTGATTTTTATATATTATTTTAGTTTAATATGGGGGGAAAGTCAGAATTCTGACTTTAATCTGAGAATTGTAGATCTTAATGTAGATGGGCACCATGAAGGCAGAGATGTGGAGAACTCAGCTTCAATGGCAGAGGTGTGAGTTCTTTGGGAGGAACAGTAACACACTGGTCGAAAATGACTGAATTAGGCAACTTTTTCCGTCCCTGTGGGGTCCCTGGTAATGCTGTTTAATTAATGGAAGAACAGAAGGTGATTAAAACAAGAGAGTTAGTCTATAAAACAGACATGGCTACGACTTGATGCTGACATGTTTGTTAGCTGTCAGAATTCTGACTGTTTTCCCATATTAACCTGAAATAATATATATTTTTTAAAAGTGAACGGTGGGGGTCAAAGGTCTTCTTCTTCTTCTTATGAGGTTTTATGGCGGTTGGCAAACTTGTGAGATGTGTATTGTTGATGTGCAGAGCCATAGCTCTGTTGAACCGTCCATTCCACCTGCTCTTAGCAGCAATGATTTTATGGGATTCTTTATAAATAAGATTGATCTTATTAAAAATAAGATCATAAGCACTCCTCTATCCGCGATTGTATCTGAGGTAGTCATGGAATCTGAACCGGGTTTAGACTGCTTTGATGCAGTTGAACTTTCTGAATTAGCAAAATTATTGTCTTCATTTAAGCCTTCAACCTGTATGTCAGATCCAGTTCCAACCAGGTTATTTAAGGAGGTATACCCTTTGATCTCCTCCTCCCTTTTTAGATGTGATTAATCTATCTCTGTTACAGGGATATGTACCTAAA
>JAGKQL010000041.1:42017129-42032447 GCA_018398635.1 Cyprinodon brontotheroides | reverse complement strand
TAAGTTTAAAATGTTCCAATGCTCCTGAATGCACCATAGCTTTCTGAAGCGCAGCGAACGCATCTCACTGGTCTGTGAACGCTGTGCTTTGTAGGTGCGCGTTTGATTTTCCACTTAAAGGAGAAGTTCGGTTTTTAACACTTTTAGCCCATTTTCTGTAGTGTCCAGGATGAAATCGAATGATCGACACCAAAAGTTTGACAATTGGTCCTGTCTCTGCTTTTTGGCTCATTTAGAATCCCCCCCTGGCTGCTTTAGAATGGCTTTCATAGAGCATGTCCGATAATGTCAGCAAACGGCGCCAAACGTTCTTTTTTTAAAATATGCTTTACTCACCGTGTCGTCAGCTGTTCAATGAGTTTAAAAAAGTTTCGTGAAGAAAACGTTCCTGTAGTGTTTTTATTTAGCATTTTGTAAAATCCCATTTGAGTTCTGTAGGAATAGTCAATATTCGCTGCCACGGAAGCGGAAATGAGGCCTGTTTACACAATTATGTAGTCTTTTAAGCTTCACTCTGTGTACTCGGCGAGTAGGAGTGCTAGATCTGTTAAAACATACTTTTAAAACTCTATGAAAATGGAATACGAGAAAGGTGGATTTCTTGATTCTCGGCGTCGAGATTACACAGAGTGGGGCGAAAAGACTACAACTGTACGTAAACCGAGGCCATTTCGTCTACTACATTCCTAAGCCTAGGGCAAAAGGGCTAGAACCCGGCCCTGTGGGGCGAGGCATGCACACTTTTGGGCATAACACCGTTCATAACCTGATTTTATCGGCAGCAGAATTAAACGTTTACAATTAAACACGTAGTCAGACATCATGGCATTAAAAATAAACTGGTTTCCCAAGGAAGGAGATACACTGAAAAAAAACAATTACCGGTAGTTAAAAAAAGAAAACTAAAGTCAGACATTTATTGTAACAAAGGGATCTGTGAGATAAGAAAGAAGTGTGAAATATAACAAGACCTGCCTGGTTCCTGTCCATCCAGATCAGGTTCTCTGGGCTGAGGAAAAGAAACCAGAGAGAAAAATATGAGCCTTTTGTCTCCTGATAAAAGCTCTTATATTTCCGGATCTCCTCCAGCATCTTCTGCTCTTTTTACAGAACAGTTGTTGCTTTTTTTAACCTTAAATGTGCTGCAGCAGCATCCAGCCTTTAAACCCCATAAAGCCAAGTGTATCATAATTGATGCATGAGTTTTTGAGACTTCTGCATCCTCAGTGTGAAGTTTTTGTTGTTGAAACACTGACTTAAATATTCAGAAACATGTAGTGAATAGAAAATGTATTCTGAATTACCTAATGCATCAACTTTGATGCAAATAAATGATCTAATTTAACTTATGCACCATTTTCCAGAAAGGTCATTGACATTCTAATATTGGAAAATGTGAATGTTCTTTCAGTTATTTCAGGCTTTAAAGGGTTAAAACATATCAGCCAGATATGTGGAGCAGCAGACATCTGACACCGCAGCCCTGTGGAGCTCCACTTTCTCTCCTCCTGGTGCACCCCCTCCCCAGGGGAGCTTTAAAAGGTTGCAGGACGTCCCGTTCTCACCTGTCTCTCTGAGTTTTCCCCTCATCATCATCATCTCACCTCTTCTCCTGTTGACACCATGAGTCTGAGCCGCACCAAGAGAATCAGCTCCAGTAACTCTGTGCGGAGCAGCGGCGGCTCCAGAAGGTTGAGCGGCTTCGGTTCAGGTCAGGGGGGCTTCAGTGGCGTCTCTCTGAGCAGCAGCTCCCTGTACGCCGGTGCCAACGGGCACCTGGGCCCCGCGCTGACATCTCTGTCGGTTAACAAGAGTCTGCTGGCCCCCCTGAACCTGGAGATCGACCCCAACCTGTCCATGAGCAGAGCCCACGAGAAGGAGCAGATCAAGAGCCTCAACAACCGCTTCGCCAGCTTCATCGACAAGGTAAAGAAACCACCTGAGGCCGTTTCCATAGAAACAATCATTTGGTGAAGTTTTTTTCTTTTCCACTTATTTGACGGCGTATTAGGGCCAGGCTAGATTTTTTTTTAATCCCTCTATTTCGAGAATAAAGTCGTAAAATTATGAGAATTAAGTCGCAACGAGAATAGTAATAAAATTACGAGGATAAAGTTGCAAAATAACAAGAATTAAGTCGTAAAATTACAAGAATAAAGTTTTAATATTAGGAGAAACAAGTTTTATTTTATGACGACTCCTACAAGAATCTCTTTCTTCCCTAAAAGGATGAATGTGGAGCATCATGTGAAGTTCTACTTTAGCATCAGTTTGATAAATCGGGGAAATCTTTTAGCAGCAGCATCAAACTGGACAGGATGTCAAAGTGGACTCTGGTTGCTGATTGGTGGAGCTGGTTGGACGTCATCTGCTGGGCGGAGCTCCAAGCTTTTCTTTCTACACTAGAAAAACGATCTAGAAATAAGCAAGATTTCTTAAAATTAAATGCATTTACCCTTAATTTTATTAGGTAAATAGTTTGCCAATTGAATGAGTATTTTTATTCTTAGAATAAGATAATTAGATAAAATGCACTTGAAATAAAACAATTTCAATTGTGTTTTCTTATTTTGAGGTGTAAATTTTCTTGTTCCATTAGCAAAATAATCTACTTTTATCTCACCTCCAATCCAAGAAAAAATTCAACTTTATTTTAAAGAATAAATGACTTATCTAGATTTTTTACGTTTTTCCGGTGTATACCAAAACTGGTTGATGAATGACATTGACTTTATTCTAAGTAATAGAGAAGAAAAAATCTCTAGCCTGGCCCTAATACTCAGTCATATTGTTCGTTCAGATCCTTTTGATTCGCTGAAAATGTGAGAAAAAAACATTCAGTTCTTTTCTTTAGTCAAAGATGAAGGATTATCTGATTAATCAGCTCCATTAGAGCAATAAGATCTTTAAATCTTAAAAAAAGCTGTTTTGTTCGCAGCATTTTAATTTCTCTTTTAATTAGAAATTAATTAGACTAAATGATTTTTAAATAAATGATTAAATGAGATTAAAACAGCTTTAGTCACTTTGCTGAAGCTGTTTTAAATTTCACCCAAATAAAGGCAAAAAATAAACTTTTTAACAACACTTTATTTACACTATTCAAACAATAGAATCAATTACCGATGTGAAAATCATTAAATGAGGAGCTCGTTAAATTTTAGTTGTCCTTCATCTGATACAGTACATAAGAATTTGTTAACTGAATAAAATCCTATAAAAATCCTAAAGAAAAGTTGAAGCAGCTGCTGCTATTGCTGCGGTTATAAATCAGAAAATGTGAGCAGTGTCCTTGAAGCTGCTGAGGAACGTCGATGGGCAGATTTCCCACAAAAAGGAGGAGCCGTTTCGCCGATGGCGCCGGACATCGATATCCTTCCAGAGAGGATTCTCACGGAGTGGGTAACACCCTGACAATAAAGGCTTTGTTGACCCCTCTCAGCAGAATACAGATACCTGTCATTTCATCCACAGGATATGGAAGCCCATTACTGCCAATTGAAAGTAAAACAAATGGAACATGTTTCGAACATCATGTATGAGGTTTAAAGTCTTATCATTGAGTAGCGGTGATTATGTGCATACTGCGTATAATGACTTGCACTAATTACGTTTTTTTTTACTTTCATTTGGCAGAAATGGGCTTC
This sequence comes from Cyprinodon brontotheroides, assembly GCA_018398635.1. Classification (NCBI taxonomy): domain Eukaryota; kingdom Metazoa; phylum Chordata; class Actinopteri; order Cyprinodontiformes; family Cyprinodontidae; genus Cyprinodon; species Cyprinodon brontotheroides. The sequence goes on along the minus strand of JAGKQL010000041.1, from coordinate 42,028,800 downwards.
CATAGTTTAAAGCATTTCTTGCCTAAATAAAAACAAACTATGAATAAATCAGTGTTATTTCTGCTCTGAAAGCAGAGAACTGGTTACATTAAATTATTTGAGTTTGTTCAGTGATGCTCATGAATGAGAAGCATTGGAAACAATATGGAGTCATTTGTGATTTAATTTACCCTAAAACCCGTATAACTGTATTAAATAAGCTTACATAACCCAAACCTTCAGTTAATTATACAGTTTGAATTTTTCTAAATGCCTCTAAACTGAATTTTAAAACGAACAAAATACTAAACTATAAATATTAATAAAATATGTAAAACATCAGTTTTTTTTAAATGAATATGAACTTCAAAAGGATTTACTGAGGAGAATAGAATAGAATAGAGTACAATAGAATAAAACAGAATACAACAGACTAGAATAGAGTAGAACAGAACAGAATAGAGTGGATTAGAACACAATACAATACAATAGAATAGAATACAATAGACGGAATAGAATAGATTAAAACACAGCAGAATACAATAAAACAGAATAGAACAGAATAGAACAGAATAGAATAGAATAGAATAGGACAGAATAGATTAAAACACTAAGAATACAATAGAATAGAGCAGAATATAACAAAGTAGAAGAGAATAGAGCATAATAGAATATATTAAAATACAATAGAAAACAACAGAATACAATGGAATATAACAGAATGTAAAATAATAGAAGAGAGTAGAATAAAACAGACTACAACTGAATAGAATAGAACAGAATAGATCAAAACACTAAGAATACAATACAACAGAACAGAATAGAATAGAGCCGAATATAACACAGCAGAATAGAATACAATACAACAGAACAGAATAAAATGGAATATAACAGAATGCAAAAGAATAGAAGAGAGTAGAATAGAATAGAACAGAGTACAACTGAATAGAATGGAATAGAATAGAACAGAGTACAACTGAATAGAATGGAATAGAATAGAACAGAGTAGAATACAATACAGCAGAACATAATATAACAGAGTAGAATAGAATAGAGAAATTAAAGGCTTCACATTCAAATACAAACTCTACCTATGAAAATAAAATATAACCCAGTTACAGTTATTTCCTGTTCTAAGTTCAGTTGACGATTTCAATAATCGATTAAAACGATTTATTTGATTTATTATTTTATTCCTAGTTTACGTCTTCCTCTAAACTGACGCATATTTTCCTACTATGAACAAATTACAGAAGCTCTTTGGGTTTCAGCTTAAGATCTGCATCTGAAATTATTTATTTCATTTTTTCATGGCGTCCTTTTTTTAAAACAGAGTGTTTTATGTAAGCAAATGTAAAATCTAATTTACTTAAATATTAACATTTTTTTCATTCAGCTCTGTAGATTAGCGCAGAGATTACAGATGTTAGATAAAGGAACTAATGACACTGCTTTATAAAGCATGTTTATTTCTTTATAGATACGTGAAAAATCATTTGTTTAATAATGAAACAACACGTCTCACTGAGAGAAGTTTAAACCATGAGAAATGGGGAATAAATGAAAAGCAAAGTGAAGCAGAGTGAAAGTTTCCTGCAGTAATATAATCCCACCTGTTCGCTCTTCATCAAACATTAAAGAGCCAAATTCTCTCCTGCAGAGAAGCAATGAGTTGGATGTTAGAGACGAGCTGCACTGGTTGAGCGGTGACCTACTTTAAATCTAAATGAAAGTCTGAACCTTTATGGGATCTAATGGCATATACTGAGACTTCTTATTGCAGAAACCATCTCATGAGTGACATTTAAACATTCTGTAAAAACCCAAAAAACATGAAGAATTCAGATGGGATTGAAAAGAGAAAGCCGCTCTCTGAGTGGATGATCCTGGATATTCAAGCTGCCTGACCCATTTGATTCCCATTGAGTGAGGCTGTAACCTGATCAATCCGGCCGGGCAGGATGCCGCGCTGCTGCATAGGCCCATTATTCTGCTCTGAACAGAACCCAGGCTTTGTCTGGACTGGACTGCAGGCAGGAAACCTGAGCTGAACACAAACTGTTCTGGGACGATGTTTGACGAGAAGGTCCATCTTCTTCTTTACTTTTATTTTTGCAAAACTTGCACTTTAACATTTACAGCATTTTGTCTAATTCTAAGAAAAAACTTTCCATTTTATTGGTATTTCTTTGGTGATGACTAAATAAAGAATTATGAAATGAAAGATGACAGTTATAAAAAAGCTGAAAAGTGCAGCAGATATTTATATTTATTAAACACTTTGCAGAAATGCCTATTTCTGCATCTGCAATGGGGATGATCAGTGATGCTCATGAATGAGAAGATTTGGGAACAATATGGAGTCATTTGTGATTTCATTTACCCTAAAACCCGTATAACTGTATTATATAAGCGCATAAAACCAAAACCTTCAGTTAATCATATAGTTTGAATTTTTCTAAATGCCTTTAAATTGAATTAAAAATAAACAAAATACTAAACTATAAATATTTACAAAACATGTAAGACATCAGTTTATCAAAACAAATATGATCTTCAACAGGCTGTACTGAGGAGAATAGAATAGAGTAGAACAGAGTAAAATGTAATAGAATAAAATAGAATAGAATAGAATAGAGCAGGATATAACAGAGCAGAATAGAATAGAACAGAATGAAATAGATTAGAACACAATAGAGGACAATACAACAGAATAAAACAGAATAGAATAAAACAGAGTAGAATAGAATAGAATAAAGTAGAATAGAATGGAATAGAGCAGAGTAAAATGTATTAGAATAAATAGAATAGAATATAACAGAATGGAATAGAGCAGAATAGAATAGAACAGAGTAGAATAGAGTAGAACAGAATGAATAGATTAGAACACAATAGAAGACAATTAAACAGAACAAAACAGAATAGAATAGAGTAGAACAGAATATAACAGCATAAAATGTAATAGAATAGAACATAATAGAATAGAGCAGAATATAATAAATTAGAACACGATAGAATACAATACAACAGAACAAAACAGAATAGAATAGAATAGAACCCAATGTGTGACATTTAAACATTGTTTAAAATCCCAGAAAGTCAAGAATTCAGATGGGATTAAAAAGAGAAAACCACTTTCTGAGTGGATGATCCTGGATAGCCACCTGAGCCTGTGAAGGTTTTACAGTTATAAAGTGCAGCACATGTTTATATTTATTAAACACTTTGCAGAAATGCCTATTTCTGCACCTGCATTGGGGTCAATCAGCATTACTCTCCCGCTGGAAGGAGATCCCCCATACCAGTCTCAAGTCTCCTGTCGCCTCTGAAAAGTTTTCTTCAAGGATTTAGCTTCAATTCCTCCCTACAAATCTGAACAGCTCGCTGCTGAAGAAGGTCATCACTGTGAGGGAGTCCTTTGGCCCTGTTGTTCAGGAGCAGAAAACTCCTCCTGATGAAACAGGGATTCAAACCCAGTCCCCTGTTTCAATGATGCACGCTCACACCTGGAGCATGAGCAGAATAACAGGCAGTCAATAAAAACGGTATCAAACAGTTTGACAGTGAGGTTAAAAAGGCAGGAAAGGGCATGGGAAGAAGTTTACCGTAAGTTTGGTATCTAACAGGCCCTTCATTTTCCATTAGCTTTTTACCCACTATTTTTTTACTCGCACAGTAATACGGGACCAAGTGCGTTTCTTTTCCACTTAATACGGGAGTGGTACTTCTACTTCTAAATACAGAACGTTTGGCGACCCGATTCCATCTTTGTTATTAGTCGCTGCTGTTGGGTAGCGACAGCCAATGGCAGCAAATCCCATAATGCTTTGCGAGGAGAGCTCTCCATGCAAAGCATTCTGGGATAAAACTGCCTCTTCTGAGGCCTTTCTTTTCATTTCATATATTTCGTAGACACTGTTTCTCTTCCCACCCTCGGCCATTTTCAAAGAACCGCGGTGAGAAAGGTGAGCTTCAATGACTGTCTGAAACCGTAGCTCACCACAGATATAGGCCTGAAAGAGCGCAGAAAAAGATAGCTAACGGGACGAGCATGTAGGATGGCGTTACATAAACGTATCACCAGAATGATTGACAGTTAGAAGGACCACTTATTGAGATGATCCACCTGGAAATAAAAGATCGTCCTCTATACCTTTAAGAGCAACCTGCCAAAACCAACAAAGCACTTTAAACCAAGATAAAAAGATAAATTAGTTCAATAAATCAAAATGCACAAAAGGAAACATCAAACTAAGAAACAAAACAAGCATTTTATAAAATTACCAAGGCCTTAAAAAACATGAATACACAACAAACAAAAAATAAAACCAAAAACCTGGAGATCCTGACCGTCATTTTAAGACTTCCTTGAATGAAATCAGAAAGTGAGGAAGTCTGAGCAGACATTTAATGTGACTGAATAAACAAGATTTTTTTTTACGCAAATCAAAATGCTAACACTGAGGCACAACATGGGAATCAGAGGCATTTATTCTAATTCTCGTTTCACCCAGGTTCGTTTTCTGGAGCAGCAGAACAAAATGCTTGAGACTAAACTGGACTTGCTGCAGGCCCAGGGAGTTAGCCGCTCTAACGTGGAGCCCCTGTTCGAGTCTTACATGGCGGGTCTGAGGCGTCAGATGGACCTGGTCAACAACGACAAAACCAAACTGGACGGGGAGCTGAGGAACATGCAGGGTCTGGTGGAAGACTTCAAACACAAGTAAAGCAACAATCCTTTTATCTCCCATCATATGTTTCCTTAAACACTGACGTGTTCTCTGTCTGTCATAGATATGAGGAGGAGATAAACAAGAGGAACAACATGGAGAATGACTTTGTTATCCTGAAGAAGGTCAGGACAGGCAAACTGAAACCTTCACAATCCAAAGAGACAAAGAGTCCGAGTTTGTTGATAAATATCTACACAAGATATTTATATTGAACATAGAAAGAACTGCCATTTTATGTTTTTTCTAGATAAAAATTTTTTTTGCAATAAAGAGATTAAAGTTTCCTCTACAGGATGCTGATATTTGTGTACAATGGTTTAACAACAAACATTGTTCCCAGCCTAATAACAGAGAATTACATCCAAAACAATAAAGGTACAAAAGACCGAGCAGCTACAATTTCATGAATTCCTTAAAATAAACATTACAACAGCATGAATGTTTCTTTAACTAAGAAAGACTTAAAAACTCTTTCAATTTAGATCTATTTCCAGATATATAGATATACAAATATATTAAAAAATATTTCCAGTGCAGCCTATTAGCAAATGAAAGCTTTAAATATCTGAATCAGCACTGAAGTTATAGGTGAATTTTTAATTGCTGTATCGTAATGTTTCTTTTTTTTTTTTTTTTTTTAAAGGAATTTACCAAGATGTAAAAACAAAAAAATTGTTTTTTTTTATCATAGGATAAAAGCACAGCAAATACAAAAAGTACTGCAAAAGCCACCACATGTGGCTAACCCAAAGCCCATATGCAAAACAAAAATGCTGCAAATGCTGAAAACAGAGAGCAGCAAAGAGTAAACGCCCTGCAAATACAGAAATAATGCTAAAAGTGTTGCTTTGCATCATTAAAGTGTTTGCAGCGGGTTTTGTAATTGCCGTGCATTTGCTGCTCTCTGTGAATTCAGCATTTTTCCTTTGCATGGGTTTTTTGTGTTAAGCCGCACACTGTACGATTTATTCAATTGCAGCTACAGCTCACACTGTACTGATAAAACCGCAGGATTTAAAAAGTTAACTGTGCGACCCGACAGCTCTGATGCGATCTACCTGTACCGTCTGAAAGCAAGGTGGGACTCAGCTCCGCCCGCGAGAGATGGAGCTACTCGGACTCATCTATCCAGAAGCCAAACCAGTAGCAGAGGAACATGAAGCTCACTAGAGTGAAATGTGCGCTGCCTTGGATATTTGGGCAATTCTGGCTGAAAGCCCTAAAAGAAAAAGAGACGGCGTATTTGGACAAAGACATGGCTGAGCAAGAACGTGGCTACATTACGGTCTGTCAGTCTGACAGAAAGAACTCCATTTCACTCTTTGCAACCCCGCCATGATGCTGGGTTTACATCTAGAGAGAAAAGAAAGAAGAAGAAGAATCCTTGTTTGCCCACTGAGCAATTTGCCCACCACCGCCTTATGACGGCCGACTGAATTTCAAACATTTGATTTTCTCCCAACCTTACGATTCCTGATGGGGAGGTGGTCGTGAGAGGCTGATCGCCCCTCGTTACCCCCTGTAGTGTACAGGGGCATGCAGAGGGTAACGAAGGGCACGCCATCAGGCCAGCCAAGTCGGCCCGATCAGGAAAATTCTCACATCGACTCAGCAGAATCGGCCCGAAAAGGGCAAACAGGATCGTACAGTGTACGCCCGGCTTTAGCCTCATTGTTCAGTCGTTGCGTTACTTTCTGTATTTGCTGTAATTTAATGCATTTGCAGAGCGTTTGCACCATTGTCATCATAGATAATGATGTCATGAAAGATTTAAAAGAAGTTCCCCCTCTAGTAGCTATCCTGACATCAAATTATGATTTTATCAATATTATAACACTTTTATGTTTTATTAAAATTTTTGAAATATCATGTATTTCATTTACTCACATCATTACAGATCATTATAAAGATTAATTACACACAAGCCTTTATTTCTGTTAAGTATTACGATTATCTGCTCACAGCGAGTGAAAACATGACATTTAGGATTAGAATATTAAATAAGATCAATAAAAAATTATTGTTACCTTTAAAAAAAAGAAAAAAAGTACAAGTCTTGTGTTCACAGGTACTGATTTCAAGAAGATGACTATACTGTACATCATAATGCCACAGATTTTTGGTCCAGGATTTTGAACATATTTTGTTATTTTGGGGCTTTGTGTGTTTTTCAGGACGTAGATTCAGCCTACCTGGTCAAAGCAGATCTGGAGGACAAAGTCGGAGCTCTGACTGATGAAATCCACTTCCTTCGCAACATCTACGAGGAGGTAAGGAAGCTTTCTCCTTAAAGGAGCTTATTTTTCAGTTCCTGACTGTTGATGGTTTGTCCAGGTGTTTGTCCCATAAACTCCTTTCATTTAGGACAAATAAAAAATGATGAAATATTGCTGCAGTACTTTCACCAAACATGTTGGATCTTCCTTAAGCAGCAAATACAAAGTGGTTGGAAAACATTTCAACCTTATATCAAACATAAGCCGCATGAAAAAATATCTTTGTCCACATTTTGAAAATAAAAGCATTGTGTCTGTTTTCTGCTCCAGGAGCTGCGTGAGCTGCAGGCCAGCATCAAAGACACCTCAGTGGTTGTGCAGATGGACAACAGCCGCAGCCTGAATATGGAGCAGATAGTCGCCGAGGTCAAAGCCCAGTATGAGGAGATTGCAGCCCGCAGCAGAGAAGAGGCAGAGGCCTGGTACAAGAACAAGGTAGAAACCGTGTTCTTGTTTTTGCAACTTTCAGAAACAGCTGATGTTTAATGGTGGAAATGATGGTTGTGTGATGGTTTCCAGTTCGATCATTTGTCCGTGCAAGCCAGCCAGTTTGGAGACGAGCTTCGCATGGTGAAGGGAGAAGTCGCTGAGGTCAACCGACTGATCAGCCGTTTGCAGAGTGAGATAGAAGCTGTGAAAGGGCAGGTGCGTCTAAAAGCCAATGTCTACCCGGATACAACCCGATTAAGGACCGGTGCTGATTGGTTTTTGTTACCTCCCACAGCGAGCCAGTCTGGAAAACCAGTTGGCTGAAGCAGAGGAGCGTGGAGAGCTGGCTGTGAAAGAAGCTAAAGCTCGGACCAGAGACCTGGAGGATGCTCTGCAGAGAGCCAAACAGGACATGGCCAGACAGCTGAGAGAGTACCAGGTGAGAGGAAAGAGAAGAAAAACGAAAATGGATACAGACTGATAAAAATAAAAAACTACCAGAAATGGAAGAAGGTCAAATGAAAGGAATTATTCCCTCTCGTCTGCAGGACCTGATGAATCTGAAATTGGCTCTGGACATTGAGATCGCCACATACAGGAAGCTGCTCGAGGGAGAGGAGGACAGGTAGGAGACAGGAGGAGGAAAATGGCTCCCAGTTTAGATCAACCGTTACATTATTAGTCTACTTCTCATACAAATTCCAAGAAAATCCAAAAAACAATCCACCGGACTTTGTTTCTAAGTTTGAAAACATTTCGCTTCCTGGATGGGAAGTGAAATGTTGATTTCCAGGCTTTATAGAGTGGGCCAATAACACTTTGTTTAGGCTTAGAAAATATGCAAATTGAACCGGACGAGCGGGTCCGCCCCTTTGGAATGGGGGTCGTTTGAGTTCTTTGTTAGCCCATAATACCAGATACCTGTCTATGTCTCTGAAAGAGACATAGACAGGTATCCGGACAGTTATCCGGACATCCGGACATTCCTTTTGCCTTTTTTCCAAGCACTAAGCTCACTTAGCTGATTGCTCCTTCCTGTGTTTCCAAAAGGCCAAAAAGTAAATAACCCAGTCCTTCTTTTCACTGTAGACAAGCCATGATCTGCTTCTCTGTTCTCCATTTTTCATTTGATGAAATAATAGCTGCATGAATCATGACAGCAGGCAAGATAGGGGAGAGCAGGAGGCGGGGTTACCAATCTTACTGGCTCCGGAGCAGAGTTCGCTGCTTTTAGATGTTGTCTCCAAAGTCTCCAGTAGTAGAAAAAAAAAGTTGCTAGATTTGGCGCTAGGAGCTTTTAGAAATCAAAAGTGCTAGAGGGGAATTCTGAAAAGTGCTTTAAATATAGCGACTAAAGCGCTAAGTTGGCAACACTGCTCTTTGCATGGTTTGTTTTCAAATGGTTTGCTCTTGTTTGGACCTTTCTGAACATGTGCAGCAAATGGACTGATCCAATATGGTGGACACCCGAAGGGGGGCTGAGACAATACTTAATATTATCAGCGTTCTGATGGCATTTTAGCCAAAGGATTTTAATCAGAAACATAATTAATGTTATGCTGCAGCTCTGAAGTTACACTTAAAGATGTTATAATCAGACTTTTACTTTTACACTTCTTCTGAAATTGTCTTTAAATTCATTTTTAGGAGATGAAAAGTAAATTTTTATTTGACAGTTTTTATACATTTTTTCTAGCTTAGTATTTAACAGCATGTTGATGTGGATGTAGCATTAGCAACATTACCAACGTTCCCTGGTCTCCTATACAATAAGTAAAAAGCTACACAAACATTAAGCCTTGCTGATTGCCTGCAGGTGAGTCCCTGATTGTTGGAATAGTGACAGGAGTGATAAAAGCGAGGCGACATAAAAAAAATAAATAAATAAATAAATGTTTCAAACTCCAGATTATCTAGCAGGTTTTAACTAAAGCTTAACACTAACAAACACTTTTTAACCGGAAAAGTCTGATTTCCAGTTAATCACTGCTTTAATGAATCTGTAGAATTGGGTAAACGTCAAAATCAATTAGTAAGTTTAAATTAAGTAAAGCTACAGTCTTATTAAATCAATCAGTTTAAAATAAAAATAGTTACAGATGTTATTCAGAATGCCATTAATACATGCCGGCATATTCCCACCTTATAACAGAGGGAAGAGTAATATAACTGAGCTCTAAGCATGAAACTTTCTTCTCTTCCTGTTCAGACTTGGCCAACAGTCCATCCTTAACATCCAGAGCATTTCCAGCCCCCGTAAGTAACAATGAGGAAAACACTTTACATTTAACAACCTTAAGTTGCTTTTTTTTCCAAAAAAAGGGTGAATCTGTGAAAAAAAAAAATATTTTGAAAATTGTTTCTTTTTATTTTTCGCTCTCTGTGCTTCTTTCCAGCTCCAAAGTACAGCAATGGCTACCAGGGAAGCAGCAGCAGCAGTTCTCCGGCTCCAAAACTGCTAATCAAGACCATTGAGACCAGAGATAACTCCAGATACAGCTCTCACTGAGATCAGATTCAAGATTACATTCTGCTTCTGAAACTCTTATCTCTGGAGGGTTTGGGAAACCTGCAGGCCTATAAATCAGTAACTTTTCTATAAGATAACTGATCTTTAGATCATGCAAACTTTAAAATGTGTGTAGAACTAGTGCTAGTGTCCTACTTCATGGTTTGTATTAGTAGGCTAATGTTTCTTCTTTAACAAAAAGATTGTTTTAACTGATTTTACCTGTAATAATTAAAGAAAAAAAAAAAATATATATATATATATAGATAATCAATTTGGAGTGCTATTTCCGTAATGAAAACTTGCCCGTGCAGTTGCATCAGTAATCTTCAGATGGAAATGTAATTATTAGTTTGAAAGATTTTATGTGTTTTCTGTTTGTTCAAAAATAAACCAAATCCTAATACGTTGATATGTTTTGTGTTTTCCTTAAATATACAGGCTGAAAGTGAAAAGGATGTTTGTTTATAAATAGCAAAGCAAAACAAAGTTGTCACCTTAATTTAAATGTAATGCTACCATCTAGAGGCAACTTTGTATAAAGTCAGGAAGACATTTTTGGTCACAAAGATGAAAATGGTATCTTTTCATAGAAACTTTTAAATGCACAAAAATCGACTGAAAATGCTGCAGTACATATGGTGGGTCATCTGGTGGCGCTGTGACAATGCTACAGAATCAGAATCAAGTTTACTGCAAAGCAGGTTTGCACTTAAAAGGAATTTGACTTGGTGTTGATGGTGCAGGTAGATATATACAGAATACAGGATCTATAGTTATATACAGGTCATTTTTACAGCTATATACTCATTGCAGCCCTGCTGCTGCTGTTTACAGTCTGTTATGTATTTGCTGAACATAATAAATGAAACAAATAAGCTGTTTATTTACAGTAAAAGTATCATATGGTTTATGCTTTTTGATTCCAACTGCAAATACAATAGGCAAAAGTAACCGGTAGGACAATAACAAACAGATAAAAAGCCTGGATGAATAAATATTAGTGAAATTATACAAAAACAGACAAAAATAAATCAGGTACAGAATAAATATCAAGCATGTTCTTAAATAAGGAAAATTACCTTTTTATGAATAAACAAAAGCTCCACATAATTAAATCCGTATTAATGTAAAAATAAAAGGGGATAAAAATCATGAAATTGTGTGTGTGTTTTTTGTTTTTTTGTTAGTCTAATGACATAGAAATACATGAAAAAGAAAAACAGAACACCAAAAACAATAATTCTTGGAGAACCTGGGCCCCATAGTTGCCCCATGACTCTTAAGCAGTTGCCTAGTTTGCTTATGCTTTTGGCCAGCCCCTAGAATAATGCCACAATACAAGATTTGATAATTAGCCTACTTAAATATAAACTCTTACATTAAAAAGTTGTCTTCCACGTGAGTAAAAAATGTTTTGCTGGCTGCAGTCTGGCTGATCTTGGTTGATAAATCAATTGTCTCATATTATGAGTTCCATTTTCATAGTAATATGTCTTATTTTTTTTGTAATGTTACGTTTTTATTCACATAATGAACAAGTCTAATACTCCATCCTAGAAAATTTACTTATATGCAGAAGTTTAATCATATGGAAGATCAGATTCAAAGTCATAATTTCGAGTTTTTAAAGTCATTATTATGAGATACAAAGGTATATGACTGTATATCATAATTTTTGACTTTTTAAAGTCAAAATGATGACTTTGTATCTCATATGACAATATATATATATATATATATAT
>JAGKQL010000041.1:41953575-42002129 GCA_018398635.1 Cyprinodon brontotheroides | reverse complement strand
TACTTGGTCCCAATGGAATTTCCCATTGGGAACCTGCTAGCACTAAGTTGCTAACTTGTTAGCAAGATGCTTCCGACAAACCGGCCAAAACCAAACTTGCTTGAGAACCTTCCGCCACAACGATCCCGCCCCCTTGATAATCGACCAATCACATTCCCTTCAGCTCTGCAGTCTGGATGAGTCTTAAAAAACATCTAAAAACATTTTATTCCAAGAAGTTTTCAGTTATTGTGTTTTTATTCTGTGTTTATAACTGTTCATTCTGTGGTGAAGCACTTTGTCCCTTCCTAACTGTAATAAAAGTGCTACACATATAAAAAGAAAACATTTAAAATTTAATAATAATGATCATAATAATTGAACTTTATTGATCTCACATTGGAGAAATGTGCATCTGCATTTTAACCCATTCCTTTGTGGAGCATTGGGCTGGAGCAGTGTGGGGTTAAGGGTCTTGCTCAGGGACCCAGACTGGCAGTCCTTGGGAATTCTATGCCCTAACCACCAGGCCACCATTCCCGATTTAACCTGTAAATAGCAGCAGAATCTCTGTTAAACCATGTTTGCTATTTATCTCCATTCAGTCTTAATATTCATCTTTCCAGTCAAAAATGTGTTTTTGCCGAATAAACATAAAATATGGCGGCATGCCTTCTGATGTTACCCTCAGTAAGAAAACAGTATGAAGCTTAATAATGTTGCTTTTTGGGGTAGAATGTAAATTTATCCTGTTTATTTCCTGCAGGTCTTGTTCCAGAAGTCCCACAGAGTCCATTCTGACTCGAGTGAAAACTCTGGGACAAACCTTCAAAGAACATTACACCAACGACTCTGACGACACGCCGGGATCCCATATTGGTAACAAACAAACGAGCAATCGCTGTGGAGGGAAAAACCAGTTCATTTCATCCATTCACTGCCTTTTAAATGTCTTATATTCTTCTATTTTGCGGTTTAAATGTTGCCTATAGGCAATATTTCATATGATGAAATGTTGCCCAAACAACCACCTGTCTCAGCCCTTCCCATTTTATGATGTCAGTGTATCACACCACTTTTATAGGCTTTATACGCTGACAGCTACAGATTTTCCTTCCTCCAATTAAAAACATTACTTTCTTTTGGGTTTTTTTATATTTCTACAATAAATAAAGCAGGCAGAATTAATATGGAATAAACTAAGTTATTGTTAAAATTAGGGCAGGACGATGTGGCTAAAAGATAAAATCGCAGTTCTGATTTTATTCGATTTTAATTAAAGTATTAATGAAGTATTTACTACATGCATGTATTTTAAAATAGGTTTACTTTATTCAAAAATATATTGTGCAAACTGACAAATATTTAGCCAACAATAGAACATGTAAACTTAAAAAATCATAACATAAATCTTGTCCAAGTAACACAAATGTTCACCCAACCATAATTGTACTGATTTTTTTATCAGTACAATATGAATTCGATTTATCGCCAAGTCCTTTTTAAATTCTTCACAGGGCCATAAACGGCCCCTGACCCACGCATTGGGCCCCCTGCAGTAAACCGTGTGACTTCAGTGAGGCTGTATCTGGTCATAGAGCTGATGTTACAGATTTTAAACTGATTGAACACAGCATGGAGTTCACCAGATTACCTTTTTGATCCAGACTTTGCTGAGAATCGTTGGAAGTTGGCAGAAATCCTCTACTACAAAATCCTGGAGAACGTCCTGGTTCAGGAGACCAAGCGGCTGCAGGGCAGAGACATGAGCGTAAGCAGCTTTTTCTTATGGACCAAACCTGAATGACTATTTAATGGGATTTATTGGCCTTGAATGGAGATCTGTGTTTCTGCGGTTAGGTTTTGCTCGAACAGGACATCTTCCACTGCTCTCTGATGGCGTGCTGTTTGGAGGTGGTGTTGTTCTCCTACAGCTCCCAGAGGACCTTCCCTTGGATCATCAGAATCTTCAAATTGGCCCCATTTTATTTCTTTAAGGTGAGAAAATCCCAGGAGAACGGTGTTCTGTCAGATGAGCATTCCTCATGCCCAAGACTTCAGAACCCATTAAACTATCTCAACGGGCGTTTATCCCTTTAGTCATGTACAAAAAACTGTTTAATTTCTTACTTTTTGGTGTTTCTTTTTCGGAGAGTATGGGGATCTGACCTTAAATTGTTTTTTTGTACATGACTAAATGAAAACACGCCCGTCGAGGTAGTTTAAAGTCTATTTTTCATACAAAACTAAAGGGATAAACAGGTATTGACTAACGGTATGCTGGCCTGAGGAGGTATGCTCATCTGACAGAACAGCACTAATATTACACAGCAGCTAGTGCGAATCAGAAAGAGCAGGATGTTTATCACTTGCTTAAATCTTTGTCTGCTAAATGTTCCTCTTTCCCTGAACTGAACAAGATGGTTTGGTGTTTTTATGCAGGTGATCGAGGTGTTTATCCGCTCTGAGGAAGGCCTTTCCCGTGACATGGTGAAGCATCTGAACTCCATAGAGGAGCAGGTTCTGGAGAGCCGAGCCTGGACCTCCGATTCTGCTCTGTGGAGCGCCTTGGAGGCGGCTGGGAATAAAGTCCCCACAGTGGAGGAGGTGAGCAGAAGCAGCGACACGAAAAAGCTTCTGATCTGCAGGAATGATGACGGCTAAAGTGTTCTAGGCGCTTGTGTTGGGTCGGCCTGGAACGAGCTTTTCTAATGTTCCAACTAAACATTGTGAACAAACTGAATAACTGAGACACCAGCCACAACCAAAATGATTGCGAACCTTCAGCCATAACAATCCCGCCCCCTTTGATAATCGACCAATCACATTCCCTTTATTCATTCGTGTAAAGTCGTCCACCACTCGGGAGAATTCAGAAATGCAACGGTTGGAACAGCCGCTTTCCTATGACTTTAAAGAGTTACTCTACGTAAAAACATTTTCACCTTTTTAACCTTGTGAAACCGTGGCCCTGAAGCGAACAAATAATAAGTGAATAAATGAATAATTATTTTAATGAGCTAATTCTTGTGGTTCAGTTCAATCAAAAAAGCAGCTGTTCCCATTTTGATAAAGAAAATAAAGAAAATGAAATAGTACCAGTGAGTGTAAGTTATTGGATTGCAGTCTGGTGACAGATTTCCAACGTGAGGCAAACCTCTGGATCCACCTGCTGATCCTTTTAGTGTCTCTGCAGGTGAACTTCTCCTCTTGTCTGGATACGGGTTCTGGTTCCGGTTCCGGCTCCACTAATGCTCAGTCTCACCTGCCGCTGGTGGCCCACTCTCCCATCATCCACCCTCGGATCAGGGAGTTCAGGTCGGGTCTGGGGAGCACACGTAAAGGTGGGTTTTGGTGAATTCCTCTCTTTACTGGGATTTCTCATCTTGTTGTAAGAAATATTTTATTTATACTCTTACTTTGTTTGTGTTCATGGGTTGTGTTCTAATGAACTATTACAATGATGTATAATGTGTGATTCATCTTTTATTAACTCTTTCTTAAAAGATGCGCTCCAGATAAAAGGTCATGCAGCGGTGGGGTTGTGAAAGAAGGCCTGAATAGCCTCTATCACATGTTTTTCTAAAGCGTGTTCTTGGAACAATTCAATTGTAAAACAACCACATGCTTTGTTTTAACATATGTGCTGAGGTTTAAAGTAAGATCCTTTTGTTTCCCTTCCCCTTAGTTAAACCTCAGCTGGTGTAATTAGGGACATCCCCTTTTCTTCAATAAATAGCAAGGAGAAAGCTGAAGACAGCAGAGTGTGGTGGAGATTGTAAGCTCCGCAGTCTCTTCCTACTCTCCTCCACGAGTAACTAAATTAAATTGTCTCTGTGCCTTCTTTCTTTCCCTGTATGTATGTATGATGTTTTTGGGTGCTTGGAGACCTGACACATCTTCTTTTGGTTAATTTTTCTCCCACGTTCTCCTGCTTTCAGAAGTGCCTCCCTCTCCGCTCTCGGTCCACGACAGATACAGCTCTCCTGCAGCCGGGAGCGCCAAACGGAGGCTATTCGGCGACGACCCGCCAGCGACCTCCGCAGGCCTGAGCATCAGCGGCAGCCCGCTGCCATCTCCTGTCAAGAGGCTGACGTTTGGGACAAGCAGCAGCGTCCAGAAGACCGGAGCCCCGGGAAACCAAACCACGGTGCTCAGTATCCCGCTGCAAGGTTGGTGCACGTCTGCCTCTTTTCTCTCCTCTGCTCTGCTGGGATGGGGGGGTCAGCAGAAACATTAATCCGCATTTGCTCTTAAGCATATCTGTGGTCTGTTTTCCCCTAAGTGTCTTTTTTTTATTCAATTCTATTCAGTTTATTTCTATAGCTCCAATTCATCATCATGTCATCTCTCGGTCACTTTTCAGTTCACCGAGATCATCCAGTCAGATTGATTCAAAGTTTTCTATCTAAGGAAAACCAGCTGATTACATCGACTCAAAAGGCAATCATGGCCGTACATCTTATTTTACGCATTATGACCAATTAGATGAGCCCTCGAATGATATATTACCTACTGGAAATTAAGTTGAGGGAAAAAAAAAGGCAAAAACTAAGTGAAAAGTTAAAGTAAAGTAAAAAATTAATAAGCCTAGTTAACTATTATATTTAGGTTCACTATAGAAAATGCCTCTATAAGGTTATGTTGGACAGTTTCTTTCACTCTCTTTCAGTGATGTTTTTCATGAAGAAGAAATTTTGTTGTATATAATTAATATATTCGGTCCAAGTTGAGCGTTTCTTGTTATTACATTTTGCCCATCGAAATATATACACTACTGTTCAAAAGTTTGGGGTCACATTGAAATGTCCTTATTTTTTTTAAGGAAAAAGCTCTGTACTTTTCAATAGAAGGTAACTTTAAGCTAGTCTTAACTTTAAAGAAAAATTCACTCTATACATTGCTAATGTGGTAAATAACTATTCAAGCTGCAAATGTCTGGTTTTGGTGCAATATCTCCATATGGGTGTATAGAGGCCCATTTCCGGCAACTATCACTCCAGTGTTCCTAATGGTACAATGTGTTTGCTCATTGGCTCAGAAGGCTAATTGATAGATTTAGAAAACCCTTGCTGCAAATGTATGTTCACACATCTGAAAACAGTTTAGCTTCGTTACAGAAGCTACAAAACTGACCTTCCTTTGAGCAGATTGAGTTTCTGGAGCATCACATTATTGGGGTCAATTAAACGGCTCAAATGGCCAGAAAAAGAAAACTTTCATCTGAAACTTCGACCAGTCTATTCTTGTTCTTAGAAATAAAGGCTATTCCATCGCGGTGCTAAGAAATTGAAGATTTCTACAGCGGTGTGTACTACTACTCCCTTCAGAGGACAGCACAAACAGGCTCTAACCAGAGTAGAAAAAAGTGGGAGGCAGCGTTGCACAACTGAGGCAAAGAAGATAAGTGCATTAAGAGTCTCTGGATTTTGAGAAACAGGCGCCTCACAGGTCCCCAACTGGCATCTTCATTAAATATATAGTACCCGCAGTAGCCTGTTTGTGCTGTCCTCTATATGTAGTACATAGTGTATATTTTTGAATGTTACAAAAGTAATAAGGTCTTGTCCTGGATTCCAATGACACTATTGGCTTGAAATGTTGATTTTGAAAGTATTTCAAAGGGTTAACTCCTGTCTGATGTGAATTTGGTTTCGTTGGAACCTCTCCAGGTGAGCGCACCTTTACGCTGATCCCAGTCCAGCAGTGTGACCCCTCCGGCGTGGTCACAGCTCAGTTCCTTCTCACCTCCTCCCCGAGTCGAGGAGCCGTGGCCGCCCCCGCCTCCGGCGCCGAAGCCCAGTCAGGAAACGGGCGGCCGCGGCGCACCGGGTCCCTCGCTCTGTTCTTCAGGAAGGTAGGAGTGGGAGGAGGCAGTCCTCCAGAGAGACCTTCTGACAGCCTGCTCAGCTGCTCACGCTCTGTCTGCCCATGCAGGTGTATCACCTGGCCAGCGTTCGTCTGAGGGATCTGTGTCTGAAGCTGGACATCTCGCCTGAGCTGAGAGGGAAAATCTGGACGTGTTTCGAGCACGCGTTGGTCCACTGCACTGACCTGATGAAGGACCGCCATCTGGACCAGCTGCTGCTCTGCTGTATCTACATAATATCCAAGGTAAGGACACGGAGACACTGGGCTGTTCATTTGGAGAGCATAAAGCTGTTGACAGCTGCTTCCAGGAAGACACAGATGCTGCTGTGTGACCATAGGGAAAACATCTAGTCTGCTTTCTAACAGCTTCTTCTGTCTCAATTAAGATTTGAAATCTTTTTTAGCTCTTTGAAAATCATATCTGCTCATCAGCAGGAAGTCGTCCGCAGTTTATGGGAGTCCTGATAAAGAGGAATTTACGGAGCTCCTAAAGGGACATGGAGGGAAAAAATAAAGTTTTACAAGATCCAGCAAAACTTTTGCGAGATCTCGCAAAAAATGAACTTTTGCGAGTTCCCGCAGTAGTATTGCGGGAACTCGCAAAAGTATTGCGGGAACTCGCAAAAGTATTGCGGGAACTTGCAAAAGTATTGCGAGATCTCGCAAAAAAAAAAACTTTTGCGAGATCCCGCAAAAGTGTTGTGAGAAAAAGTTCTCGCAAAAGTTCTTTTTTCCCGCTCCATTTCCCTTTAGGGGCTCCGTAGGAATTAAAGCCTAAAATGCATTTTCCTCCTATGTACAAGGAAACTATTTTCTATGTTCTAATGTCCTGTTTTTTTTATTGAATTTTCCAGAAAAATATGCTTTTTTTCCGGATCAAATTCCCTTCGCTTCATTTTGCTTAAGTGAGAAAAAAAAGTGACATTTCTGTTGTTCTGCATGTAACCGAGAGACATCTATAATGAATATATATACAATATGTAAAAATGCAAAATAAAACAATTAAATCTAAAGAAGTAATCTTTGAAAAGACAAAATGAATATAAACCTTTTTAAAAATTATAAAAATATGTTTAAAAAGTAAAATATAGAGTAAATATATATATATATATAATTACAAAAAAATTAAAAAACATGCAAATGACTCTTAAAATAGTTTTTTTAAAGTTTAATTGCTGTTATTCAGATTTCAATTTACCGAAACATTTTCATTGCAACAATAGTGGAACAAAATTCACTCCATACCAAACTGGACTTTTCCCTTGTCTGTCATATTTACTGTCATCGTTAAATAAAAACCCTTTTTCCTGTCACTTGATATTATTTAGAAAATAAAAACTGATCTTGAGGTGAAAAGGTAAAATAAACATTAAGAGCTTCTGAGCTGAGGGAACTGTTATTAAGGGCTGGAAGGGCGGAGCCTCCTGTTGAACGAGTTTCTCTGTTTTTTCCAGATCACCAAAGAGACTCACACCTTCCAGGACATCATGAAGTGTTACCGCAGCCAACCACAAGCCAGCAGCCATGTGAGAAACACTCCATACTGAACATCTACAGAGTAAACCCCCCCCAGCTGACCGTGTGTTCGTGTGTGTTCAGGTGTACCGCAGCGTCTTACTGCGTCGGACTCCCAGAGAGCAGCCAGCTGATGAAAACATGGAGGTGGACTCTGCGTCTGGTGGAGAATGTAAGAAAAGAAACTCGCCGCTTTAACGAAGCCAAAGCAGAAAACCAGATGGAAGCAAGGAAAGCTGCTATTGGCCGTCCTAAAAGCTTTGATCCAGGAGAAAAAAAACACCCCTTTAAATATGTTTAAAACTAAAGATGAACCCTTAATAATATTATACTTGATCCAAAACAAAATTATTATTCATTTATTTATTTTTTCACCAAACAGGAGAAACTCAATACAACTGAAAAAGGAGCAGAATGCAGAAAATCTTATGTTATCTGCCACCATAATAAAAGTGGTAATAATAATTTTTTAACCACTAAACGCTGAAATAAAATCAGCCGCTGGTTTATAATCAGTTATTTAAACATTTCTTAGGTTTCACCCTTCGTTTCATTTGGAAATGTTAAAATGAAGCACAAGGAACTGAAATATTCACCCAATTTATTATATTTTCTTAACATTTTATAAACATTTGTATGGAAGCCCGTTTCCGCCACTCTGTAAAAAAAGAAAAAAAATTATCTCATTATAATGAGATAGTAACTCATAATCTTTTTAAATGTTTTTCTTTTCTGTTAAAAAGCCCCAGTTTAGCTCCATACAGTTTTTCTTTTTTAGCCTCTTACTTTTCAGGTGCGTGAAAATGCTGCTTTCAGAACATCAGTGGGTTCCTAGGATGGACTGATCTTATATTTTACGCTCAGATGGAGCCGAGTGACCGAGATCAGAGCATCAGGGTGATGTAGGAACATCTGTGATGATAAAAACAGGCATCAATCTGATCAGTGCTGTCATTGCAGGTTTAAATTGCAATAATAAACTGTTAATATCTGTTTGTGATTATTAACACCGGCTGTGTTTGTTTTCAGCTGCAGAGAAAGCCAGTCAGCGTCCAGCCGAAAGAAAGTCTGACCAATCAGAGGAGGAGGAGCGTGGTGACCTCATCCAGTTCTATAACACCGTGTTCGTGCTGAAGATGAAGAGCTTCGCTCTGCGATACGTCGCCAACGATAACCGGGTACGGCGCGCTCCATGTAGCCTGCCAGGTCAGGCTCTGATCCACTGAAAACATGACGCCTCTGTGTCGCTTCCCCCCCAGGCGGACGCTCCCCCGCTTTCTCCGTTCCCTTCGGTGCGGGCTCAGCCTCTGTCGCCCCGCCGGGTCAGCCAGAGGCACTCGCTGTACGTTTCGCCTCACAAGAACTCTGTGGGCTCTCTCACGCCGAACTCGTACACGTACAGGATCAACAACAGTCCGTCAAAGGCAAGAACACAAACACCCACACACTAGTTCTCATCAGAGGGGGGGCGGCTGCGGGTTTGAACGGCTCCAGTACCAGAGTCACCTGTCACTACCTGATCCGTCCTGGAAGCACGATCCAGATTTACATCCGGGTCGCTCTCAATTTTATTTTGTCAAAAAGACCTAGATGACGTTTTTCCCTTCCAAAAAAATAGTAAACGTACTAAAATATAATGTGTTAAATTCATAAGAGGATTAGGGCCACTGAAAAAATAAAACAAAAGTTAACTGACTTCTTTTTTTTTTCAGTATATTATGAGAAAAATCTCAGAATTCTGACTTTAATCTCCGAATTTTGAATGAATTCTGACAGCTATTCCAGCATTTTCCATTCATGTGTCACTGGCCCTCCCAAACAGCTCAGATCTTTGTCAGTGAAGCTGGAGTGCTCCACATCTCTGCCTTCATGGTGCCACAATTCTGAGAAAAAAAGTCAGAATTCTGAGATTAAAGTCAGAATTCTGAGAAAAAAGATCAGAATTCTGATTAAAGTCAGAATTCTGAGAAAAAAGTCAGAATTCTGAGATTAAAGTCAGAATTCTGAGAAAAAAAGTCAGAATTTTGAGAAGAAAGTCAGAATTCTGAGATTAAAGTCAGAATTCTGACTTTTCCTCCCATATTAAAGTGAAAATCTTTTTGAGTTTTATGTTTTCCTTTTGTGTTAACCTTATTGTATATAATGCGTGATCTAAAGAAAGAACCAACTAAAATGCAGATTAACAGGATTTAATCATATTTTGCCGGACTGCTCTGAGTGTGTCCCATGATGACGTCAGAGAAGCAGTTTACCGGAGAAAATGGAAAAAGCGTCAGAATTGTCTTAGGAAAGTCATAAAACATTTTTAAAGATGTATATTAGCATTCTTTAGCGAGTTAAGGATAGAAATAAGTACCTTTAAAACCATAATTACATTATTTAAGGTTACCCGGGTGTGTATCTGTTCAGGTATGCGCAGCACGGAGCGTGCTTCCATGACGGATCGGGTGGTGACATCACCTCTAGAAGAAGCACATATGGAGTCATATGGTAGCGCAGTGGTTAGCGCACATGACCTTGTTTGGAGGCCTTAGTCCTCGACGCGGCCAAACCAGGTTCAAATCCGGCCTGTGGTCCTTTCCTGCATATTTCTCCCCTCTATCATACCACCTTTCCTGTCCGCCTACTGTCCAAAAAAAAAAAACGAGCCACTAGTGCCGTAAAAACTAACTTCCAAAAATTATTTTCAGGTTTAAATCTTTTTCATCTTTTCTTTTATTTTCAATCTTTTTCATTTTGAAAAATATTTTTCAATTTCACATTGCTGATCAAGGTTGTCAGTCATCCAGGTCATAGTCATTCCATAAAGTTCCAAAAAAAATCCACTGGACTTGGTTTCCAAGATTTGAAGACGTTTCGCCACCTCACCAGGAAGCTTTCTCAATTCAAATGCCAAATGTTCTGTTTTAATTTTTAGTTATCTTGTTTTTCAATTTTCTCTTTCCTTTTACAAACCCTTCCAGTTTAAAAGATAATTTTCATATTTTACATTTCATTTTTTTAGAAAATCCCTTTAATTGGGAAATTACAGATGAGGATTAGGGCCACTGGAAAAAAAGTTACCTGATTTTTTAATTTTATTTCAGTTTAATTTGGGGAAAAGATTTCAGTTTAATTCCTGAGAAAAGTCAGAATTCTGACTTTTTCTCAGAATTCTGATTAAAGTCAGAATTCTGAGATTAAAGTCAGAATTTGAGGAAAAAAGTCAGAATTTTGAGATTAAAGTCAGAATTCTGAGAAAAAGTCAAAATTCTGAGATTAAAGTCAGAATTCTGAGATAAAATCAGAATTCTGAGAAAAAAAGTCAAAATTCTGAGATTAAAATCAGAATTCTGAGATTAAAAGTCAGAATTCTGAGAGAAAAAAGTCAGAATTCTGAGATTAAAGTCAGAATTCTGAGAAAAAAGTCAGAATTTTTGAGATTAAAGTCAGAATTTTGAGATTAAAGTCATAATTGACTTTAATCTCAGAATTCTGACTTTCTCAGAATTCTGACTTTTTTTCTCAGGAAATTCTGACTTTAATCTCAGGAATTGTGGATCTTAATGTAGATGGGCACCATGAAGGAAGAGATGTGGGAGCACTCAGCTTCACTGACAAAGATGTGAGTTGTTTAAGGTGGCCAGTGAATTAGGCAACTTTTACGTGCCCGATGAGTCCCCTCATTAATGGAGGAGCAGAAGGTCATTAAAACAAGAGAGCTAGTCTCTTATAAAACAGACATGGCTATGGCTCAATGCTAACATGTTTGTTAGCTGTCAGAATTCTGAGAAAAAGTCAGAATTCTGCCGATTAAAGTCAGAATTCTGGCAATTAAAGCCAGAATTCTCAAAATTCTGCGATTAAAGCCAGCATTCTGCGATTAAACTCTCAGAATTCTGCGATTAAAAGCCAGAATTCTGCGATTAAAGTCAGTGATTCCCGCGATGCATTAAAGCCAGAATTCTGCGATTAAAGTCAGAATTCTGCGATTAAAGTCAGAATTTATATAAAGAGCTTTCAGAATTCTGCCATTAAAGCCAGAATTCCTGGATAAAGTCAGAATTCTGAGATAAAGTCAGAATTTGTGATTAAAGTCAGAATTCTAGGCATTAAAGTCAGAATTCTGAGATTAAAGTCAGAATTCTGCCAGCATTAAAGCCAGAATTCCATGCATTAAAGTCAGAATTCTGAGATTAAAGTCAGAATTTGACTTTTTTCCCATGTTAAACTGAAATAATAAAAATAAACTTTTTTTTTTTTTCCCCAGTGGCCCTAATCATCTTCTATCCGTAGGAAATTGTGGTGTTAGAGCAGCAAAGGGTTAAGTAGAAGTGGCCGCACAGTGTGAACATTAGAAAAGTGTCAATTACCAGACAGGAAAATAAAACAGAGTATTGTACTGCAGTGATTTACAATATAAATACTCTGTATCTGGACAATAAAAAAAAAAAAAACAATAACATCTGTGGACATTTTTACAGTAACTGATATGTGAAAAATAGAAGCAACACCAGAGATGTGCAAAAAAAAAAAGAATTAAACTTTATTGTTGTTATGTTGTCACAATTACAAAGCAACCAAATGTAGTTTCCAGAAGTGGTATAAAGGATATGAATATTTATTTGCATATGTACAGAAACTATGTATGTATCGACTATAAATAGTATATATAAACAGTCATTTTAAGAGGCTATAAAATAAATAAATATGGAAACTATATACAGATTATACAGGAAAGTTAGGATATAGCGTTATTACGGTTTTATGGCCCAATTTTAACGCCATAGTTTTACACCAATGAGCTACAACTTCATCAGTTGAGGATCAGAGACATGTAGAAAATTTTATATATTTTTTATAAACTGATTTAATATCACCCACACATTAGTCAGCTGAAGATTAGTATGAAAATATGACTTTGGATTATAAATAATCCCAGATTATTTTAACGTAAAACTCCTTTAACCTGATGCAGCTTCCGTTTGTGTAACGAAGGCCTCTCCCCTCCCTGCCTCTGTAGGAGCTGTCCGACATAAACCGAATGATCCGCCAGGGCTCGGTCAGCAGGAAGAGGGCCTTCAACATAGAGGGAGACGTGATGATGTCACTAGCGTGCGACTCCCCCAGTAAGAGGTCGTGTCCGGAGAACGGCAGCAGTCCGGACGTGCTGCTGAAGCGTCTTCAGGACGTGGTGTCTGAGCGGCAGAGTCGCTGACCAGCCTCCAAATAAAAGACTCAAAGCAGCAGTTACGCACGGAGGCGTCTTCCCACGGTTTCCTTTAGCATTTAGACCTTTTCTGTTACCAAACAAGTTCTGATCGTTACCGACTTCAAAAGATGAGAGGTTTGGGCGACTGAAGGAACATCAACCGTTCTGCTCCTCAGACGCTCCTCTTTAGGGTTATTTCTACTCTTTTTAAACCTGACGGAGAGTCGGATCCACCGATGTCTGTTTTAGATTCATGTCTATCAATGGCTAAATACACCAGAACGGCTTCTGCAATTACAAAAAACAAAAAAAACTGATTTGATTTTGTTTTAATCGTTAGTTTTTGTTTATTCCGCTTTAGAGTTTATATATGTTAGAAAACGAGGTCAGCTCCCAATCGTTATCTAACTGGAAAACTTTGGTTTCAGGGAGCCTCCAGCTGTTGACCTTCCCTCCAGGTCAGGGTTTTAAGTCTCTTCTCTCTGCTGGATCTTTCTGTTTGTTTCTTTCCAGAACGAAGCTCTCAATTTTCATTTTGATTTTTGCTGCCAATAAGAGAAAAATAAAGGTGCAGCTCTCTGCTCTGCTTGGACGCGCATCGGTTCAGATGCCATGTTTATGGGACGCGTCTCTGCAGCAGTGAGGTGTTTTTATTTGCTGATTATTTCCTCTGTTACTCTGACGCTACTATTGAAGCAGTAGAGTCAAAATACAAATAGTTATTTTAGAAATGTGATTTCTTAGGCATTAAAGAGGCTCCTGGTTGATTTGTGAAAGTACCAGACCTTCATTTTTCGTTTTTGAAGAGATCATGCAGAGCACATCTCTTCTTTAAATCTGTTCTACTTAAAAACATCTAAATAACTTTATACCAGATGATTAAGTTAGGGTTTTATTTTTGGGAAGGTTTATTAAAACCCAAATTGTTTATAGATTCTTCCACCATCTGATCTTTCCACTATTTAAAAAACCCAACATAAAATCAAGTTTTAGAATATTGTGTTTTACTTGTTTTTAATGAGGTTTTGAGCGCTTTGCTAATGGCTAGCTGGTCATCGTGGGTGTGTAGCATCTACACATCGACTTCCTCCTCTATCAGCGCTGCTGTCAGAGAAAACTTTATAGTTTTATCCCACTTTATGTTAAAAAAGAAATAGTTTTGTAAATTGTAACAAGATGCAGTATTGTTTGTGACCGTTGTTTCCTGCAAACATTTAGTTTTGTAAAATAAAAAACATCTTCCCTTTACGTTTGTTTTGTTTTTCTGTTTTTTTATGCAACCAGTGGAGAAAAAAAACTCAACAAAAGAAGAATTGATCCCGTCAGCCTCAGGATAAAATACACAGATAACAAATATTCCTGCCAATTAGAAATAAAAATGTAGGGCAGAGTCCGGTCAGCAAGGAAACCTAATTCGTTTGAGGTGATTTAATGAATTTGGCGTTAATCAGTAAAAAAATAAAACTTTTTTTATCATGATCACTGAGTCTGGGAGCGGCCATTTTTGTCCAAATATAGTAGCCCCTCCCTCCTGCCATCTTCCAGCAGTGATGCCACGTGCAGTGTGGTAAGCCTAGCGCCATTCTCCCCCCGCTTTACAAGCTAAATCAATGGGAACTACTAGACACATCTGCAATCAACAACAATTATTGAAGATTTCCAGAGGACTTCACCATTGGAAATTCACCAGAGCTATAGTGAAACTGACAATGCCCACGTGCATGGCAGCTGGATGCTGGAATACATCGGGTAAAAGTGGAAAAAAAAAAGAGTTATTCCACCTCTTAAGTCTGTTTTATGCTCAGAAACCAGGTCTTCTGTCGTTTGTAGCTCTGTGCGACGGTCTGTTGGTTTGCACCCTAAGGCAAAACACGCAGCGTCACGGCCAGCCTTTGGAGAACACTCACAGGTGAACTGTGTGTCGTCCGGTGTTGGATGAGGAGTTGTAGACGGCGAACAAGCTCGTCAAACCGACACACGGACATCCACAATCCTAGCTATTTCCTGATTGTCCCTCTTGCTTTGTGGCCACAGAGAGCACGCTTCGAAATTGGGCATAAATCAAAAATATCTGCATCATACCTGCAACAAGCTAACTGTGACACACTGCTATGGGAGGATAAACCCAGCCCTAGAGAGAGGGAGGAGGATTTGCCATGGAACTTCTGGCCAAGAGAAAACACCTGAATAATGTAGCATAACATTTGGAAGAAAGAATGTTTTCAAGATGACTTGGATAATAGCGCTTTGTGACAAAACACTTTGATACAGCACTGGGACTTGATCATCAGCCGATACCGCTACCCGTGCCGAGACTAACCAGTAAGGTGGCAGTAGTGTTCTTTGAAGAGCAAACCAGGACCTTCGGTGTGCAGGAGAGATATGATCTCTTTTTGAATTTTCATCAGAACTTGGCTGCAGCATTTTGGATCAGCTGAAGGCTTTAACTACAGTTTGTGGACTTCCTGATTGTAAAGAACTACAAAATAGTCCAGCTTGGAAGTAACAAATGCATGGACTAGTTTCTCAGCATCACCCCTGGACAGGAGAGATTTCTAATGTTTGCAATGTTCCTCAGATGAAAGAAGGAAATTATTTTCCATGATTAGAGCCAGAATCACCATTGTCTCTGTTCTAACAGCCATTGGATGTTTGTTCACAGAATAACACATGACAGCCGGAGAGTAATTGGATTAAATATTAAAGAATATAAAGTCACCTTGTTAATTATTCACATAGCACCCCTAATGAGAAAAATAACACCTGCATCAGTTTGTTATTGCTGTTGCTCAAACAGAGCGAATTCATGCGTTAGTTGGAGCTATTTCTGGAGGATTAATCATCGCCTGCACTGCAGGCTGTCAGGCTAATGCTAAGTTAGCTTCAGGGTGAGAGTTCATGGTAATCAAAGCAGCTGTGACTAACAGATAAATCAACTGTTCCAGGTTCAAACATACAGACACCATTTGTCCCTCTATGGAGGAATAAAACACCAGCAGAAGGAAGCACTTTGCTTTGTTTTTCTTCTGATATCTTTTTTTTTTTGCCATGCATTCTGCGTTTAGGCTTTAAACAAAAGTTTCTCGTTATAATCAGTCTGAATAACGCGTCTCAAGCTGGAAACTAAAAATGTGCTTCATGTTCTCTGCAGACGTGTTACAGAGAGGACAGAATCGACACCATCAGAACCACTGCTTTATTCAGATACTGCTCATGGTTGAACTAGATATGTGTTGCTATGGTAACGGTCATGGAGACTCTATTCAGTGCCAAGTTTTGGCTTTTATTTATTTATTAATAGCATTTGCATTTGCAACGGCCTTTGCTTTTTTTGTCCAGATTTTACATGATTGTTTTATCCTTTTCCTGATTTTTATTATTTTTTTCTTAGAAAATAAAACGCATTAGATTTGTGCTTGATGCACAGTGAGGCAGTTTGTAGCACTGTTGCCTTGCAGCAAGAAGGTTCTGGGTTTGATTCCCAGCCCGGGGTCTTACTGCATGGAGTTTCCTTGTTCTACCTGAGCATTCGTGGGTTCTCTCCGGGTACTCCAGCTTCCTCCCACAGTCCAAAAACATGACTGTTAGGTTAACTGGCTTCCCTAAATTGTTCTTAGGTGTGAGTGTGTGTGTGCATGGTTATGTGTCTCTGTGTTGCCCAGGGTGACCCGCCCCTCGCCACAAGACTGCCGAATCACTGTGACCCTGACAAGGACTGAGCAGCAGAAAATGGATCAGATGGTTTTAGTATTATAATATTGTTATTATTTTCATGACATTGCAACTAATTTTCCAAAAACATTCAGCAAGTCTAAAAACCCATAAATGCCTTTATGATTTTACACTGAATACCATTTTATAGATAATATTAAGGCATGAATGAAAAATGGTGCACATGAAGACAAACACAGCTGTTAGCTATACCTGGTAAACCAGAGGGGTAACAAAAAACCTTATTTAGATTTAAATTGGTCAAATCACTGTCACCAAAAGCAAATAGATCCTTTTTCAATTTTTTTTCTTCTTCTTTTTTTTTTTTTTGGAAGTTCCCTTTTAATCTTAAACATATCTGAATGGTTTGATATGTAGTTTTAAGACTCTGGACTTAAAACTTTCCTTTTTGATAAAGCTTCTAGTTAGAGTGGCTCAGGTTATCCTGAGCTATCTCTATAGTTATGCTGCTATAGGCTTAGACTGCTGGAGGACATAATTCTGCTTCATTCTATCTCTGTTTTTCCATTCTGCATTACTTGTTGGTTAAACCTTAGTAAACAGTTGCCTCTTGTATCTATGCTTCTTTTCTATGTGTCTGCTTCTGTCTCCTTGAACCCCAGTGGGCCTCAGCAGATGGCGGCTCACACTGAGCCTGGTTCTGCTGGAGGTTTCTTCCTGTTCAAAGGGGAGTTTTTCCTCCACTGTCACTACAAGCATGCTTAGTGTGAGGGATTGCTGAAGAGTCAATGAGTCGATGCAATCAACTGGTTTACCTTAGATAGAAAACTTTGGATCAATCTGACTGGATGATCTGTGAAGTGCCTTGAGATGACATGATGTGAATTGGAGCCATAGAAATAAACTGAACTGAATTGAATTTAAACATTAAAATAAAAAACTTTCCGCATCAGGAGGACAGAAAATAGATAAAGTCTCTCTTTAAGCCTCACACAAACCACACTAAGGAGGGTCAGACCAGAGCAGGTAAGCTCTCTCACCTCTTTATGAAAAAAGGATAAACTACGCAGATCTCTCTCTGAGAATCACCTCTCTGCCTCAGTCACCATAGAAACCGTCCCACGCCATTTATAGCTGTTATATTCTGTTCAAAGAGTTGTTCCTCTCCACTGCTGCTGCATGTACGTTCTGTGTGAGGGACTACAGTAGTCATTGATGCAATGCAAGCAAATATCTCTTGTAAATAAGATGGATCTTGGATCTCAATGATACAACCTGTATAAAGATGAAATTATAAAATGATGAAAACTTGCCAAAAATCCCACTTTGAGCCAAAATGTCTGACTTCCTGTAAGTTTTTAGCGCATACCTCGTAGAGACTTTTTTTTTGAATCCATTAACAACACAGAATTTTTCGTGGGGGGGAATCATTGGCAAATTTTGTGAGTTCTTGAATATGTTTAGGGGCCCAAAAATGCATTCTAAGGCTGAGAATAATAATAATAAAGATTCGAATTACGATAGACTTTCGCAGCTCTTTGCTGTTCCGGAATATTAACACCCTCTGTCTTGACATGCTCATCCAGGAGGACCAAATCCGGTCCAGATAACAATTGGATGCAATCGACTGGATTTATTGGGGATTGAAAACTTTTAACCAAACTGATGATGAGACTGAATTGTTGTTCAGTGCTTTGTCATGACGCGTGTATTCTCTATATATGGAAGACCAATACAGTAATGACATGTGTTATGAATTAGCGCTATATAAATCAACTGAATTGAATTGAATCCTGCCATAATTAAAAATAAATACAGAAATAAATAAATGCTAAAAAAAATAAATAAGAATTCCATTAATTCCCCCCTAAAAATACAATAAATAAAATAAATGTATATAGAAATCAAATTATACAGTGAGACATAAATGTATCTCTTTTTATTAGCTTCTTTGGTTTTTGCCTTTGTAATAATTACCTTATTTATTTATTTTCCATTAAATTCTTTTTCCATTAAATTCTTCAACTTTATTTATTTATTACTTATTTCTTTAAGTAATATTTTTGTCTGGTTTAGTCTTCCTTTGTATTTTTTTACCCTATTTATTTCTGCCTATCGTTTTTCCATTTCTGCCTCATTATGCAAATGAGGTGGTCGTGGCTTAGATGCTCACCTTCTTCCCATTGGCTGGTTAGCAGCAGCCGGCCACAGGCACAACAAACATGGCTACCTATGAAGCTGTCAGTGAGCGGAGACATTTAGCAACTGGTTTTGAAAAAAAATGCTAACATTATAATTATTAACTTTATTATTTTTCATTTGTCGACAATGTAGCTTCTCAGCGGGATCCAGCAAACGGTTGATCCGACTGAGGAACTCCGATGTCGGCCAGCGTCTCTCAGCTGCTCCCTCCTCCCACACACCGTGGTGCATTTAGAGTCCGTCAACAAACCGAGCACTCTTGAGAGTAACAAAAATCAATAAATTCCTTATCTTATGACCAGCTAAGACGAAACTAATATAAAATCATGCCAATAGATAAAATATGTAAGGCACACTTGCTTTTATGCAATTTTAAGCAATTTTCCAGATATTTCAAGACAAATGTTGGGACTTTTCTTTAATAGCTTCCAGGTCATGTGACCTACTGACTCCAAATCTATGTCATGTGGACAGCCGACCGGTAGGTGGCAGTAGTGTTCTTTGACAAACATGGATGCCTCCAGTAAAAGCACATTCACATGAAAAAAATTACTCTGAATTAAAAACACTGGATAGTATTTATTGAACAGGATGGAAATCATTTCATATTTAAAGAACTTTCAGAAGTTTGATTTTATAAAATGAGCGGACTCTTCCTTTAATATATTTATATTAACTGCTATATCATTCAGCGACCACGTGGGGTCGCTGCAGCTCCACAACACTGAATAAAATAGCCAGGCATTTTTTTTTTCTTCTCCTTTTTAAAGAAAGCATATATAAATAAATTCAATAAAATTTTCTAATGCAAGTTTATTTAAACGTTTGGGATTTTTTTTATTTTTTTTAGAAATATGCAAATAAAATATAGAGAGTAAACGTCATGAATCTGATGGTGATGTAGGTCAAAAGGCACCAGCCTGAAACCACAGGCTGGTTTTGCGCATGGTCAGAATGAACCACCATCCTCATCCTCTCTGCATCCTCCTCACTCATCTTCCAGCAGCATCCAGCTCTCCGGATGCTGACGCTTCTCCAGCTCGCCTGAACGCGACCCTCCACCCCCCCACCGGCAGCCTCCTCTCCAGGTAAGCCACCACCCCATCCTCTACCAGCTCCTCTGCTCCCTTCCCGGCAGGATGCTCCCAGTCAGCGCGCATGGACGCGCGCTCCATCCCGGTGTTTTCCTCCGCTGAAACAAAGCGTCGCTTTATCTTTTTTTTTTTTCTCTTAAATCTTCCAGAATAAAGCTCTGAGCCTCGGACTGTCCGCCATCCATCATCCCGCTGATCTGGCAGCAGGTCTGGTAATGAAGAGCCTGTTAGTGTCTGCGGCTTTATCAGCTCCTGCTGCTGATATTATCTCTGCAAACACAGCCGGAGTGTTTTGGTCCACATTTCTGGCAGCTTGGTGCATCACAAGGTCACTATGATGGTGACGACCGCGCCACACACTCAAATAACGCCTTGCTCATGGGCACCTAAGCCCCCACCCTCCACCCTCCAAGAGAGCTTGATGAATGAGATGTGTGTCAGTGGGCCACTGAAGCCTGGTGGAGAAAAACCAGAGCTGCCTTCTGGTTCTGATATCCTACATCAGCCTTGATTAAAGTTGTAGGGAAATCATATTTAAATATCAAATCATTCTGGCTTAAACATCTTTATAAATGTTCTCTCTTTATCATTGATGTCCTAAAATTTAGAAAATTTCTGTTTTAAAAAAAATCCTTTATTAAAATCTGTGTTTTTCTTCTTAGTTATCTTCTGCAGGCCAGTTAGTTCTAAAATCAGCCTGAACACCTAAATTGACGCCAATCATATATCAGCGGTCATCTGTCAATCACATTTTTTATCATCTTGGTTCATATGTGTGCAGCTAATATACGCAAGGGATTTGAAATCAGAATCCTTTTCCTTTCCCATTGAGTTTCGGCCCCAGTGTTCCGCATGGATGGATGGGCGTCTGTGTCTTCAGCGAAGGCGAGGAGCTAACAGAACTGGCAGCGTTGATGGCAAGGGCTCAAACATGTACACGGCTGGAAAGCCTTCTACACCAAACCAAGCTTCTGCCGCCTCGGTTAGCCCTCCTCTTCCACAACATCTTAGGCCCCTCATTATTCACTCCTCTAAATAAAAAATGGATGGCGGAGGAGACTCATCCACGACCTCCGACACTAAACTCTCCTCCTCTTGCATGTTTCCTCTGTCCATAGCTACGCCTTGACAGCGTCAAGTTTCTAAGTCACCACATTTAGTAAAGGCTTGGTCCCAATGGAATTTCCCATTGGGGAACTCAAGCTAGCACTAAGATGCTAACTGAAACAAAGGGCAAGATGCTTCCCATTAAACCTGCCACAAACTAAATCACGGCTTGTGAACCTTCCACCACAATAATCCCACCGCTTCCTCTTGATAGTCGACCAATCACATTCCCTTTATTCACTCGTGTAAAGTCGGACACCACTGGGAGAATTCGGAAATGCAACGGTTGGAACAGCCGCTTCCCTATGACTTTAAATATGAAATTATGACATACAGTTCAATAAATTGTTGAGCAAATGTTCAACACATAATCAGCCCCATTCTCCAGATAGAGAAATGTTAATAGAATAGACATCCATTATCTGTTCTAGCAGGTTGTGTCCCTCTCTTCTTGTCCCCTTTTCTTCTTGTTTTCCTCTCTATGTTTTGTACTCAGCTGACTTTTCATGCTGTCTCTAAAGGAATGAAAGATTTTCCAAGCACTAAGCTCACTTAGCTGATTGCTCCTTCCTGTGTTTCCAGAAAGGCCAAAGTAAATAACCCAGTCCTTCTTTTTTTCACTGTAGACAAGCCATGATCTGCTTCTCTGTTCTCCATTTTTCATTTGGATGAAATAATAGCTGCATGAATCATGACAGCAGACAAGATAGAGGAGAAGCAGGAGGCAGGGGCAGGGTTACCAATCTACTCGCTCTGGAGAGCAGAGTTCACTGCTTATAACCAACTGCCTATTATTTCCTAAGGGTAAATCGCCCCCTACTGCCACCTACTGTTAGTGACGTCACGGTGTGGTATCGGCTGTTGATCAAGTCCCAGTGCTGTATCTGGTGTTTTCGTCACAACGCTATTATCCAAGTCATCTTGAAAACATTCTTCTTCCAAATGTTGGCTACATATTACGTGTCAGTTTCACTATAGCTCTGGTGAATTTCAATGGTGAAGTCCTCTGGAAATCTTCAATAATTGTTTGTTGATTGCAGATGTGTCTAGTAGTTCCCATTGATTTAGCTTGTAAAGCGGGGAGAATGGCGCTAGGCTTACACGCACCGTTTCCAGCGTCACTGCTGGAAGATGGCAGGAGGGAGGGGCTACTATATTTGGGCAAAAATGGCCACTCCCAGACTCAGTGATCACAACGAAAAATTAGTGTTATTTTTGTACTGATTAACGCCAAATTCCTTAAATCACTGCAAACGTATTGGTTTTAGGTATAAATAATGATCCATTGGTTATTCCTGGCTGATCAGACTTTTCCTTTAAAGGGGAAGATGGTGTCAGGCGGACATATTGAAGCCTTGTTATGCAGATTACAGCTCTCACCTCTCCTGTAATAACTTCAGTGTTTCTGCTTAGCTGATAAGGTGTTAACCAGCTCTGATCCATGTCTACGCCTTCTGTGAATCTCTGCTGCTAGAGTTTATGTGTGCATCAGCTTCAGACATAATGACGGCCTTTTCTTCTTTGATCAGAATGTATGGAGAGCAAATATGAACACAATTTTTAAAAATAATTTTATTAGAGATGGACCGATACAGTAACCTGACGCCGCCAGATGTATTTGCTCCAGCATATCCATCTGGAAACCTTCCGTTGAAGTAATTTTGGGGAAGGGCGAAAATACTGGTTAGCTGATTGGCCTATGTTGGTGATAGACGGGCCAAATAAACCAATCAGATCAGCGAAGCATATGGCGTACTAACAGAGCGGCGAAGAGGAGCCATTGATAGATCAAACTCTTGCTGAAACCAGTCGGGAGAAGAGCAAAAGCATCTTTTTCCTCTGAGAAAAGCCTCCAGAGCAGTGTTTTGCTCTTCTTTCAGTGAAGAAATACTCTGTAATTCCCATAAAACTTTGCTCGATAGCCACGCTAGCGCTAGTTTCATCGGCTGAAACCGCCATGTTCTTTAGACTGAACTGTCGCGCTTCGCTGCGTCACACCTCAACCGCATCATAGCCAAGCGCTGATTGGACGTTCGTTTGGTGAACGGCTCCAAATTTTCTTTAACGTAGAGTCTCCAGACTGATCTGCGAGTGAAACCTTTTGCGAGATCAGGATGGTCTCACCAGGCTAGAAATTCTGGGTCCAACATTCTGATTTCTGACAGTTTCAGTGTTTACATGCTGATCGTGGCAAAATACGAACCAAACTGGATAAGTAAAACAGTTCTTATCCTACGTTGTGTTTTCTCTCAGCAGGGAGTGACAGCATCATTGCAGTGACAATAAGAAGAACATGAAATTAAATATCTGCAAAGGTAAGAAAACTGATCATTAGTGTAACCTTTTTTCTGCCTGTCGAGTGAAAAGAAACAGATCAGCTTAGGTAGCATGAGGTGCAACAAACCTGATATACTGAACTACTTATTGGCAGATTATCTGTTTGTCAGTCAGAACACACCTTTTACATGTTCCACATGTTTAAGACGTGAATATATAATCTTAACCCCAGGTGTAGCTTTCTAAAGGACTGGCGTGGACAGGCCCAACCAGTAATTTCAGCTTTTTCATTAAAAAAAAGAAATGTAATAGGTAATTTATGACAAAATATTGTTTAAATGTTGTATTCTTTTTATTAGTTAAAAAAGCTGGGTTTATTAGAGGATAATGATTCCCAGTTACAGGCTAGAATAAACACATTTATCTGTTATTCTCTTATTGAAGAGACAGAATCAGACTGCAGAGCTTATAGATGTCTTGAAAAATAGTTTTTTTGGCCTCAATATATTAGCCAGGGGTTGACCTTAAGGATTTTTAGGGCAAGTGACTTTCACATTTTATTTGCCCAGAAACTATTTTTACTTGCCCAGTATAATGTTTTATAAATTTAGTTCCTAATATTCATTTTTGTATATATATCAATGAAACCTGTTTGTTTTTTAAATGTTTTTTTTTTGTTTTTCAGTATTTTTTAAGTTTCCAGGTTCCTGGTGTGTATCTGCATCGTCAGATAATGAACTCAAGCCTCCATTACTGTGTTAACATGCCTTTCAATCCTTCCTGCACATTCTTTTCAAACTAAACTTTGCTTTAAACTGTTGTGTGCTTGGAAAAATATAAATTGTAATGTTAAAAATCTACAAATTAAGATAAATCACCTGACAGAAGTCAATGTCCCAAATGAATAACTTTTATTTTAGAGTCACGGTATGTTTATACAAGATAATACTGTTAATATAATGTGACTTTTCTATAGAATCATTATCCATAGTTATTTTATTCAGGGTTTCCACAGTCTGACATCATTTCAGAATTCCCTGACTTTTAACTGACTCAGGATTAGTTTCCCTGACAAAATAAATGCAGCAACAAGACAATAATAATATAACAGGTCACCAATCTAACTGTTTAGCTCTATAACATTTAAATGCACCTCTCCAATGTCAAAGAGAAAAAAAATTTAATCAAAAATTTTTTTATGTATGACCTGCATCACTGTAAAAAGACTGCCATATGATAGGGCTTTCTAGCTTGTTTGTCGTTTTGGTAACTACATCAAAATTACCACGCCGGCTTCCATAGCCTTACTTTGAACGGCCGGTTCAAACCGATGTCGGCGCGGTTGAAGTTCCTTTGTCAGACCCCGGGATAACGGCGAGCACAAAAGCGTTCATTTGTTTCACCTTTTTTTCACATCGGCTGTGAGATGGGAACGCATGGAGTCACAGATTAACAGCGATGGTGATGAGTGGAAAAAACCACCTGGTCTCCTCCCACATACACCTCCCTCAGCCACGCATCATCCTCCTCAATGAGGAGTTCTGCATAAAGCACATACCTGTTCTTTATACACAATCCACGCCCACACTTCCTCCTTTTTTCACGTTCTCATGGCGGTCTCCAACAGCGTCCGCAGTAACAACACACACATATAGGGCGCGCCACACATTTTGAGGAAAAAAAAGACGTTTATATGCGCCTTACAGTCTCGAAAATACAGTACTTTGGGAAAAAAAGCGCCAATTACAGATACAGGAAAAAGCTACGAAGTATTTATATGTACTTTACAGTAGTAATATTTCCCATGATGCCTCTGTATCAGCATGAAAAGGTAAACTGCCACCTGTGCATTTAGAAACTCATTCTCAGCTATAGGAACATTTTTATTTCTTAATGTGGCAGAATATGTATTACTTGATAAAAAAAGAAAAGCCCAATTAGTGGAACACTGTCCCTTTAATACCTGCTTTAAAAGCTACTTTCAATCTGACAAACGAGCCTGATAGGAGCGCATGTTCTAAGTAAAGGTGACTGCATGTGAAAGAGGTGACCTTTAACCTCTGCTGACTCCTGCTTTCCATGTGATCAATCAGTGAGGACAAAGTGGGATCAGAGGTTTGATGAAGACACGAGCCAACACTGATGGAGACGTCTCTGAATGCCGTGGAGCTCCGCGAGCTGCGAGGAGGTCGGAAAGGCCCGCCCCCTACGGCGACCTCTGCCCCCTGGACAGCGGTCGGGGGGCCCTGTAGAGCCAGAGGCTTTGAGAACGCCTCCTACCAGCAGGACGAGGATGTGGACGGTGCTGAGGAGAATGAGCTGGGGTCGGCTGCTTCCGAGGTTGATCAGACTTTAAGAACCAGTAAAGTGAGTGAAATGTAAATCTGGAAAATGTAAATCTGGAAAATTACTTGGTTTCTTATCTTTCCATAACTCATCACACAGAGGAGCATTTTAAGTTTTTGTTATACTGTAAACCAGCGGCGGCTTTCGAGCGTTCCTGATCTAAACTCACTGACGTTGAGTTAAGGATTCAGTATTTAGCTTCACATTAAACCTTTTTTGAAAAAGAAAGATGATCCAACTTACTAGACTTTTTTTTTTTTTTTTTGTGCTGGTTTTCTGCTACCAAGAGATGAATTCGGGTTTGTTTGTTTATGTCTTGTTTAATAGAAACAGATCACCGGTTCTGCTGGAGGTTTCTTCCTGTTCAAAGGGAGTTTTTCCTCTCCACTATGCGCTACAAGCATGCTTAGTGTGAGGGATTGCTGAAGAGTCAATGAGTCGATGCAATCAGCTGGTTTTCCTTAGATAGAAAACTTTGAATCAATCTGACTGGATGATCTGGTTTGAACTGGAAAGGGACCTGAGATGACATGATGTGAATTGGAGCTATAGAAATAAAGTGAATAGAATAGAATCATACGGTGGGCGGTAAACAAACCGCTGCACTGCAGCCAGATTTCATCTTCTTACGGTAGATCTGAAATCCAACAGAGGGAGGAACAGAACAGGACAGACTATCTTGCTTCTTTTTCTATGTTTTCTTGTTTGTTTTAATTTATAATCTTGTTTAAACTTTGCTGCTTCTTGAAATCCAGTCGTCTATCTCTCCTTCTTCCATTTGCTCCCCTCCGACAGAAGCAGCCGGTTTCTCCACAGTCGTACGATGAGGAGGAAGGAGTCGGCGGAGGGCAGGAGGACGGAGGAGGATTCCCAGCGTTCAGCCCAGCCGACGATCACTCTGCGGACTACGGCTTCATCCTGGCGCTGGTGTTCCTGGTGAGCGGGATCGTGCTGGTGGTCATCGCCTACACCATCCCCAGGGAGGCCAAGGTCGATCCGGATTCTGTGTCGGCGCGTCAGATGGAGAAGCTTGAGATGTACTACGCCCAGCTGGGCTCCCACCTGGACAAGTGCATCATCGCGGGCCTGGGTCTGCTGACTCTGGGGGGGATGTTCCTGTCGGTTCTGCTCATGGTCTCCATCTGCCGCGGGGAGATGTATAGACGTCGAGCGGCCTTCGTCCGACCCAAGAGGACTTACGGCTCCATCAACTTGAGGATGATGCAGCTGGCGAGCGGAGAGGCCGCAGAAGGCAGGGATGGAGGCGAGGGCTTTCTGGTGGAGCAAACA
Organism: Cyprinodon brontotheroides; assembly: GCA_018398635.1. Taxonomy (NCBI): domain Eukaryota; kingdom Metazoa; phylum Chordata; class Actinopteri; order Cyprinodontiformes; family Cyprinodontidae; genus Cyprinodon; species Cyprinodon brontotheroides. Next base: position 41,975,585 of record JAGKQL010000041.1, on the reverse strand, counting down.
GAACCAGAGACTAGCCAGGACCTGAAATCAGAAGCAGGACCGAGCAGACTGTCCTGTGCTGCGTCTACTTCAGCCGCTGCATGTGGAGTCTAACTTTGCTCTGCATCCAGGCTGCAAATGTGCGACCTTCAATCGAGGGGTTGAGGTACCAGGATCCACTGGGATGCAGGTCCTCTGTCGGTGCAGGCAGGAGAAGAACATCAGAAGCACAGCTTCGCTCCAGCTGTCCAGCTTTATCCCAACTGGGCGAACCATGAACCGGGCTTAGAGGTTAATCTGATCGGTCAGACGACATGATGGACTTTAAAAGAAAAGACTGAGTGAGGAAGAGAGGTAAGGCAATGAGGATCAGAGCACATTTAAAGAAGGGTTGAATATTAAAAACTATAATTCCTGATATTAATCCTATTCAACAAAAAAAAAGCACATTATCTAGAAAACAGCAGAAAGCAGAAACGCTGCTTTGGTTTCAGCAGAGACCAAAAAATTGTATTAATCTGCATTCCACGACTTAACTAACAGACCACCTTAAATCACGTTCAGCACCTTTTAACTTCACAAATCCACAGCTGTTAGACAGATAATACATTCATGATTCATTTAGTTCTAAGAAAATTAAAAGCTATTTTAGATTTGTTGTAAAGACGTAAACAGGAGGCACATTTTTTTCTAAAGTGACATTTAAATTCCTCAGCAGACATAAAAAAAAATATCTGCACAACTAAAGCTACATTCAGCAGCCTGAAGTCACCCAAATATGATTTTTTCCCAGATGTGACCTGGATCTATAGAAAAGGATTAGGGCCACTGAAAAAAAAGTTAAATTCAGTTTAAATTTTCCATTTTTACAATGTTACTGACTACTCCAAACGACTCACATCTTTTGTCAGGTGAAGCTGAGTTCTCACATCTCTGCCTTCATGGTTCCCATCTACATTAAGATCCACAATTCTCAGATTAGAAGTCAAAATTCTGAGAGATTAAAGAATCAAATTCTGAGATTAAAGAGTCAAATTCTGACTTTTAATCTCAGAAATTCTGACATTTTCTCAGGGTATTCTGAAGATTAAAGTCAGAATTCTGAGAAAAAAAATGTCAGAATTCTGAGATTAGAATCAAAAGAATTCTGTGAAAAATATGTCAGAATACTGAGATTAAAGTCAGAATTCTGAGATTAAAGTCAGGAATTACTGAAATTAAGAATCAGAATTCTGTGAGAAAAATGTCCCAGATATACTGAGATTAAAGTCAGAATTACTGAGCAAAAAATGTCAGAATTCTGAATTAAAAGTCAGAAATTCTAAGAAAAAATGTCAGAGAATACTGAGAAGTAATGTCCCAGAATTCCTGAGACTTAAAGTCAGAATTCTGAGATTAAGTCAGAATTCTGAGATTAAAGTCAGAATTCTGAGAAAAGGTCCAGGAATATACTGAGATTAAAGTCAGAATTCTGAGATTAAAAGATCAGAATTGTGTGAAAATATCTGAGTATACTAGAATTAAGTCAGAATTCTGAGATTAAAGTCAGAATTCAGAGATTAAAGAATCAGAATTCTGTATGAAAAAATGTCAAAATCTCTGAGATTAAAGTCAAATTCTGAGAATAAAAGTCAAAATTCTGAAAAAATGTCTCAGAATACTGAAGATTAAAGTCAGGAATTCTGAGATTAAAATCCAGAATTATAAGAAAAAAATGTCAGAATACTGAGATTAAAGTCAGAATTCTGAGATTAAAAGAATCAGAATTCTAAGAGAAAAATATGTTCAGAAGTATTCTGAGATTAAAGTCAGAATTCTGAGCAAAAAATGTCAAATTCTGAGATTAAAGTCAGGAATTCTGAGAAAAAAGTCTCTGAATTCTGAGATTAAAGTCAAGAATTGTGTGTGAAAATGTCAGAGATAATACTGAGATTAAGAAGTCACTGAATTCTGAGATTAAAGTCAGAATTCTGAGAAAAATCGCACAGAATACTGAGTTAAAGTCAGAATCTCTGTGAGTTAAAAGTCAGAATTCTGGCGAAGGAAAATGTCAAAATCTCACTTTGCAGAGATTAAAGGCCAGAATTCTGAGTTAAAGTCAGAATTCGAAGATTAGAAATCAGAGATGCCGAGATTAAAGTCAAGAATTCTAAGAAAAATGTTCGGATTGTAAGATTCAAGGTTGAGATTTGTGATCTGACTTTAATCCCAGAATCCAGAATTCTGTGAAATCAGATATAATACTGAGATTAAAGTCACAATTCTGTAGATTAAAGTCGGAATTCTGTGAAAAAATAGTCAAAATACTGAGATTAAAGTCAGAATTCACGAGATTAAAGTCAGAAATTCTGAGATTAAAATCAGAATTCTGAGAAAAATGTCCAGAAAATTGAGGATTAGGAAAAGTCAGAATTCTGACTATGCACCTAATATTAACTACTCAAATAAAATTTCAAAAAATCAGTTAACTTTTTTAGGTACATTTCTAAATCCTCTTCCTTCTGATCTACGATCTTTTCATGGCGGTCTGAACGGGCATCGGTGTTCCAATGCGATCCGAGCCCACTTGGCTCTGAAAGCGTCCTGGAATCCGATGCGAGATCTGCTTTTCAAATGCGACTACCAATGATCCTGAACGGCCAGGTGCATTCTTCCCTTCTAACCCTGAAAGCGAGCATAAAAAATACTCAACAAAAGGTCACTATTATGTGTTTTGCAATGCAGCGTCGTCAAAAACAACATCCATGGTGGAGGATGATTTAGGTGTTCAGGCTGGCGTAGAAACTTAACTGGCGTTGCAGAAGATAATGAAGAAAAAAACACAGATTTTAAAGACAGGGATTTTTTTTTAAATAGAAATTTTCACAAACTTTTAAAAATTATAAAGTCTCTAAAGAAGCGGTACATTTATATACATGTTTTGACATTTAAATATGACTTCCTATGACTTTAAAGCCTTCATTAAGAAAACATAACTGGAAAGTGGATGGGGCATAGAGCATGCAATGATGTTTCATCCAGAAGCGCTGCCTCCTGTTTACCAACCAACAGCATTTCTACCAGCATCACTTTCTGCAGCATCAGAGGGATCAGCTCTGGGACTGGATGCTCATCAGTGCTGCTGCAATCAAACCGTAAAACTTCCGGCTCATATTTACACTTTGAAAGATGGAGCTGACGTTATAATCAGGGGTGAAACGGTTCCTGCAAACAAAATATATACATGCAAAAAGAAAAAAATCCCTTTCATAAATTGTGTTGTTCATGAATTAACATGTTTAAAATGTGCTTGTTGTGTAGTTTACATTAGCAGATATAGTTAAATTTGACCTCATGTAAAAAAAAAAGCTTTGTTTTTATTATGCGTATCCGGGGACTTCTGGATTTTCATGACAAAATTCTTTCTTGATTGAAGCCAGAATGCAAACTTTTAATTGAGTGACACTGAAAACAAACAAACGTTCACACTTTATGATGCTTTTTTTCAAAAAATAAGTTGCATTTCTTCTGTTGCAACCTTTTTTAAGAGCAGATTTACACCAAATTGTGATATTTACAGTATATCATCGCAGTCGCCACACGAATGTTGTGTTTTAAACACTCCAGAAATTCCCACTGAAACAAACCAAGGTTAAAAGGAGAGCAGAGCAAACAAAAAAACGTGATCATCAAAGTTGCTCCTGAATGCAGGCCAATCCGTTACCTCTGGTTGTAATAAAAAGATGAAAGAGGGGGATGAAGAGGATAAAATGATGAAGAACCAGAGGGGTGAGCTCGGTTTACGCTTTGGATACAAAGCTTCTTCTGAATGGAATTAACTTTTAAAAACACTGTTTTTTTCCTTGCATTATATACGAACTGATGGTATTAATGTCTTATAAGGATACAGTATGCCTTAACGAGTATACACACTGTAAACTGTGTATACACACATATAATTATGCTAATGTAATCCAGTGTGTATATTGAACCAGTTAGCCAAGGGTAATGTAGCCACACACACATATTCCTGCAGTTTTGCAGTTCAACTAACAAAGACATTTTTTAATTCCATACAGCTGTGAAAAACTCACAAACCTCCTGCAATAAGAACCACGGTTGTACAGAATCAATCCATAAATGCAAACGTTGAATCCAATCCAGAGATGGAGAGAAAAGCAGCAACAGAGACCAGATATGCAGCTTGGATCAGCTTCACAGACACAAAAAACTGACTGTACTCGAAAACAAATCAAGCGCACCCAACTGTCTACGAATGTGAAAAATGACCTACAAGGATGGTTCGCTTTTAAAAAGGAGATGGAAAGACCATGTGAAATCTCATAAATCAGTTTTCTTGAAATAAGTGCATTTGTTCTTGGATTGGGGAGGTAAAAGAGACATTTTGTCAATAGAACAAGACAACATACATTTAAAATAAGAAAATACATTGCATTGTCTTATTTCAAGTGCAGATTACCTAATTATCTTATTTTAAGAGTAAAAATACTTGTTCCATTGGCAAACTATCCTATTTACCGACTCAAATTAAAGGTAAATAGACTTACTTTAAGACATTTTTACTTATTTCTAGATTGTTTTTCCAGTGTAGACTTGGTTGATGCACAGTTTCATTTATGCTATGTTCACACCTGAAGCAGCAGAGGCAGCGAGGTCCCGCAGCGCGACTAGAAGCAACTGAAATGGCGCGTGATGCGTTGGAAAAATTGACCTCTTAGCTGCTGGATGTGCCACAGTAACAATCAGAGAAGCTGCACTGCAAAAAATAGAAACTCATTTTTTTGCTCAAATTAAGTGCATTTTTCTTGAATTAAGGAGGTAAGTGAGACACTTTGCCAATGGAACAAGACAATTTACATTTAAAATAAGAAAAAAAACAATTGTTTTTGTCTTATTTCAAAGCGTATATTAGCTAATTATGCTGCGCCTCTAAAAATACTAATTCCATTGGCAGATCATCTTATTTACCTGCTCCAAATTAAGGGTAAATACACTTAATTTAGGACATTTTTTTTACCTATTTCTAGATGTTTTTTTGCGGTGTGATCTGCAGGGCTGGCGGGGAGACGAGACACAGCACTGGAAAAACGTTCACAGAAATAAGTAAAATAATCTTAAATTAAGTGTATTTACCCTTAATTTGAATGATTTGCATGATGGAACCTAGTATTTTTACTCTTAGAATAAGATAATTAGATAATATGCACTTGAAATAAGACAATGCAATTGTTTTTTCTTACTTTAAGTGTAAATTGTCTTGTTCCATTGGCAAAATGTCTCTTTCACCTCCTCAATTCAAGAACAAATGCACTTATTTTTTAGAAAAAATGACTTATCTCATTTTAAATTTTTCATCAGATGTGCCTGCTGATGATGCAGAGCGCTATGATCACTCCATTTTATTAACGCCTAAATTAACTTGTATGTAATGTAGTTTGGATTACTCAGTGAAACATGCCTTCCAGCCGCGAAGAGGCTCCCGGGCCTGAGGCAGCTGCTGCTGGGGATTCCCAGTGACAGCGCAGCGCCGGTATGTGGGGGTCTGGCGGCTCCCACAGCAAAATAATCTTTGAAGGCAGGATGGTAATCTGGATGAACTGACTGCACAGACCATGTTTTTCAGGAGGACTTTCTCACTTCAACATAGATTCTAACTACTTTCTACCCGCTGATCACAGCTAATATAGCAGGACGCTCGTTTTTGCTTCCTCTGCTGCTTTAGGTGTAAACGTAGCAATAAAATAAAAATACAAGAAAGACAGCAAATATCAAACCTTTTTGCAGATGATATCAGCGTTTTCTTTAGCATTTAACTGTTTAGCTCAGTCTAACAATATTAAACTATATACAAGTCACCTGCTACAGATATAAAAAAATAAGAGCAGGGATGAAAAATCTTTGCTATTTCTGATTAATGTTAGAAGTCTTTAATCAGTTGCTAGTTTAAATTCCTTCCCCTGCTGAAGTGTCACTGAGCATTACTGCATTATTTCAGGAGAAATAACATTGGAATGATTCTTGGAACCCAAAGCTGGCAGCTATGAAATTAACAATTTGACAAAAAACTATCAAAGATGTTAAAGGAAGGTCCAAATTTCACTGAGATATAAATTCATCTGTGAGCAAAAATTAGCAATAAAGTTCATTTTTAAACCTGAAAGTCAACAAACAAATTAAAGATTAACCAGTGAGATGTTAGATGTACGCATTTATTTCCTTGCTGAGATCTAAAGGACAGACATTTAATTTTCTTTCATCTTTGCTCAAAGTTAGAGATGCAGAAAGTCCGTTTGCTAACATCTTGTTTCAGCTGGAATTCCCAACAGGAATTTTCTGACACAAAATGAGGAATTTGACTTTCATTTTACCTCATTTGGACATTTAAGTATAATACAGAAATAGGAAAATAGATTTTCAATAAAAGACAAAGACATGTCAGGTGATCATATCAGGACGGTATTGTTCTGGGTAATCTGGCTCTTCATTAAGGGAAGAAGCTCTGAAGGTACATGATTAGCCTTCATTTTCTACTCACCCCCATGCTGAACAAAACTCTGGAGTACTTTTTTTGATATCTCAAATGCATCTGGAGATCTGGGAGGCTTCTTGCTGTCTGCTGACATTCAAATAATGGAGGTCTATGACGCCCGAGGCAGAAAGGTCCATAAAAGTCCATAAAAAACGTGTCAATATTCCTCCATACTGCTGGTCAATGTAATCCAAGTGTCCTGAGTGGGTAGCGTCCATAATTTTACTCGAAACTTGAGGGAGTCATTTTAGAATGTTTTTGAGAGCATAAACAGTAGTGTATAGGATTTCCTAATAGCGCCCCATGCGCTCTCGCGACTCTGGAGGCTTTGACGGAGCCAAACCAGATGAAAGTGCGCATTCAGCTTCGGCAAAGAACTCATGCTCTTCCTCAACACTTTGAAGTCCTCAGACATTTTTCTTTTAGTTGTTTCTTTCTTTGCACAGGTAAACAGCACATTTCTTCTTCTACGCTTGCATTATCGGCAGAGCAAGCGCTGAATAAGGCTCTTTCTTCGGTTTGGTGCAAGCTTGCGACACAAGTGAAAAGCGTGGGTTGCGTATTAGCAGCCCATACATCTACGCTGTTATGTATCGCATTCACAAACTGACATTTTTAGTAAATTCTGGATGCTACCCACTCGGGACGCAGGATTACATTGGACAGTATGGAAGAATATTTTATTAACGTTTCCTCTGAGCAGGCGCCAGGAACCTCATTGAAATCAGCATGAACGCGCAGCCTCCTCAGATCTCCAGCTGCAGAAATATCAAAAGTGACCAGAGTGTTGTTCAAATGAGGTGATTAGAAAATGAAGGCTAATGGTGTTTCTGAAGAACTGAAATCTGAAAGGTCAAAAGTTGCTAAATGATTGGCATGTCCTTAGTTGATCACCTAAAAGTGGAAAATGCGTGAAGATATTGGGACTTGAAGTGGCTATTATTTGATAAAAGAACATTTTAAAACATGAATTTTGTAAATATGTTAAATTAAAAGCAGTTTAAAAAAAATCCAATCCTGAAATGAGAAACTTTGAAACTTTGTTTGTTTCTCATAGATTTGTTTTTCCAATTATTTCTTTCTAAAGTTATTTTTTAGTAATTTTATTCTTTTAAAATTAAATTTTGTTTTTCACAGATTTCAGATTCAGTTTTATTGGTTTCATTCTTTTCAAATTGTGTTTCACAGATTCTCGTGATTTCACGCTCACTTTTGAGGAGCACATTGACCAGTCCAGTGATTTTGTTAACATCCGTGCAAACCAATAGAAATGCATCTTCGCTCCTCCTCACTCTAGAAGAAATCTGGGAAGTGAACAAGTGATCTGTGAAATGTAATTTGAAAAAAATGCATTTCTAAAAAAAAAACAGAAATATGAAAAAGAGATAATATAAAAACTAAATGTAATATAAAACTTAAAATATAACATCTGTAAAGATATTTTGTTGAAAAAATTATTTGAAAAAAGAAAATTTTAAAATATAAAGTTTTTTGAAAAAACAGCATTGGAAAAAAATAAAATGTGAAAAAGAAAAAAAAACAATTGAGGCTTTTTGGAATCCAACTTTTTCAAAGTTTCATATCTGAATTGCATCTTTTTTTCAAAATCATTTAAAGAAAACTTGTTCTTTGCTTGCAAAAATTATGGAACAAAATTGACTCCATATGTCTGGTTAGTTTTGCTGCTTGTTTTATGCAGAGTAAGGAAGTGACCGTTCCTCCAATTGGAAGTCATACAACAGCAGATATTTCCAGAAGCAAATGATGAAAAATGACCTCAGAATGATCTTTTAATTGTCTCTCTTCATGAAATTAGAACAGAGGAGGTCCAATTCAGAAACACTAAAACATGTTTCAGGCTCTGTAGTTTGAATGTGAGAACCAAGCAGGAGCACCTTGTCCAAAGACACCAGAGTAAATCAATCTTCACAATGACTGCTACCACACAGAGAGAGACTATTTATATCAGTGGAACAGCTCTCGGATGTCGTCAAAGTCCTTGTGAGGACAAAGCAGGAGCGACAGACAATCTCTTAAAGTCTCTCAAAGCCCTCCAGATTAGAAAGCTCACAGTCGGCCATTTTGGGAAGGAGTTAACGGGTTTCTGTTTGGATGATCTCAAGACAAAGTTCTACTTTCCATCCAGAATCGAGAGTCGTTTGGTTCTAGGAAACAAAGACACTGATCCTCTGACATCACTGGGGAAAATATTCAAACCCTCCTAGTGTTTTATGTGGCAGAACTCAAAAATGTAGATTAACGTCGAGTGGAAGGAAAGTTAATCTTTTTTCCATTTTTAAAGAATTAGAATTGCAAATGCATTAAACACATTAGCATTCATTATTAGCATTTCACATCTGCATTGTTTGAAGGGAGTTTGTCTATTCAAATGAGGACGGACATTTCCCCCATTCTTTGCACAACGGCTGGAGCTGGTTTTCTGCTCCACGTCATGTTAGACATTGCTGCAGGGGGGAGCGGCCTGTACTAAACAATTCACAACACACTATTTCAAGGAACTTTCTTCACCAGCTCCAGTCAGATTGATTCAAAGTTTTCTTCTCATGGTGTTACTCCTTCTTTTTCCCATCGCACGGCTTGCCACAGGTTTTGCCTGCTGTGTGGCTAAAAGTAGCAGCAGCAGCAACCCAGAAAAAGAAGCTTAGACAGCAGCTCATTGCTCATTTGGATCACGTGCAGCCTGGAGCGGAGGCGGCTTCAACCATTGATTAAGTTTGAATAACTTTAGTTTTTTTTTGTAGTTCTTTTCAGGAAGGCTGTATTCCTGATTTGATTAGCATCATCCATATACGTTTCTGTCACATAATGGCCTCCATAAGGCTTAAGGCTATAGGACAATTGTAAATGTTTTAAATCAGGTTGGGTCTGGATAAGTGGGCAGGTGGGTCCGGATGCGGACCACAGTCTGCTAATCCATGAGCTCTGCTGTAGGGGTAACACACAGGCAACCCAGAGCTCTGTCTCTGCCCTGGATAGAGATTTTATTGTTGGCCCAGCAAAAGGTGAAAAAACATGAGCTACAGTTTGTTTGGATTTGTAGCTGCATGAATCATGACAGCGAACAAGATAAGAGAGAGAGCAGGAGGCGGGGTTACCAATCTACTGGCTCTGGAGAGCAGAGTTAGCTGCTTTTAATATGTTGTCTCCAAAGTCTCCAGTAGCAGAAAAAGTCTCTAGATTTGGCACTAGGAGCTTTTAGAAATCAAAGTGCTAGAGGTCTGAAAAGTGGCTAAATATAGCGACTAAAGCGCTAAGTTAGCAACTTACTGCTCTTTGCATGGTTTTGTTTTCAAATGGTTTGCTGCTGTCTGTTTGGACCTTTCTGAACATGTGCAGCAAATGGACTGATCCAATATAGGTGGACACTGAAGGGGGGGCTGAAACACACAGGTAACCTATAGATGAGCTCTGTTGCCATGCAGCTGCAGCTGTGAACCTGGATTAGATGCTGCAGCGGTGACCAAACCCGCTGAGGTCAGAGGTCAGCTGAAGCACAGCTGCTTTGGATTCAGCGCTATGCTCAAGGACACTTCAGTAGAGCGTGGGGTTCTGTCTCATTAATCACTACACGTCCAGCAGCCTGTAAGCATAAGCAAATGCTTATAAGGTTGTCGTGACAACCAGATGAGGGTGGGGGGGTTTACAGGAAAGATCCTCCTTTCTGTACAGAACCCAACGTGCACAGATGTGACACAGAGCAGAGACTCAATGAATGCATGAATGGAAGCGCCGTGCAGTTTCACCACAACCATCACGTTTCTCATATTACAAAGTCACATAAGTTTAGTGCAGTAGCCATGGAAATGCTGATGCATACATATTGAAGTTCATATTTAGTTTTTTTCTTGATTTTTCAAAGTTGATAGATGGATATTCAATGAGAAAATCTGATATTTCACATAAGAAGAATGTTTGAATGCTGAAAGTATAGATTCGTATTTAAATCAGTAGAGAAAACCGTCATCTGCGCCTCTCTTGTTGTACAGAAACATATCAATAAAATGATAGATGTAGTGGGAAAAAAGAGATTCAACTAAATTATTCACCCTAGTTACATAAACAGAGATAGATGGATTTCACTAAGCACTTTATTTTCTAATCTTTGCAAAGAGAGAACAGTTCATCATACGGCCGTTACTGCTCTGTAATCAGCCCTGTTCTCACTAGACAGAGTTTGTCTCCCTTACTTATGTTGAGGAAAAAAAAAACTGTGAAGGTTGAGTCAGAGTCAAAACAAATGACACAAACTTTAAAAAACCTTGAGAAACAATTTGGCTTGCTGTGAGAATAAGTATGTTTTGTCTAAATCCGCCCCTCACTCAGACATTTTCTCAGCCTTGCAGGTGAAACAAACTTTTCACTAATAAATAGCATAACTAAATATATAAAACAAGAGAAATCTAAATTTTCCGACCACACTAGAAAATACCTTAAAGGGCCTGTATCAAGCACATTCCACTGTTTTAAGCTTTTAACTGTGTTTTAAAGCTCTTTCTTCATCAAAATGACAGCACAAATGGTATTTTAGTTGAATTAACTTGCGTGGTTAAAGTAATCTCCCGCCCCTTCCAGGAATGTGGCTCTCCTGCCCAACAGACAAACCACTTTTAGTTTTTCTAGCACATGATCTACACAGTAAAACGAACGCCCCCTTTTGAGCAAAAATCTAAGCCATAAAAGAAAGTTTTTTTTTTCAGCTGATAGGCCTCCCTTAGCCTCTTGAGACCATCCTGATCTGCATTCAGCTTTCAGGTTTCACTTTCGCAGGATCAGTCTGGAGAACTCTCCGTTAAGAAATTTGGAGCCGTTCACCAAGCGGACGTCCAATCAGCGTTTGGCTTTGGCAAGGGTTGAGGTGTGGCCATCAACGAGAAGGCGCGACAGTTCAGTCTAAAGAACATGGCGGCTTCAGCCGATGTGATGAAACTAGCGTTAAGCGTGGCTATCGAGCAAAAGTTTTATGGGAATTACACAGTATTTCTTCACTGAAAGAAGAGCAAAACACTGCTCTGGAGGCTTTTCTCAGAGGAAAAGATATTTTTGCTCTTCTACCGACTAATTTCTGCAAAGAGTTTGATCTATCAATTGGCTCCTCTTTACGTCGTCGCTCTGTTGGTGCGTCATATGCTTCTTTTGATCTGATTGGTTTATTTGGCCCGTCTATCACCAACATAGGCCAATCAGCTAACCCAGTATTTTTAGCCCCTTCCCAAAATGACTTCAGCGGAAGGTTTCCAGATGGATATCGCGGAGCAAATCCATCTGGCAGAGTCAGGTTAGGCCTCACCTTGTTAAGCCTTCCTAAAAAAGAGCCTAATTGCCAAAAGTAGGCGATATATCAGTAGCGGCTTCCCCGAGGATAGCGGCTATGTCGCTGTAAAGGCAAGTGACTTTGCTCTACGTTAAATAAAAAGCACTGTAAAATAACTAGTATTTCATAAACGAGCGCTCCATAGGCCCACAGGCGGCATTTAATGATATTTATGCTTTAAGTTGAATTTGATGGGATAAAAAAGCAACATAAAGAACCTTTAAAAATACATTTATTTTATTTAAAAAAGTAAATCTCTCTACAAAGTGATATACTTCAAACATTTATTGCTGTATATTTGAAAGATTATGCTTTAAGCTGATAAAAGAAAAACCGAACTAATAACATAAGCACCAAATAGTTAAAGGAGTCATAATCTGTAATTTACTTATACAAACCTTATGGAATTTATGTTTAATAATCTTAAGGAGAAATTATATTAAATAGACGTCATTTGGACCTCGTTTCCTACCACTTCTTTTAATCTGCAAGAATTTGTAGCTGTAAAAAAAAAAAAAATTTAATAAATTGTCAAAAACATATAGAGAGTTTTTTCCAACTGAATCATTTGGAAAAAAAGCGTTTCCATGTTTTGATTTATTCAGATGAAGAATCAGTTGTTTAAATGAATAAAGATTCATTAAATCATGAAGCTACATTCATAGCCTTCAAAATAAAAGCATAAAAACAAGTCAATTAAGGACACTAACTAACTGTTAATGCATTTAAAACTAAACATTTGATTTAGTCAGTTTTTGCTATACAATCTCACAAGATAACAAGAATATATTTAACCAGATTTATAAGTAGAATAATAAATATAGTATGGAGAGTAAAACAGCTCATATGGCTTATTTCTATGAAATTTAACAGATATATAAACAGGTTTTTATTTCTCTCACATGGCTTAAACTTAAATATCATTAAACGGAGGAGGAATTTTTTAGCAGCACAAATCTAAATACCTTTAAACCAGATAATCTACATATTGGGGTCCGTAGATCAGTGTTCTCGAACCCTGATCCACTCATGGGGCGCGGCCTTCATGATTCAGCACCCCAGATTTCAGCTGATGACTTATTACCAGGCCTGTTACAGTGAGAAACATCTGAAACATGCAGGACAGACTTAAAGAAAATGCACTTTTATGGTGTTTAGTTGAAGATTACATGTGGAATAATAATAACTTCCACAGTTAAATTCCTCATATTTCGCCCTAAATATCTATAAGACTTACTTGAAGCCACCTGCTCTATAAAAACTTTTTCCACTTACAATGACTGATAAATTAACCTCATACTAAATTTAAATATTCGTTTTTGTATTATTGATTAGCGCATTTGCTGATATTTTAAAGCATGCTGTCCCTTTTTGTGATCGTGACACCATATTTTTTGATGTACAGCTCTGAGAATTCAAAGACAAGCAGGATTTGGCTCCTTTTCTTGTTTTTTTTTAATACAGAAACAAGAACAGTCACAATCAATCTGGATCGATTTCCGCTGCACACACGTCTGATTTGTTCGCTGATGTATTTTGTGAAAAGCACAGGGAATCATGTGTTCTTGTTGGATTTATGAAGCATAACGTTTTATTTTGTTGGTTAAAAGGTGTAAATTTAACTCATTTTTCTGATGAAAGATTTTCTCCATTAAAGATGAATTGGGTGCTGTACTTAATTGAAACTCCCCCTCCCACTGCTGTGAAGGATGGACTGCATGTTACTGGAGTGATGCTGTAAAGTTCTGACGCCTTGTTCCTGTACATATTTCTGAGCTTTATCCCGTCTGTGATCATGATGCTGATTTTTAATTCCAATTTTGTTAACGTGAGCAATAAAGTTCTTTTTTCTGCTGTGGTTTGTAATTTAGCCGTATGTTCTCTGTAATTAAATTGCAATTAATTAAAGGAAATTCACAACTAGTTATGTCAGTTATGTTATATGTCAGCCTAAATATGTTTTAATTTGTGATACAAAAAAACTCATAATTACTTCAAGAATTAAATATCCTTTTGTTGTGGCCTTCTGTTCCAAAAAATACCAACATTTCCAACAAAGATGGCTGGTAACGGGTGGTTTTTGGTTTTGTACGCACTTCTGACTTGACTTATTTATTGGAAAAGCAAAGACAAAACAATTATGACAAAATAGAGAAATTTGAAAAAATGACATTAATTAATTAGACAAAATAAAAATGTCTTGCAACTTAACCCTTTAAAGCCTGATCCAAGAATAAAAACAAAACAGAAATTACTTTTTTTGTTTGAAGTCCTTATTTGGCCTTTAACAAAATATATAGTAGAAGAAAAAACAGAAATACATTTTTGATATTAATAATTTATTACTATGCGATAAGTCAAGATTATTTTTTGTGTAGTCTTCTACTTTCTGTTATCAGGTATATCTGATTGTGTACAATAGGATTTTTGAGCAAAGTTTTACCATTAAATTATGCAAAAAAAAGGTGTCAGGCGCCTAAAAACATTTCCAAGAAGCACATTATGTATCAAATACAATACATTTGGCATTACAAAACAAAAGAAAAAAATGTAATATTCAAAGCTCTAATAAAGTGGTTAAAGAAATAATTTTAAAAAACCTCCAGTCCACACCAGACATTTAGCAAACAATGCACCGTTCTTAATTACTCAGATTAATGGGAGGGTCTAAAAATTAACAACGTAATCTAAGCAAATCCAAATATAATTATAAAATTATACATTTTGGTTCTAAATTAACTTAAATATATTCTATATATTTTGTAGAAATTACAAAAATTTAGCATAAATGGCAACAACAGCTTTGTTATAATTTTCCTCCATAGAGGTCACATCTGTTTCAACTGTGCAATGCATGCTGGGTAGATGACGCGGTTAGGGCTAACTGGACTAAAACCTTCAGAGGAATGCTAACATTAGCTGAGCTGTTTTTTTTATCGTATTGCGTCTGACTGGCGTAAATGTAGACGATGTCGCACTGTGTCGCTGCGCTGAGATAAACCAGACGGGTCAAATTACAAAGGAGAAACACTTTGTTTTTTTCCTATTTTTAAAATAGACTCGATTCTTGATTCAAAGTTTTATTTCTGCTCCTATAACATTTTTTAGCCTAGACTTCGATTCTTGATTCAAATGGATTTTCTATCTAAGGAAAACCAGCTGATTGCATAAACTCATTGAGCTCTTCAGCTTAATCCCTCACACTAAGCATAGCTTGTAGCGACAGTGGAGAGGAAAAACTCCCTTTTGAAAACAGAAGGAAACCTCCAGCAGAACCGGAAGCTCAGTGTGGCCAAACCTCTGCAGTAGAGGCCCACTGAGGGTTCCAGGAGACAGGAAGCAGACATAAAAGAAGCATAGATACTAAGGCAGCTGTCCAGCCGAAAATACAGAAGCGGCCCGTCCAGTGACACACAGCCAGGCAGACGAGCTCAAGAGCCAACTCCCAGGTCAGAGGATGAAGAGAGCACATCCAGTTAGTCTCACGTCAGTCGAAACAGGACTACCTACTGGAAAAACGCCAAGCTCCAAACATCTAGAAACAAAGGTGTTGATGGCAGCAGCACGGCTGATATTTCTCTCCAGGATGGAGTCACAGCCAAACAGGAACAGACCAGATGAAGCTACTATGAGAAAAAAGCAGAGAGAGCAGAACGTTAGGAATTGAACTAACAGATTCTGCAGAGTGGGAGAATAGAATAGAATGAAGCAGAATGATGAAAAAGGGGGTCCGGGTCTATGTCCTCCAGCAGTCTAAGCCTATAGCATAGCAGCTAACTATAGAGATAGCTCAGGATAACCTGAGGAGCCACCTCTAACTATAAGCTTTATCAAAAGAGGAAAGTTTTAAGCCCTAGCCTTAAAAGTAGATAGACAGGGTGTCTGCCTCACAGGACTAAAACTGATGGTTGGTTCCATGAATACCTGCTGCTGCATTACCCCCCCGCAGAGTCACACACATCAGGTGGACTTTAAATCTAATTTTGTTTACACAGCTATAAAACAAAAAGTATTTGTGAAAAATAAATTTTTAAACATGTTTTAGAAATTTTAAAAACCCATTTGAAAAGCATGTGGATGAAACACCATGTGACTGTGTTTTGACCCTTTCTATAAATAGATAAAGATCAGCTGGTGTCAGCTGGGCCCGGTAACCGCTGGACTTAAGGGCTTAAAGCCTCATGTTTTCTAGAAAGGATGTTATTCTGTTTTCCTGTAATGAGCTGTTAACGAGGCGTACGGCGGCGACACGTCAACCACATTCAGGACAGGGAGGGAAAAAAACAAAACAAAGCATTTGTCTGGTTTAGACTATGGAGGATAAAAAGATCAAAGTTAGGGGGCGGTTATCTAACACCTGATTGGTTACCCTGCATATTAAGGCGAAGCAAATCGATTACAGACTCGATTCACGTTAACCCACGCCTCCTAACTTTGATGGGTGAGTTTGACAGATTCTTTTAATGGTTTTAATGCACTGCGACACAGGACCATGAAAATAATTAAATGCACACACTATGAAATAATTATATATATTTTTCAATAAAATGACGTCTTCATTTTATTAAAATTAATGACACATTTATATATTTAATTACTTATTTATTTAATGAATTACACATTTAATTAATTGTTTATCGCTGTATTTATTTATTTAATAGTGGCACTTTATATTAGTGACGTGGTTTTAATTAATGAATTCATTACATTTATTTATTTAATTCCATATTTAATTAATTATTGACACATTTAATTATTTATTTAATGCTGTATTTATTTATTTTATTTTGGCACTTTTTATCCTCCATATTAGACATCCCTTCAGAGAAAATATAACTAGTGGTAGAGAGCAAAGTAATGAGGTAAAGAACTAAAAAAAAGGCCTAGAGTTTACATGTATTTAAATTCTCCTTTTTTTACACACAAAAAACATAAAAGAGGTGCAAATGTCCAATATAAGAAAAACTCACAGAAACGCAAACAGACTGCAAAGTTCTTTTTTATTTGAATGTTTTGAAATAAAATGATTAAACAGCAATGTTGGTCAGTTAACTGGAGCCGAGTTTATAAATGTGCAAAAGAAATGAAAATTACTCGCAAACATTTCCTCAGCATGAAACAAATCACAGGAAACCCAAACCTTGAAAAGGTCGATTTTTTTTTTCTTTTTTTTCCTCCTAATTTATTATCAGCTTTTTGGTTTTCCATCATCGTGTCTTTCACTCAACTTCACAAAAAAAGCTGCTTTAAATTCAGGAAATGTCTCAGTTGTACAGGCAGACAGGTTAAAAACACACAATGCGAGTCAGTTTTCATCTGTGGATGGGATTATTTTTTACTGTAAAGCGATAGGATCATGTTTTATTTGAAAGTCTGACATGAGAAACATTGTTTAACCTGTTTTTCTGAATATTTTCTTTATTTGAGGAAAGCTTGGGGAAGCGAACCCATCATCCAGGTTCTTCGTCTGGCTCAGTTCTGAGGTGAGTCCAAGCAGGAAACCCGGCGGCGCTACATGAACATGTCATCGTAGCCCGGCGGCGGCATGTGGTCTGGATCAGGCCTGTAAAGATAGACGACATAGAAACGTTAAGCTCATGAACTTTTTGGATTTTATCAAGTTGAAAAAAATTCCAGAAACTGCAGGAAATTCTGTCCCTTTAAAAAATGTCCCTAAAAAATTGGTGGAACATGGTGCAGGTCTGCTTTGCTCCCCAGGTTAAAGGCCAGAACGCGCCGAATCCGATTCTGCGTCTGATCTGACAGAAAATCGAGTCTTAGAGGTCGTTGAATTTAGCGCTCATTGAAAGTTAATGGGGATGATTTCCTGCAGGGGGCAGCGAATTCATGGGCTGCGTCCTCTGAAGGCCAGATTCGAAAGCCGATTACGTCACAGCGCGGCGCCGAGGTCTGGTCTGATTCCAAGAGTCCTCGTTATGCGGCCGACAAACGCGTCCTTCTTTAGCCCGATTTGAAGGACGGGTCCGGTGTATCCTCTCTATCCTTGGGTATCCCAGGATTCATTGCCAGTTCAAGCAAGCTGCTCTGTGATCAGAGGAAACAGGGAAATGGCGCCACACAGTGGTGAATATTGGAAAGTTCAGTTTAATATAATCCTAATGTGTGAATAGTTCCGTCTGAATGAATGAAAATAGTTTTAAGCATGGTTATTGAATCAGATATGTATGTGTAATGTTTTGATTATCTGTAACTGATTAAATGGGTTTGGCTGTAATTTAAGGACAGATTCTAATAAATCTGCAGTGTGGGGACTATAAATCTGATAGGAGTTTTTTATTTTTTTAATTGCTATTTTGTACAATGTGCTCTTAACTAAGTATTTTTTCTTCCTGTTATTGAATATAAAGGATTTTGCAAGATATATTTATTCAGTTTTTCCTTAGTTTAACCATCTGTGATCTTAAATCTTTCCATGTCTTTTAACTTGAATTGAATTGAATTGAATTTTGTGTGCTTTTATTTTTGAATAGAATAGGATTTTGATTATATTTATTTAGTTTTGTAGAATAGAATTTTCCTGCTTTGTGTTTCAACTCTCATGGTTGCTAAGCGACAGAGCATATTTGCTTTCGGAAGGCTGGACCTGTTCGAATTCACAGCCAAAACTCTTCCAGTCTCCTTATTTTTCACCTCGATGGATCCAGTCCAGGTAGATCGCGTCTTTGGAAGATGCAGCCTATAACTTCGAACAGAGCCCAGGTCTATTTTAGTCAGATTACGCAGCGATTCAACAGCAATTTCATGGGTCTGACAAGAAGAGAGTCGCAGTTACAAAGCAAAGCACATCCGCTTTGAGGGAAAATCCAAAATAAAATCTGTTAATCTGACGGGGAAAGAGTCAGTCTGGAGTCGCACATCGCGTTTATAGTAAGCAGGACAGACTGGAGGAAAAACAATGAATGAAACATTAAAATAGAAAACTTTCCCCATGATAGGAGTTAAGGAGGACAGAAAACGGATAAAGTAGTGATCCTCTTTGAGCCTCACAGAAACCAGAATAGACAGAGCGGCAGACAGAGCAGGTCAGCGCGGCGTATCTCTCTCACCTGCTTTATGGAAAAAAGAAAGAAAAACTTGGAGGAAGCTTCCCAGATCTCTCTCTGAGAATCACCTCTCTGCCTCAGCTTCACTGATGGAAACCGTCATATAGCGTAAGAGATGCTGCGTTTTTTTTCTTTTTTCTTTTTTCGTAAATCTTAATAGATGAACATGTCTTTATCTGTTCTGGTTCTAGATGCTGCACAGAGCTTTGCTTTATAGAATGCACTAGACCCCTGTGCAGGCCATGCCAAATGATCCAAAGGACCTCCTGCTGTGCGTTCTGTACAGCTTTAAGATGCTCAGAACAACATTCTTTGTTTTTTTTTTCTGGCTAGAAGAAACTGTTTCTTCCAGTTTCTTTCAGAATAAACTTGGAAGATCAAATTTACTGGAAAGTTTTGCTTCTTTTGGTGAATATTTTGCCTTAAGCAGGCCCAAATCCACAAATAACCTCGAGGTGGGGTTCGATATCTATAAACCAGGGGGTTTGTGGCATGAAGAGCAAAAGAAATGAAAGAAAAAGAAAGCCAGCAGGTGGATTCTGAGTAAAGCCGGGCATCCACTCTGCCATATTTTCAGTCGTTGCACGCAGCTACAGCTCAAACTGTACGACGAAGAAGCAGGGTTTAGATGTTCACGGCTTATGATGCATGTTCTCACACAACGCTCTGATGCAACCTAGAGACAGCCGACTGAATTTCAAACATGTTTGATTTTCTCCTGACCTTCTGATTCCTGATGGGGAGGTGGTGGTTAGAGGCTGATCGCCCCTCGTTACCCCCTGTACACTACACCACGCACCATCAGGATGAAACTGGCCCGATCGAAGAGCACAGTCTGTGCTTCGTCTGCCCCAATTGAGCAGATTTTCTCTAACTGTGGTCGCAAAGTAGAGGAATCGTCTTGGTGTGGAAAAGGATTCAAAACATATCCTGTTTCTGAATGCTACATGGCAACAATGAGCCGGAATACTGAGCTGCTTTATTGCTGCTGTTCTATATGCTGAAACACACCATTTCAACACGGTCGTATGTTTTGTGACCAACAGTTATTCATTTAATTACATCCACTTAATAAATAATATAAATTCTTAATGTGTGTCACTATGTTTATTCTCCTAAAGATTTCTCCTTATGTAGCCTGGTGGAAATAGTGAGTTTAAGTTTCAATGGAACTATCCCAGTTCTCCAAAATAATATCAATTATTACCAGGACTTTCTTCCTGCTCATTAAGCTGGGCGTAAACTGTAGGATTGTTTCCCTTTTTAGGACTGATTATCCAGTCGTAGGAGAATTTTTCGCACAGGCCGCGTGCACGGAAGAAACTCAACCCACGGCTCTAAGGAATTATCACAGGAGGTTAAGTAACACTCACCTAAATGTTTATTGGTTTCTGATTTATGCAAACGATTTAATAAAATATTATTTGACCAAATAATGTTTATTTACGTCTTAGATTTTCATTCTGAATCACTTCCCTACGACTTTAAATAATATAAAGTTAGAACTCTGAGCTCCTTACCCCGGTCTGTGACGTCCGACGGGTCCAAAGGGGTCGAAGCGAGCTCCTGGGGGAACGGCTCCGGGAGGCAGGATGTCAGGTATAGCAGGGATGTCAAAGTCGATGGTGATACCCTCGACCCAACGGATCCACTATCAATCCCGCCCTCACCGCCAATGGACTTCAAAGGGGGTCAGAGAGACCAGGCGGGGAGGAGGGGGTGGAGCAACAACATAAAAAAAAAATCCAAAAATCTGACGAAATATAAATGATTTTTTTCCTAAACACTTCATTTCTCATCATTTTATTCCAGTGTTTTTAATATATATATATATATATATATATATATATATATATGTAATCTTTCTATGGTCAATTTTCATAAATTTTTTAAAAAGCCTGCAAAGGGGGGTGCTAAAGAGTACTAGTACTACTGGGTGATCAAATCAATTCAGTTTATTCTGTCCAATCAGCTGCCTGTAGTGTATTTAAATGTCCAGCAGGTGTCAGTATTCTGTACAGTTTGGCTTCCAGATGCCTCGTTAAGCATCACTAACTCACCCAAATGGATCCAGATCAGCTCCTCCAACAGCGAATGGAGGAGCCAACGGGTCGGGCCTAAAGAAAGATCAACAAACATTTTTTTTTAATCTAACAAATTTATTCAACATTCCCAAACAGATGAATGATCTTACATCACTGTAGATGTTAAATAAGAAGAAATTAATCAGCTTTTTCATCTTACAGTGATGCGTATTTGAATGGAGAAAATCATAGAACCGCCTGAATCTGTTCTAATAACTGCAGTTCTGGAGGTTTTTATTACAGGTGAAAATGTGAAAAAAGATGTTAAATCCAGAATGCAGCTGATCTCCACCTCCTCCATCTCCACCCAGTCATTGTTCTCAGCTCTTCTTCTCTGCTTTCCATGTTTTCTGTCTGCAGCTGCTGCTGAACTTTGCTGACTGTCCGTCTTTCTGTTTCTCTCTGCTGTTGATCGTGACGTTCCTCCTCGCTGACTTTACTTTCTCTCCCTCTCTGTCCTGCGGGGGAACGGAGCCGACAGCGTGTGGTCGATAAAGTGCTGACATGTCCCATCTCGTCAGATCGGGTCAGGGTTAGGAGAGGAGCAGCAGGAGGAGGAGGCGGACGTGAGGCAGAGAGAATGAATCTGTCCTCCAGCATCAGAGCGGCTCGCTGTATTCTTATGCTTCCAGTTTAATTCCTCCAGGTGCTGCTTTATTTAGGAACACTGTGTTCGCAGTAAATATGCAGCATTATATTATATAAATTAGATGAAAATAAGAAAGTAGAAAAGGAAGGAGCTATAGCAGCTTTGCTTTAACATCTATAGTTTACTAATCAGGTTTTGTAACATTTAGATTAGAGTGGGGCCAAGAAGTATTTAGTCAGCCACTGATTGTGCAAGTTCTCCTACTTCAACTTCAACTATGAGAGACAAAATAATTTGTAAATTATGGTGAAAAGTAAGTATTTGGTTCAACTTAATACTTTGTAACATAATCTTTGTTGGCAATGACAGAGGTCAAATATTTTTTCTTGCCTCGTCTGTTCCTGTTTGGCTGTGACTCCATCCTGGAGAGAAA
>JAGKQL010000041.1:41912907-41953075 GCA_018398635.1 Cyprinodon brontotheroides | reverse complement strand
GACCGAAAACATTTGATTGACAGATGACCATGATATATAATTGGCCGTAATTTAGGTGTTCAGGCTGACATAGAGCTAACTGGCCTGCAGAAAGATAATAAACAGGAATGCTCAATACTGATTGTAAATATTATTTGTTTTTAAATGTAAATTGATAGAGTAAATTTATATAAATGTTTAAGCCAGAACGATTTGACAATTAAATATGACCTACCTACGACTTTAAATGATTTTTCTCTTTTTACGCACAAAAAAATTAACAAAAGATATTATTATACACATCAATCATGAACAATTTCAAAGTAACTTTAACATGGAGAAAAAAACAAACTTGTAAAACAAATTGCCAAAAAAAACAAAAAAAACTACCTGTTCTGCTTTCCACCAGTAGTTGGTAACACATGAGGCTTGATGAACTGTAGGGATCTTTGAAGCAATTTAGCCAAACGGTTCAATCACCATCACTAAACAAAACTCATCAAACACCAACCTGTCGAATGTGTGCAGCTGATCTGGGTTCACGTGATCACTGATGTTCACCATCAAGTCTGAAACCTGCTTTGTGCTGGAGTTCTGCAAAGACAATTAGCTGTTATCCAGGAATATATGCCTATTACCTTCCATCTACCAAAATAATGTACAGAAACACCATCAGGTAATCTAGTTTTAATTGCAAAAAATTTTATTTCACACATGAAAGGATTACCCTCATTTATTTTATTTTTTTTTAGTTACCATTAAGTTTAAGATCAGTGTGGAGTCCATGGTGATGGCTTTTAGGACCATTTGTGTGTCTGAATCCTTGGCTTTATAGCGCAGAGTGTAAAGCTCCTTGTTGGAACTCCAGTCAGCAGGAAGCAGTTCTGACTTCTTATCACTGCTGCGAGGCTGTAGGGATAGAAAAGGAGAGGAAGACACATCATCACAGCTACAATATTTAACAGTCTGCTTCCCAGCAACGCTGCTGTCCACATATTTTATATATTATATGCACCAATCTATCAGGGGTGGATTTAGGAAAAAACGTGGGGCCCTAGGCAAAGACAGGCAGGGGCCTCTGAATGGAGAAAGAGAAATACATAGAACAGCCCCATTCTCCAGAGTAGAGAAATGTTAATAGAATAGACATCCATTATCTGGTTCTAGGTTGTGTCCCTCTCTTCTTGTCCCTTTTCTTCTTTGTTTTCCTCTCTATGTTTTGTACTCAGCTGACTTTTCATGCTGTCTCCTAAAGGAATGAAAAAAAGATTTTTCCAAGCACTTTCAGCTCACTTAGCTGATTGCTCCTTCCTGTGTTTCCAAAAAGGCGACGGCAAAAGACGCACTCAATCAGAATATGGGGAGCCGTTTGTAAAGTTAAGAAGTCCAAATTTCGGTGCAATAATAATGTTTATTTAGCGTGTTCTAAGAGAAAAATAACAGGGTTATTTTTTTCCAAGTCATTTATTCACTATGTAATTTATTCATTTATAAAAAAAATCTTACGTTGTTAAATAAATATTTAATTTGGAGCTATATATTTAAGTAAAAACAAAAAAATATTTAATTTGCAAACTAAATATTTTACTTCTTAAATAAATATTTATTTAACAAACTAATTATTTAGTTGTGAGATAAATATTTATATAAAAAACTAAATATTTAATTTGAAAACTAAATATTTGGCTCAAAACAAAATACTTATTTAACAAAGTACATTTTTTTTTAATTTTTATATATTTTAGCGGGTTTTAATAGAAAAATAACGGGGTAATTTTTTCCAAGTCATTATTCACTACGTCATTTATTCATTTATAAAAATCTTACTTTGTAAAATAAATATTTAATTTGAGCTAAATATTTCTTTAGCAAACTCAATAAATAAATAATTATTTAACAGAGTAAATATTTAGCTAAAGATAAATATCTATATAAAAAATTTAATATTTCTTTAAAAAACAAAATATTTATTTAACAAAGTAAATATTTAGTTAAAGATAAATATCTATATAAAAAACGAAATATTTCTTTAAAAAACTTAATATTTAGTTTGAAGATACATATTTATATAAAAAACGAAATATTTATCTAACAACCTAATTATTTAGTTAAAGATAAAGATTTATATAATAAAACTAAATATTTATTCAACAAACTAATTATTTAGTTTGGAGATAAATATTTATATAAAAAAACTAAACATTTATTTAACAAACGTAATATTTAGTTTGAAGATAAATATTTATATAAAAAAATAAATATTTATCTAACAAAGTATTTAGTTTAAAGATAAATATTTATATTAAAAAACTAAATATCTATTCAACAAACTAATTATTTTTATTATTTTGGAGATAAATATTTATATAAAAAACTAAATATTTATCTAACAAACTAATTATTTAATAAAGATAAATATTTATATTAAAAAACTAAATATCTATTCAACAAACTAATTATTTAGTTTGGAGATAAATATTTATATAAAAAAACTAAACATTTACTTAATAAACTAATTATTTAGTTTAAAGATAAATATTTCTATTAAAAAACTGAATATTTAATTTGAAAAATAAATATTTAGCTCCAAACAAAATACTTATTTAACAAAGCAAAATTGTTAAAAATGTCAGTGAATAAATGAATTGGGGAAAAATAACCCCCTCTTTTCTCTCTTAAAACACGCTAAATTTAAATAAATATTGCTCCTAATTTTTGAATGCTTAACTTTACAAACGGAGCCTCATATCAGAAACATGACCTGACATTTTTTTTTACAATTTAGTTTTTAGCCTTAAAGCCAAATGGATGAGACAGAATGAAACAGACCAAACTAAACAAGTGTGATATTGATCTGATTTATAATATAACCATTAATATATTGATCTGACTGATAATGTTACCATTACCATAAATGGGTGAAGCTAAAGCTAAGCTAAGCTAATAGCTCAGAACTACGTAGAAATAACGCAGTTTAATTTCTTCCTGACTGTCATTGGACAGCTAACCTTTAATCACGGATTATATAAAGTTTTTCAAACTCTTTTCAATCGTTTCTTCTATTTGGCAAATTCTAAGTCACTAAAATATATTTTAAGTTTTTGTTCCTCAAGTTAAAGAGACCCGATTTAACCTCAACAGTCCAGAAAAAAAATGACAAAATGAGGTCAGAATAATTGAACCATTGTGATTTTCATCAACAGAGAACATTCTAAGATGAATTCATTGAATTATTTTCTTTATTTTTTCTCTTAACCGCCGTTTCTTTTCCTCACCTCGTCTCCGGATCCGATGCACCGGTATCCATCTTTGATCATTTCCCAGTGAACGAAGCAAACTACGGCGTCCTGCGGACACCTGATTTTATCTGCGACACAGGTGAACAGCACCTCTAAACCGGCCATTTTCCCCCAATCTGCCCAAAGCAGCGCAACATCAACACAGAAGAAAGGAAAACGAAAGCCTTCACTGAGGTCTGACAGCGACCGCTTCCACTTCCTGTCAGGAAACTTCAAAATAAAAGCGACAGAATATAATTGACTAACCCTAACCCTATGATGGTATAAAATAGATTTTTGAAAAATCGTACAAAAGTACAAATATATCAAGTGAACAAGAAACTTTATATGAATAAAAAAAACATTTTGTAAAAAAACACTAAAAGTAATGATACTATCAAATGGCATTGGGGAGGTTTTTAATAAGGAGCTAACCGTTAAAGGTCTTTGGTGTCTCCTTATGTTGGTTTAAAAAATATACATTCATTTATAAAAGGTCATGCCCTTTAAAGCTACTGATTTAAGCAAAATTAAACGCGTTCTGATTTAAGTAACTCTTATTTTAGTCCAAAAGAAATGTCGGGAACAAATGCTGTTAATCTATTTTTTCAAACTTGACAGAGTGTTGTTGGTTTTGTTTTGAAGCAACACATAAAGTTTCAGGAGGAAAACACTTGCTAGAATTATGGGTTCCGTTTTTGTTTTTTTAGGTATCGCCTTTATTTTTCAAATAAACATTTAAAATAAATATCTTCATTTATAACAAACAAAGCAATATATATATATTTTTTTTTTTTTTTTTTTTTTTTTTTAGCATTTCGGTGATATAATCTTTATTTTTGTTTCCTGTCTGCGTATTCTTAACTGGAATTTACTTTATTTATTTTATTTTTATTAAGTCAACAAACATTTACATGAAAAAATACTCTCAGAGAGGATAGCAAAGGTGTACCGTGATAGTTTATTATGGTTTATTGAGAAAAAATATTTTATCCTTGCTACATAAGACTCCATTTCCCATCATTCCTGTCGCAGGTCGGGTGGAGTGCGCTTCCTTGTCAAGATGGCGGCTCCCTTAACTCTGCTTCTGATCGTAGCCGTCACAATCCGCGCGGCTCTCTACAGATCCAGTTTAGCGGAGCTGATCGCAGAGAGGGTGGAGGTTGTGTCTCCGATCACCGCCTGGAAGAGAGGTAAGCCGGGTGGGAGCGGTGCTCTGGGGCCCCTGGTTGATGTTAAACTCCTGCAGCTCCTCTCTGCTCCAGGCACCGCGCTCAAGTCAAACCGGTTCATCTGCTTTAACATGTAGCAGGGATATGGAATCTAACATATACATGTTTTATACGATCAAATTTGCTACCGGTTTTAATATTGTATGTTTGATTAATAAAATATTAACGCGCATTTTTAATGGTTTAAACAGAGAAATGGATCAATAAAGAACTGAAGGGATGGTAGGGCTGCTCATGTTGGTGCCTGAGGAGTATTAATGCCAGGCTACAGATTGTTTATTCTTCTATAGAATATTCCAATATTCATATTTTAGCTGATATTCTAAAAGCAGTATTAGAACAGTACATCCCCCATATCAACTTCAAATATATTTTATGGAGAGGATTTATAATCATAGATGAAGCCATTTTATTGGTTATTTCAAACATGAGAAGTCTACAAGTTCCTCAAAGTAACTTAAAATACATCAATTTTACAAACTTAATATCTTTTGTGTGAAAAGTTTGTAAAGCATCAATGTTAGATTTAGAACTTTTATTTTTCAGTTTTTAAATACACTTCCACGGAATTAAATAAACAGAAATTCTCTTTTGAATTGTATTTATCTATTTTCCAAACAATTAAAGCCAAAAACTTCAAAGCTTGTGACAAAACATATGTTTGCGCAAAGTATATATGCATATGTGTGCATATATGTATATATATATCTATTAGGGATGCACGATATCGGGATTTTGGCCGATATCCGATATGCTGATATTTTAAAAACTCATGTAGCCGATAACTGATATCGATACCCCATGTTAAAGCTGGACAAAAATAAGTAGTCATTGAAAATAGCAGTTTTGTTATCCATTTCTGACACTTTGAAAAAATAATATACCTAAATATATTTTCATATGCTGATATCAAATTGTTTTTTAAAAACGCCGTATCGATCTATTTTACTTTCAAAATCTTGTGAAATTTCATCGCTCTGTTACAAACTCTTGTGATATTTTGCAAATTCTTGTGAGATTTTACTAGTGAAATAGATCGATACCGCTGGCCAATATATCAACATATAAAAATATGGCAACATTTTTTGAATTTTGGGGGGATTTCTCATAAATAAATTTCCATGACATATAGCAATATTTCATTATTAAGAGAGATTATATGGTGTTTTTAAATGGCAATATATCAGCATATGAAGATATTGTGATATTTTTAATGTATCAATATTTTTTGCCTCGTCTTTATAAGTTTTTAAGTCTGTAAAAAAGAAGTTTTTGAGGAAGAAGTTGTATTTTTTTTATTTTTTTTTATTTTTAGACTTTAAAACCAGAAGCTGATCAAATATCAGGTTAAATATCGGTGGTGGCTGGATATTCAGTTTTAGCGCCGTATATCGATATTGATTATCGTTTCATCCCTGGGTGCCATTAGAGAGGAGAGTATATGGCATATATATATATATATATATATATATATATATATATTCTTTATTGTCATATTATGATAACTTTATGCATATGTATGTGTGTGTATATATATATATATATATATATATATATATATAAACTCACTGTGCTCAGTTTTCCCCAGGCTGAATATAATTTGCCATAAGCTCATATTTTTTTCTTGGATTCTCATTATGTGTTTTTCCTGTCAGTTATTGAAGGTTTAGCTCTGCTTGATCTGGGAGTTTCACCATATTCTGGGGATGTTTTCCACGAGGTGAGGCAGCAAAACGTTTCGCTTATTTATCTCATTTAAGTGGATTAGAATGTTTTTAAATCATAGTTTATTTCATTTTTTATGAATGCGAACAAACACGGTGCCAAAATAAAGCATGGTGTTGAATTTTATCACAGTTTCTGCATCTTTTCTTTCTTTTTTTCCATCCAGACGCCTCTCATTATTTACCTCTTTCACTTCTTGGTGGATTATGCAGAAATCACGTTTATGGTAAGAGAGCAAAAATAATTGCAATTGTGAAAAAGAAAAAAAAAATCTGATTGTTAATTTATTTCAGTTATTGTTTTCTGCTTCTCTCTTGTTAGCTGGCGGACGTGATCACAGCCGTTGCTCTTTACATGGCAGTGAAGCACTACAACAAGCAAGTGGTGAGAAAATGATAAATATTTTAAGAAAAATTTGGGAGAATTTGTTGCCTTAAAACTACGGGATTTTATCAAACAGGGAGCCTAAAGATCCAATTTAAAGTGTGAGTGTAGCACCCACAGTAGGATATCCAGAAGAGGAAATTTTCATCTGTTCAGAAGTCTAATTTTACCAAATAAGGTGGCATTATTGAAATGAGACGCACTTTAAAAAAAAAAATGAGCTTGAAGCAACCATTTTTACTAAGGTTACCTCACATAAGCTGAATGCAGTTATAGCTGTACCTATTTGTTTAGCTTTATATGACAAATCTTCCCTGTAGAATATTTTATTCACCACTAGACGGCCTCAGTGAGTGTTTGATGCTAATATTAGGCATCTTGCCATTTCTCTTTCAGTTCAGAAAGCAGAAGTTTGCCCTGGAGGCGAATCGCTATCCTGCCGACTGTCTGGAGCTCATCAGGAGCCCCACAGAAATGTTCTACATCCCCCTGAAAGTAGCCATGTTGTAAGTACCTCCAGCTCCTTCAGGGGGCGCTCAAACCGTCCAGATTGATGCGGCTTGAGGAGTAGCCATTCTGTTTTATTTCATCTTACAGTTACCTTTTGAACCCGTTCACCATCCTGTCCTGCGTTGCCAAGTCCACCTGCGGCCTGAACAACGCCGTCCTCTCCCTCTTTCTCCTCTCAACGATTAAAGGTTGACTGCAGATTATTCTTACATTTAAATAGTTAAAGAAATGCTCTCCAGGATTAGAAAGATTTCTCTATAGTTTTTATTTAATCACAGAACCTAAAGAAGTTAAAAAAAAACAATCCACTGGACTTTGTTTCCAAGTTTGAAGAAGTTTCTCTTCCATCCAGGAAGATTTTTCAATTTAAAAATGTCAGAAATAGCGTTGAGTTCCAGGCTTTATCCAACAAGTTCACCAGAGAGGATGCCAACGACAACAAACTACCTTTCCTGGACTGTTTGGTGAGCATGGAAGGAGATGGAAGCCTCAAACATTGAAGTCTGTAGGAAACCTACTCACACAGACCAATATTTTCTTTTCGACTCACACCACCCACTGGAACACAAACTCTCCGTCATCAGAACCTTAAAACAGCGGGCAGAACATGTCCCTACTAAAACAACGGAAGCACAAAGAACAGAAACACATCAAAGATGCTCTCCAAACCTTTGGATACCCAAACTGGGCGCGTTTGTTAAATCAGCAAGGAAATCCAAAAAACACATTAGCAGAAGAACAAAACGGTGAGAAGATTAAACGCTAAAAACATCTCCATCCCATATGTTGCTGCAGTCTCTGAAAAACTCAAGAGGTTTTTTTTCCAAACACAAAACAGACCCTGAAAAACAGAGACTAGTTCATCCTAAAGACCTAATCTGAGCAGAGTAGTGTCTGCAGTTCAGTGCAGGAGGAATGTTCTGATCTTTATATTGGAGAAACCAAACAACCTCTCCACAGACGCATGGCCCAACACAGAAGAGCCTCCTCGGAACTGAGGTCTGCTGTGCATCTACACCTGATGGACAAAGGACATTCTTTTGAGGACCAGAATGTTCACATTTTGGACAAAGAAGACAGATGGTTAGAGGGGGCGGAAGGAAGCCATCTATGTTAAGAAAGAAAAACCTTTCATTCTGGCATTGATAAAGGACCAATCAGATTCCCTTTATTCACTCTTATAAAGTCGGGCACCACTTTGGGGAGAAATCCTTCGAATTTAAACACAGTGGTTGGACTCAGGGTTAAGCTTTCAAAAACCTACAATGCAGCAATAGAGCGATTCCTTCCCCAAGCTAGAGACTGACATTTTTTCGGGAATGGGATGGGAGTCAAGTATTAGTAACGCATCAATGCGATTGGGGACGGTGTACAGGATTAAACATTAACGGGAGCAGACGGGAGCGCGAGCAAACCAATAGTAACTAAAAAACTATGGATGCCAAAAAATAAAATAAAAAAAAAAAAAAAAACAGAAAGAAAAAATACAAAACCCGCCATTTTGTAGTTTCTTTCCTTGAAGCCTACACTCATTATAACGCTGAAATCAAAAACTACATGACCCAAAAACCAACAGTAAGCTTTCCGCTTCTGAGTTTTTCAATTCACAGCCAAAAGAAATTCACAGATTCAATGTATTGGCAGAAATCTTATTGAAAACAACAAGAATGGGGAGTGCAGTGAAGCGGAGAGCCGAGTCATTCTGGAATGGGGAGCGGATGGGAGTGGGAGTAATTCACCAGGAGTGGGACGTGACAGGATTTAGATTTCTACTCTGTCCTGGATCGGGACGGGACACCATTTTTTTTCAGTGGGAGTGGGACGGGACAGGAGGAGAAATCCAAATCCGTAAGCCGTCTCTACTATCATTGCAATCCCAACCGCTTTACAGAGAACAGAAGGCCTCACCTATTCAGCGCCAGGCCAACTATTCCCCTTAAACCGATCTCCCCTTTCAGAGACATAGACAGGTATGGGGCATTGCAGGCTAACAAAAGAAGCCAAAGGACCCCCATTCATCTCTTCCAATCTGCATGTTTTCTATAAAGCTTCTCACGCCTATTTCTGACATTTTGAATTGAAAAAGCTTCCTGGATGAAAAGCGAAAACGCCTTCTCAAACTTCCTTAACAAAGTTCAGTGCCATTGTTTTTTTGTTTGTTTTTTTTGTAATAACTATGACCTGGATGACTGGGAATCTTCACCAGAATACGATAGAACCTGTTTTTATATGCTTCTCTTCTTCTATAATATTAATGTCTGGCTGTCAGGAAACATGCTGCTGAGTACCACCTTCCTGTGGTTCTGGCCACGTATCAGTCCATCTACCCGCTCACGCTGTGCGCTCCAGCCATGCTGTATCTGATGCAGGTACGCTTTGTCCAGGATCTGGTTCTCACTTCTCAGCGCTTGGAGATCTTCCCTTAACGTTCTGCTGCCCCCTCAGCAATTCAGTACGTCCCGGTGAACCCGCGGCGCCGCCAGCTTCTGGTGGTTGGTGGTGCAGTATCTCTTCATGTACCTCGGCAGTTTGTTTGTCATCGTCTCGTCTGTCCTTTTCTTCCTGCATTACCTCCTGGGACTACCTGCCCTCCGTCTACGGCTTCATGTGAGTCAGAACGTAAACAAACACCGTCTGGAAATGTTGTTTCACAAACCTTTGTTTTTAATCTATATAGAGGTTAATAACAGAGGAAGCTGCACAGGTTTCGTGGTAAACATCAGCTCTCTGCTCATCCTAATGTTTTGGTTTTATTCTCTCCTTTCAGTCTTTCGGTTCCTGACCTGACCCCCAACATCGGCCTCTTCTGGTACTTCTTTGCTGAGATGTTTGAGCATTTCCGCCTCTTCTTCCTCTGCGTCTTCCAGATCAACGTTTTCTTCTACACCATCCCTCTCTGCATCAAACTCAAGTAAGTCATCTTTCCGTCTGATCTGTTCATCGTTGTTTGTGTCCTTTTTCCTAACCCCCGCCCTGTACGTGTTGGTGGTCGCCCTGCAGGGATCACCCGGTGTTTCTGATGTTCATGCAGTTAGCTGTGATCTCCATCTTCAAGTCTTACCCCACTGTGGGCGACACAGCCCTCTACCTGGCCTTCCTTCCTGCCTGGAGTCACCTGCATCGATGTGAGTAAATAAAGAAACTAATCTCAGCTTTCGCTGGTTCCCCAGCTTGTGTGAAGCTTCTAGGTTATGTTCATTTTACCTTAATTACTGTAAGGTAAAGCAAATAAGCGTCCAATATATAATAAATACATTAAAGAGATTCCAAAAAAAGTTAAAGAACAGTCCGCTGGACTTTGTTTCCAAGTTTATAGATGTTTCGCTTCCCATCCAGGAAGATTTTTCAATTCAAAATTCTCAGAAATAGCGTTGAGTTCCAGGCTTTATACCAGAGGTCATTGAGTAGAGGACTGCGGTCCAGATCCGACCCAACCTGATTTAAAACATTTATAAATTACATCATGTAGCGTCCGACAACAGTGTCTTATTTCACTGGCTCCTCTTCTTCTCCTGTTAATCACGGTAAAGCCCTGGGGAGCTGTCCGGCTCCAGGCTGCACGTGATCCAAATGAGCCAATGAGCTGCTGTCAGTCTCTGGGTTGCTGCTGCTGCTACTTTTAGACACACAGCAGGCAAACCTGTGGCAAGCCGGGCGCATGGGAAAGAGAAGGAGAAGATGAGTGAGAAAAAAAGAGAGCAGAGAAAGTGTGGACTGCTGGAAGAACTGTGGTGAACTGGTGAAAGAAAAGTGAAATGGTGCTCAAAGATGACCCTGCACATTTAGTGATGTTTGGCTCAACCTGCTGCTGCGTGAAGCAGGATTCTCCACCATGAACAGAATCAACACAATAATCTGGATCCAGGCTCAAAATGAGCTCCTTGATATGTGCTTGAGAATGGCTTAGTCTCCATTCAAACCCAGGTTTAAAAACCTTGCAGGGCAGCATAAAGCCCACTGCCAACATTAAGACAGAAAAGAAAGAAAATAACAAACCATCAGTTCAGGTGTTTGAGAAAATATGGGAATCAGGAAATTATCTATAAACCAAACTGAACGATTGTTGTTCTCTACTTCAAAAAATTTTTTGACTTTTTAAAAAGTCAATGTATAACATGGAGGCATAAAATAAACATAATTTTATTTCAGTGTTAAATTCTGTTTAAAGTAACAATATAATTAAAAATGTCTCCGGACATTTACTGGTTGATTTTCTTTATTTGGACCCCACTAAATATTAATTGTTTATCCCTGAGCTAAAATAATAATTCACCTTTAATGAGCAGAGCTGCCGTCGCCTAAAAGGGACAAAAAGTTCCAAAGAAACTGATCCACGCAGGAGAGAAGCTACAGGTGTGACATGTTGGAGTCTGATGGATCTGTTTCTGCTTCCCTATGAGATGTTTCAGTGGATCTAAAACCTTTAGTAGGGCACATGTTTGGATTTATTATGTTTTAAATCTAATCCAGATAGCCTAAAAGGTGTTTCTAAAGACTAAAATAGATAAATATATAATATATCTCAGTATACTTTTTTTTTCATCTACATTCTGGTATCATTTTGGCTTATATGTAAACTCTCTTCTTCCTAAATTATAGGAGTTTCTGTCTTCTGACTAAAGTCTAAAACACCCACATGTCTGATGTTGAAGGCGGCGTTCATATGTGCAGCTTTACTAATGTTCTAACTGAAAACAGGGGAAAATTTCTTCGTAGAAATGAGTGCTGGGCAATTAATTACGTTTGCAAAATAATCTCAATTTAGGAAAATGCAATTTTCATATTGCAGAGGCACAATTTTTAGTCACAATACATTTAACTTAACTTCTCCCTCCAGCCCCGTAGGTGGCGGTAATACGATTAAAGTGGGCATGCTGTCACACAGCAGGGAGCAGAGGGTTGCAGCTCTAGCACCTAGATCTATGCATTATAGTAGAAGGAAGAACTTCTTCATGCAAAGGTTACAGTACAGAAACACTGGATTCTGGACCAGCAGACTTTCATGGAAAAACTGAATCCCTGGAATAAAACATCAACATGGTTGTGCTTAGTGCAAAGGAAAATCGCAATATTTGTTGGAAATAATCACAATTCAGATTTTTGGCAGAATCGTTCAGCCCTATTAGAGATGGAGCGATGCAGGTTTCATAAGGCTGATGGCGATTATTGTGGCGTCAGCGTAACTGATCCCTGATATTTGAGGCCATTGTTTGTTTTTAGGACGACTCTTGAAGAGCATTTCTTAAACGAGTCATCAGAATCCTTTAGAAATAAATCTAAGAAAACATTAAATTAAATAGCGCCAAGGGCGTAGGTTTGATTTCCACTTTGGTAGGGACACTATTGCTCCTAAGTTTCATTAATGTCATTTTACTTATGCAAAAACATGCAAGCTTTTTTATGCTTGACGTGAGCATCAGGGTGCATTTGGTTTAAAGAGAAAAGCAGCATTTCTTGCAACATAAATTTATAAGCACTACACACACTACATGCTGTTTATCAATGTTTGAAGCATCACCGGCTCTGATCAATGTGGAATAAGGACTTTTTTTTACTTCATTTTAAACTTCATTTAAACTTACCAGCGACTAAGACAGTGTCTGTTTAACCACAACCAAATATAGTCTAAATATGCCCGTTATAT
The DNA here is from genome assembly GCA_018398635.1 of Cyprinodon brontotheroides. Classification (NCBI taxonomy): domain Eukaryota; kingdom Metazoa; phylum Chordata; class Actinopteri; order Cyprinodontiformes; family Cyprinodontidae; genus Cyprinodon; species Cyprinodon brontotheroides. The sequence continues at coordinate 41,940,323 of JAGKQL010000041.1, read as the reverse complement.
GTGGATTTATCCTGTATTTCTTTTGAATTTGTGAAATAATTGTGCAAAGGTAAACAGGTGAAACAGTCTTATTTTTGAAACACTTTTTTTTTTAAATGCTCTCTCTATCATGAAATATTGCAAAATAACACATTCAAGGGATGGCAAATGCATTTATTGTATTTATTTACATTTAGTGGCATCATCTACAAAACCACCACTAAGAATGTGTGACTAAATGTGATACCAATATAAAATCAATTTTTAACAATTATTAAAAGAAAATATAACACCATCTTGTCTATAATGTAATAATATCCAAAAATAAAAATTCAAGCATTTTTACCAAACACTAATGTTTGTAATAATTAACGTATGGACTGTGTGGAAATCTATGTAAAATAAAATCGATGTAAATAGTGTTCCTCTGTTTGTTATTGGCTTTATCCTATTTTTAAAAGTAGAAATAGTCAAAGAAATATTATCATCATTATCATTATCATATTGCCATCTCGTGTTGTTATTCTCTATAAAAGAAATAATACCTGCTATTTGTTATACTCTATAAAAAAAATAACACTTGCAAAAATGAAACAATAATTGCAATGAATTATTGTTAAAGGGAACCCTCAGATTTTCTTTTTCAATCGGCTGTGGCTAGAATCAGCAATCAGCAGCTTTCGTCTGTTTTTGTAGATAGAATTACGTTTTTTTTCATTAGGACTAGTTTCATAATAGCCTAATATTAATTTAAGTAACTAGTGTGAATAAAATTCTTATTTCGTGCTCCAAGCACGAACACACGCATACGGACTAGAAAACGACCAATCAGGAAGAGGGAAGGCGGAACTTGAGGCCGAACAACCAATGAGAGTGGAGCTAAACAGCACAGTTACTTATTTAAGGGACAGGACTCGGATGGAGCGGCAGCAGCAGCTACTAAAGCTGCGGAGCTGCGAGAGAAAAAGAATTGGCTGGGATCCACCACGCTGAATTTTAAATTATAAACATGTTATTCAAACCGAATTATTGGTAGGGACAAATAGGTTGGTCAAAATGTTGGTAGGGACATGTCCCTATGGTCCCTATGCAAACCTACGCCCATGGATAGCGCATTGCTAAATGAATCTCTGAATGCATCAAACTATAGAGATAAAAAAACTATTAATCAGCCTAAATGATGGTGCGGCTGATGTCTGTCTGTCTCTAACTCTGCGTTCTTTCTGCAGGATTTCCATTAAACTCTTTATAGCTTGTTTTACTCTTCTGTTGTCCAATCTGACTCAGGTTTTTCATTTCAGTTAATTAATTAAATTCTTCCCTCATGGAATGTGTCTTTCCAATCCTCCAGTCTTGAGGAACATCTTCCTGGTGTCCTGCGTCCTGCTGGCCTGCTCTGCTTTGTTTCCAGTTTTGTGGCACCTCTGGATCTACGCAGGAAGCGCCAACTCCAACTTCTACTACGCCATAACTCTGCTCTTCAACGTAGCGCAGGTGGGATGGTGTGGATGGGAGAGATGTTTTCTTTTTCAGGATATTAGTTTCAACTTTAGGTTGTTCCATAGATGCACGTCTGCTCACATGTGTTATTTGTAAATGTTGCCAATGGAAGGTGGCGCCCAGAGAGGTTGAAGGCTGAGGACGGCCGTTTAAAGCGACAGAAACATGGCGAGCAGAAGCAATCCCAGTGATAATGGTTCTGTGACAGAGAGGTTGGATTTTTATCCACCATCTTTACCAGAAACGGGGGAAATGGGGGTCCGTGGAGGAGGGTGTCACAACCCCATCCGGACCGGCGTAGCTACCAGATCTGCTCGGGTCCTGCTTCATGCCAGTGACGTCACGCTCTGATTGATTGAACGTTGCCACATGATGTAAAACATTGTACATCGGACAACGATAATAATAACATAATGCATCGTCAGTGTGACGAGTCGGGAGCCTCTCTAGCGTTTCTAATGACCAAAGTTTTACCTGATCGATAACAAAACTGAAAGAAAAATCTGTTTCTGGTGAACAAAGTAACTGTTAGACCATCATATAACTGCTAATTGTTATTTCTTATTTTAAAGAAAAATCTCTTTCTTAAATATAGCAGTATTACTCACTTAAACAATTTAAAGAAAAATGCATTTAATTTAGAAGGAAGTACTTATTTAGATTTCATTTTTTGCAGTGAAGTTCCGTGTGGCGCTGTGGCTAGCTGTAGCTAACAGGTTAGCCCCTTTAAGCTTGGCCAGTTAGCCATATTTAAAGTCGGTAGGGAAATCATATTTAAATATCAAATCATTCTGGCTTAAACATGTATATAAATGTTCTCTTTATCAAGGAGATGATATTGTCCTAAAATTTAGAAAATTTCTATAAAAAAAAATCCTGTCCTATTATCTGTGTTTTCCGTTATCTTTCTGCAGGCCAGTTAGTTCTACTACATCAGCCTGAACACCTAAATTCATTCAATCATATACCAAGCGATCATCCTGTCCAATCCAAATGTTTTCCGGTCATAGCATCTTGATTCATGGTGTTACTTAAGCTAATATCACCCTTACTTGAGTTGAAATCCAGGGAATCCTTTTCCTTTTCCATTGGGTTTCCGTCCCCAGTGTTCAAGGAGGATGGGCGTCTGTGTCTTAAACGAAGCAGTAGAGCTAACAGAACTGGCGGCGTTGCGAGGCAAGGGCTTCCAAACATGTACGGCTGGAAGCCTTCTACGCAAACCAAGCTTCTGCCGCCCTGGCGTCCTCTTCCACAACACATCTTCCAAGGTGCCCGCTTTCCTCCTCTAAATAAAAATGGATGACGGAGGAGGACTCATCCCTGACCTCCGACACTAAACTCTCCCTCCTCTTGCATGTTTCCTCTGTCCATAGCGTTCCTTGACAGTGTAGTTTCTAAGTCACCAATTTAGTGCTACTTGGTTCCCAATGGAATTTCCCCATTGGGAACCTGCCAGCACTAAGATGCTAACTAGTTAGCAAGATGCTTCCCACAAACCGGCCACAACCAAACGTATGCTTTAGAACCTTCATACAACAATGTGAACAAAACCCCTTGATTTAAACCAATCACATTCACTGTATTCCTTTCCGTATGAAGTCGGGCACCACTCGGGAGAAATTTGGGAGAATGCAACGGTTGGAACAGCCATTTTCCTATGCCTTTAAGCTACACTACTTTTAAATTCATGTCAACAACAACCATTCAGTAGAATAATTGTTGTCCTCTTTGTCTAAAATCTCCAACATATTTCATTTTTAAGAGGTTTAATTTGCTCTCCACCGCCCTCAGATCTTAAGTAAAAGAATTATAAGAAGCCTTGTTAAATAGCAGAGCTCATTCTGTCTTAAAGTGCATTACTTGCCTTCAAGACTGAAAATGATTGTTTTCTACTTTTGGCTAATAGATCGCCAACGAAATGTAGAATAATAGCAGATATAGGTAATAATATGTTGAGACTCCAAAAGAGATTTGATTCCTATGATACGGGTGCAATACAGTTTGTCCGAGTGGAGTTGCCATATATTGATGACATCAGAAGGGGCGGGGCCCCGAGCCGATCTGGTACCTACACCAGAAGCATGATCCGTACCACCACCTAATATTCAAAACCAGATATACATCCGGGTCACCCTCGATTTTATTTAGTAAAAAAAGACCTAAGCTACATTTTTCTCTCCCCAGAAATAGTAAGCCTACTAAACTATAATGTGTTAAAAGTTAATAATTTATTTCCTGAGAAAATAAATGCATGTATTAAATAATCTGTTCCCGATCTGCACTGGAAATGGGATCCTACGCTACTTCCAGGAGCTAACTTTTTCAGCTTTGGATTTAAAAATAAATCTTTTGATTTTTATGTTTCTCTTTCATGTTAACCTTATGCTTTATAGTGCGTAACCTAAACAACGAAACAACTAAAATGCAGATAAATATGGTTTCATCATATTTAGCCAGACTGCTCTTAGAAGGTCCCATGATGACGTCAGAGAAGCAGTTTAACGAAGAAAATGCAAAAAGCATCAAAATAATCTCCGAACAGTAATTAACAATTTTTTAAAGATGTGTGTTGTTTAATCTTTGTATTTACTGAAGGATTTTTGAGAATTAAGTTTCTTCTAAGGTCATAAATATTTTCTTGTTTGTCAAAGACTTTAAGAATATTACATTAATCATCTTCATATCCTATATAACTCTCTGATTTTACCATATCTATCATATTGCTGTAAAGTGTGGGGAGTTAATTACAAGAGTTCTTTACATCCGGTAACCATCCTACAGAAACGAGCCATTAGAATCATCCATAATGTTGGTTATTATGAGCATACAAACCCACTCTTCAAAAAATCCAGAATTCTCCAATTTGACGAGCTTGTAGAATTTAAAATGGATCAATTTATGTTCAAAGTATCTAAAAAGTTGTTACCTGAGCACATACAGAGCATGTTTTCTGAAAGAGAAGTGAGGTATAATTTAAGGGGTTACTCAGACGTAAAGATGCGCAAGTTGCTAACAACAAGAAAAAGCTTCTGTATTTCAGTCTGGAAATAATTAAAAAATTCCTTAAATTAAGTGTATTTACCCTTAAAATAGGTAGGTAAATGAGATAGTTTGCCAATGGAATGAGTATTTTTACTCTTAAAATAAGATAAATAGATAATATGCACTTGAGATGAGAAAAAGCAGTTGTTTTTTCTTATTCTAAATGTAAATTTTGCAAAATATAAGTGTCTCCCTTAGCTCCCTTACCTCCTCATTTAGACTTTTATTTCTTGCAGAAATATTTTGTATTAATATTTTTCTGTATTTCAATTAAAGGTGTAAAGTTATGGAACAACTTAAATGAAGATTTAAAACAAAGCAATAGTTTAATACAATTCAAAAGAAAATATAAGGAGGTCATTTTCAATAGAGATAGACATATGAGTGAGAGAAAGCAAAAATGTGTGTATTGAAGATAACAACTTGGTGTAAGGGTTTGGAAAGACAAACCAGCATAAAAAGGGAAATGTTTAGGTAAATAGGTAAATATTAGTAACTGCTGACTGTCACTTTGACTTTCTCTTGACTTAGATTTTTTTTTATAACAGTAGGACTGTAAGTTTTCAAGTGTTTAGGGGGTAGGAGTTAATAAGTTTTCACTTCTTCCTACCCCATTTTGAGCATGATATGTTAATTGAAACAAATATCTGTATTTTTTCTCTTCTTTTTTATGCACTTCTTGTTACTGTGCACTATTTTATTTTTATATTTGTATCATGTTCGAATAAATTGCTCAAATTTTCAAAATTTCACACACTGCCCACTAGTGGTGTGACAGGAAATCTACATCATTGTCCATGTTTCTTCTTTTTCACACAGTGAAGATCATCATTAAAATCTTTTAATGAAAATGTGTAAACAGGACAAAATAAATAATCCGTTTTTTTCCCCAGAATGCAAAGCACCTGAAATCGACTCTTTCCCTCTACAGATAGAGAAATGTTAATAAGAATAGACACATCCATTATCACCGATTCTCCATTTTTCATTTGGATGAAATACATAGCTGCATGAATCATGACAGCTTAGACAAGATAGAGGAGAGCAGGAGGCGGGGTTACCAATCAGACTTGCTCTGGAGAGCAGAGTTCGCTGCTTTTAGATGTTGTCGATGTTGTTGTTGACAAATTAATGTGCAGAAATAAGGACCAGCTGTATTAATTATACATGTAAAAGGAGTTTTATGGGGCCCTAGGCAACTTCCTAGTATTGCCTAATGGTTGATTTAACAATAATCTACAGCAGAACATGGCTTAGTTTATAAAAGAAGCTGGTACGAGAGGAAACGACCCGAAACGTTTTTTGTTTTTTCTGTTTCAAAATGACCAAATAATAATGTTTGTGTTTCCTGTCAGATCCTGCTGGTGTCGGATTATTTCTACGCCTTCGTGAGGAGGGAGCACCACCTCACCTATGGGCTGTACCTGAAGAAGAAGGACGGCTCGGAGGCCACGCTGGTGCTGAAATAAAACTTGAAGAAACCGTTGAACATCTCAAAGACTGAAAACAAGCTGAGGAGAGAGCGGAGAAAAGCTGCTCTGCTTCGTCTAGATGGCACAAACTCGTACATCCACGTTAGAGCAGCCATGTTGAATGTTTCTGACCGAGGCGGGATGGAAACATGGCTCCTCTGAACCATCAGCTCAGGCCTTCACACCAGATGTTCCTCCTCCTAACACTGACTCTTCAGGAGGGAGGATCTGGACACAGTTTATCCTGAGATGATCATACGGAGAAAATCACTCATCTATGGAAGGCTTTTATTTTGAAGTTTTGCTCTTCTTTAAACATTAAAGATATAGGGAAATGACTGACTGTCCAAACAATTAGTAATTTCTCATCTCACTGTTTTTTATTTTCTTCCCTTTATTTAATAATAATTGTGTTAAAACTGGTTTATTTGCATTTAAAAAAAAGGATTATTTAAAAGTTAATCTGGGAAGTTCCGATCTTACTTTTCTTTCCTGTATTATTGGACCTGCAGAGTCGGATCCTGAATGAGGGTATATCTCCAATTCTAGGCTTAATTAGTGGTTTTCTCTATTATCGCTAAACAAATCCACATTTATCGATGGGAAATGTTCTAACTAGTTAAAGGTTGAAGTTGCATGTTTCACTTTTTCACCGTTTGCAGAGCTGCTGCGACATTTCCTCAACCACACTCCAAAAAACGGGTCCAAAAATAAATAGAAGCGTCCTAAAATAAAGGTATTTGAACAGATAAATGTTATGATCTGCCAATGGAATAAGGATTTTCATCAAAATAAGATTTATGAACTGGAAAGACAATAATAGAGTTGTTTTTTTTTTTTGTTTTAATCGTAAGTCATCATATTCTTCTGGCAAATTGTATTACTGGCTCAAAAGAAAGGAAATTCCTATTTATTAAAAAAAGAAAAATGCTTATTTAGATTACAATTTAATGGTATTAAACAAAAACTGCAAAAAATGATCTAAAAATAACCAAAAAAAATATCCAAATATGTGTATTTACCCTTAATTTGAGAAGCTAAGATGATCCATCAGCAGAATTAGTATTTTTACCCTTTTGATATAATTAGATATTCTACAACCAAAATAAAAACATTTATTTTATTTCAAGCATAAACTCAGCTTATTCCACTGGTGATGTCATCCTTACCTGCTCAGAACAAAGGAAAATACACCTATGTTAGGACAAATGTGCTGGATTTCAGATTTTGCAATGATGGGCCACTTTTTTTCAGCACACCTCAGTTTTTTTTTTTTTTTTTTTTATGATACCTGCTTATGGACCTAAATGACGAACAGAGAATAAATACAAACCGATCCAAAAATAGGAAAAACATTCTTAAAATAAATGTATTGTCCCTAATTTGAGCAGGTTAATCAAACGATCAGTCAGTGGAATGAGGATTTATGCCCTTCAGATAAAATGCTATGTACTGGAAAATAAGATAATAGTTAATTCATTCTTATTTTAAGCATCAATAATCTTAATCTGTTGGGAAATTATCGTGCTTAGCTGCTCAAATTAAGAGGAAAAACACTTATTTCAAGAAAATTGCTTATCCAAAGCGGAGCATAAATGAAGGAGTTTAAAGCGAAACAGTTTTAAATCTGATCAAACCCATCAGGGTTGTTAATATGGACCAAGCTGCAGTTGTTCTGACGTCTTCTTATATTTTCTAACCAAACAAATGTGCATTTAATGGGGGAAATGTTCCTTAAAGCTCTTGATGGACGTGTGATAAGTTAGCTTAGCATTTATTCATTTAACCCTTTCTTATGCATGTGTGACGAGTCTAATTGTAAAATGGTTCTATTAGGAAATGCCCCTCTTAGGATCCACATCAGGTGGTGGTTAGCATAGCTTAGCATGACGAGCAGAAAGCCAAAGTGGGACCCAGTAAATCATTAAGGTTTTTGCTCCGTTTAACTCAGGCCAAACGTTTTTTCGATCGAAAACTGACATAAAAAAGTTGTTTTAAAATCTGCTGACTGTCCTGCAGGAGATTGAGCCACATGTTTAACTTTACAGCCTCCTTATACTTTAAAAGAGCTGCATTTAACACACAGGGATCCTTTTTTTCCCCTCTCTCAACTGTTTGAACTTTTTCTTTATTTTATACAAACAATTGCTGAGTTATTAGAACCATTTTGTTGCTCCTGGCTTTAGGTTAATTGTCAGAAAAGAAGGTTTCTTTTGCTTGTTTTTTTTAATATGTCGGCTTTCTGGACAGCAGTTTAAAAAATTTTTAAAATATTAGGGGACTTGTTTTCTGCACTGAAACCTGAGACAAAATGTTTGTTTCTGTTTTTCTACTCTGAATGTGTTTTGAAGAGACGTTAATATTAAGTTTGTCATTTTGACTGAGTGAAGCTTTCACTCGCATCTCGTGTATTAAAGCCTGAGATTTTGTTTTTAATTTGTCTTTTTTGGACCCATTAAACATCCAACCATAAACATTACAAAACTTTACACACTGCAAAAAGAATTGGGAAGTATTTTTTTCTTAAAATACATGCAATAAATACATACATTTTTCTTGAATTAAGGATTTAAGTGAGGGCACTTTGCCAATGGAACAAGACAATTCACACTTAAAATAAGAAAAAAACAATTGCATTGTCTTTATTTCCAAGTACATATTATCTGGATACGCTATTTTAAGAGTAAAATTGCTCATTCCATTGGCAAATCATCTTATTTATCTGCTCAAATTAAAAGGTAAAATACCCTTAATTTAAAGGACATTTACTCATTTTTGAGATCATTTTTTGCAGAGCACTGGAAAAAATCAAAATCTAGATGACTCATTTCTTAAAATAAATCATTTTTTTCTTGAATTGAGGAGGTAATTGAGACAATTTGCAAATGGAACAAGATCATTTCTGTTTAAAATAAGAAAAAAAAATTTTAATTTTCTTATGTTAAGTGGACATTATCTAATTATTTTAAGAGCAAAAATCTTCATTGCATATTCAGATAGATTTATTTTCCAACTCAAATTAATTTAAGACATTTTGACTTATTTCTAGATCGTTTTTACAGTATAATGGACGTCTGTTCTAAAATAAAACATAAGGGTTTTCTTTAAACCCCTTCATAGACTTTTTAGAAGATTTTTTTAATTTTTAAAATCCAAAAACAGCCATTTGGGTCGGTTTGTTCATTGAATGCATCATCAGCCATGTTTGAGTAGTTTGGAAATCTCATCGGTTTTTATTTTTTCTAATGATTTATTTTATTTTAGTTTGAATTTCTTTTCAGTATTTGTTTGCTATTTTAGTTTTTATCATTTGCAAATGCTTACGGTAGTTTTTTTTTAGATTCGGGTAATATAATTGGGTAATATGTGTTACATAAAGGGGGACAAAAATGAAAGACGAAAATAAGAAAGAAAAAAAAAGCTAGAAATAAAATCCTAGATAAGGACAAACCGCCACGGCAACAGATGATACAGCTAAAAAAAAAAAAAAAAACTAGCTTTCAAAATAGCTCAGATCGGACTGAGATCTGCTTCTGTCTCCTTGAACCCCAGTGAATGGCCTCAGCAGATGGCCGCTCACACTGAGCCTGGATTTCTGCTGGAGGTTTCTTCCTGTTCAAAGGGAGTTTTTCCTCTCCACTGTCGCTACAAGCATGCTTAGTGTGAGGGATTGCTGAAAGAGTCAATGAGTCGATGCAATCAGCTGGTTTTCCTTAGATAGAAAACTTTGAATCAATCTGACTGGATGATCTGGTTTAATTGTAAGGTGCTGTGAGATGACGTATTGTGAATTGGCGCTATAGAAATAAACTACATTTAATTAAATTGAACTTTAATTTTCATGCCCTGTGAAAACATTCTTTGGGGTTTGGCTCTGGATTGATCTAAAGCAGGGTCTAGGACTTCAGTTCTCGAAGGGCTGGCGTAGATGTGCCTCATGGGACTAAATTGTCAAGGTCTCTTTCTGAAATCCTCAAATTGTAGATCCTACCTCCTATTCCTTCACCTCTGCAGGGATCGACAGTAAGAACACGATCCTGGGTGGGAAAGGAGCTCCAGACTGCTGTGCTGAATCCAGACAGACTTCAGCTTTACAGACATCATGATGTGACTGACATAAATACACATATAGTGTAAAACTTGTGGTGTTTGGAGGCCCTGGCAACAAAGGATTAGCCTCGTGGAGACCATCCTGATCTGCTAGCTTTTCAAGGTTTCACTTTCGCAGATCAGTCTGGAGACTCTCTGTTGAAGAAAAATTTGGAGCCGTTCACCAAAGCGAACGTCCAATCAGCGTTGGCTTTGAGGCGAGGTTGAGGTGTGGCGCTATAGCGAGAAGCGCTGACAGTTCAGTCTAAAGAACATGGCGGCTTCAGCCGATGAAACTTGAGCGTTAAGCGTGGCTATCGAGCAAGTTTATGGGAATTACAGAGTATTTCTTCACTGAAAGAAGAGCAAAACACTGCTCTGGAGGCTTTCTCAGAGGAAAGATGTTTTGCGCTCTTCTCCCGACTGGTTTAGGCAAGAGTTTGATCTATCAATTGGCTCTCTTGTCGAGAAGAAAATGGGAATATATAAACGGCAAATATACTTTGCCGACATGTTGCTTATTTGCTGAGCTAATGAGCCGCTTTACCTGCAGCAGCAAGAGTAGCAGCACAGCGTAGTTTGTGTTTTGGTGTCGTCGGCTCTGTTTAGTGCGTCATATGCTTGCGTTGATCTGATTGGTTTTATTTGGCCCGCCTATCACCAACATAGGCCAATCAGCTAAACAGTATTTTCGCCCCTTCAAAATTACTTCAGCGGAAGGCTTCCAGATGGATAGGCGGAGCAAATCCAGCAAATCCATCTGGCGGAGTCAGGTTAACAAAGGAGTGGCTCCGTAAAAACCATTTCAAGGTCCTGATATGGCCTAGCCAGTCTCCAGACCTCAACCCCATACAGAATCTGTGGAGGGATTTGAAAGTCTGTGTTGCCCCTGAAACATCACTGCTCCAGAGGAGCTCTGCGTGGAGGAATGGGCCAAAATACCAGCTACAGCGTGTGCAAACCTGGTTAAGACTTACAGGAAACGTTTGACCTCCATTATTGCCAACAAAGGTTATGTTACAAAGTATTGAGTTGAACTTTATTTATTGACCAAATACTTATTTTCCACCATTATTTACAAATAAATAATAAAAAAAATCTGAAAATGTGTTTTCCTGGATTCTTTTTCTCATTTTGTCTCTCATAGTTGAAGTTTACCTCTGATGAAAATTACAGACCTCTCTCATTCTTAGTAGGAGAACTTAGGAATACTTCTTGGCCCCACTGTAAATAATGCCAAGCTAAAGCCTTCAGAAGAAGATGCAGGACAGGAACAGTTTTTGAGCCTGTTGGTTTTGCTTTCGATGCTCCTGAGCCGCCTGCCTGAGGGGAGAAGCTGGAACAGCCCGTGTGCAGGATGGGCGGAGTCCTTCAGGATGCAGAGTCCCTCCTTCTGCATCTTGATGCCCAGAGAGGAAGGAAGGAAGGCTGCTCCATACAGTTATTGTTTCTGCTTCGCTGCACCAGGTGTTCAACCTCCTCTGGGTTTGAACCCATCATTGTTTGTGATGTTTCTCACTGCTGCTGTGTCATCTGCAAACTTCACAATGACAGCTGAGGTGAAACTTGACTGTAGTGTTTACAATAACATTCAAACCGCACCTTTTTTCCCTTTCTAATCAAACCACTTTGAGAACAAAACCAACCAGTTTAAAGGAGATGCACCACCCAGTCTTTGTTCTCCTGTCTCATTTAGCAAACTGATGAGATTTTACTGGGAGAGAAGGGTTTCAACTACCTAAAATTTAATATAATCTGCAGAGTTATAACTTCTTGGCCTTTTTTATATTTCCAAGCAATTATTTATTTAAAGGGAAAAGTCCGGTCAAGCAAGGAATAATAGATGGATCATTATTTATACCCCAAAACTAAAACGTTCACTGCGATTTAAGGAATTTAGCTTTTAGGGCTGATTTATTCTCAGAAACCAGCTCGTCTGCGTGTGTTTCACAGTTAACTCCTAGATATGCCCGCCCCTTCTGCGGACACACTCTCGCACACCTCTCCAAAAATTGCAGGTGACAGACAGACAGGCGCCTCCTGATTGGTGAAATCTACCTCTGCTCTACACTATGCATATTTCCTGTTTGGTTCCTTAGCGGCTTGTTTTTGTTTGTCTGACGGCCGACCTGTGGAAAGCGACTTGTGAAGATGGAGCAGCTAGAAGAGGCGAGGGGTGCGTGAGAACGCTGGGACCCTTTTTCACCTGGATCTCAGCTCTTTTTGGCCCTCATGTCCCTCCGTATGTCTCACAAACTTGCCCCCACTTCCCTCACCGCCTCGGCTTGCGTATCTAGACCCACAGCTAGTTCCTGATTGGCCCTCTGGCTGGTTGTGGCGTGGAAAAAAACAGAAGCGCAGACGCTTCAATATTGGGCATAAATCAAAATATCAGCAACAAGCTCACTGAGACACACTGCTGCAGGAGGATAACCAGGCCTTAAAGCAGTAAAGAAAAAACAAAATTTTTCTTTGCAATCACTGAGTCTGGGAGCGGCCATTTTCAGCCAAACATAGTAACCCCTCCCTCCTGCCATCTTCCAGCAGTGGCGTCACGGTGCGGTAAGCCTAAGCGCCATTCTCCCAGCTTTACAAGCTAAATCAATGGGAACTACTAGACACATCTGCAATCAACAACAATTATTGAAGATTTCCAGAGGACTTCACCATTGAAATTCACCAGAGCTATAGTAAAACTGACAATGCCCACGTGCATGGCAGCTGGATGCTGGAATACATGGGGTAAAAGTGAAAAAAAGGGTTATTTCTCCTTTCTGATTCCTGATCCTCCACGGACGGGTTGGTCGGTTGGATCGCCAACTTGAAGAGGGAGGATTTGCCATCGAACTTCTGGCCAGAGAAAAACCCGTACATTATGTAGCCAACATTTGGAAGAAGAATGTTTTCAAGATGACTTGGATAATAGCGGCGTTGTGACAAACACCAGATACAGCACTGGGACTTGATCAGCAGCCCGATACCGCACCGTGGACGTCACTAACCAGTAGGTGGCAGTAGTGTTCTTTGACAAACATGGATGCCTCCAGTAAAGCACATTCACATGAAAATTAATCTGAATTAAAAACACTGATCATTTATTGAACAGGATGGAATAATTTCAGATTTAAAGTACTTTCAGAAGTTTGAATTCTGAAAATGAGCGACTTTTCCTTTTATAACATCCTTGTAGAATAAATTATCTATGTGATTTAAAACAATCCAGATAATTTCAAATTTCCCAGTTCTGGATATATAAGTTGACATCACTTTTTAATGTATTTGGTGCAAACATAAAGGTTTAAAACAAGTCTAAAAATCCCAGAAACCAGCTGAGAAAGGGGTCGGATGGTTGATGTTTCCACTGACGCTCACTGGGGAAATCTTCACAGGTAATTTACTCTTATTACAAATGAACGGAAATAGCTTCTCCTTAAAAGTGTGTTTGAAGGAGTAGATCAGTTTTTCAGTGTCCAGATCGAAGAAGTACAGCTTCCCTCTGTCCCAGTCCAGCTGAACTCTGACCCTCTGGAGCCTCTTTACTGGGAGAACTTCATCTGGACGACCTGGAGAGACCACAAAATACCTCCCATCAAGACCCAGTGCCCACAATCCAGCCCCTGTTTGTGTTTTCCTCCCAAAAGACTCTGTTACCACGCCAACGCTCCAGAGTGCATCGTCTCTGACCTCAACATCCCAGCTATGAAACCCTGAGTGAAAACCTTCAGAGCCCAGGACACAGAGGCGGTGGTCGAACCTCTCTGGGTTGTTAGGACGCTCAGATCTCTGTCCAGAGGTGATGCTGCTCAGATCTCCAGACAGGAGGAGTTCTGGATGTGCTGTGTTTGGATCCAGAACAACAGGAGAGAAGAAAACCATCTCCTTCATCTTCATCCATGTGTTGTAAGTCAGGTTGCCAAGATGTTTGGCTTCATCTATCAGAGCTCCTGATTTCAGGTGTGGAACCTTCATCTGGAGCTGCTGCCGCACGCTTTCCAGCACCAGATGGTGCTTCTGCAGAAATAAAACATCTGCAGCTTTGGTTTCATCCTCAGCGGCTCTGATTGTGTCTGAAAGAGCTGTCAGGTCTCTGGAAAGACCCACAATCTTCTCCCGTATCACTTTAGCTTTTAGTTTTGCCTCACTTCTCAGTGCGGCGATCCTAGCCTTCTCTTCATCCTGTAGAAACTCATGAAGGCTCTTAAACTGCTGTGTGATCTCCTTCTCGGTTTTTTGCACCTGCTTGCTGATGTGTACTGCCGTTTTATCAAAGTTTGCTTTAACCTGCTCCACAGACAGCCGCCTCCCTCTCAGTTTGTTGACAGATTGCAGCAGTTGCTGTTTGTAGTGCTGAGCTGCTTCGTTCGCCGGCGTGAATCTGTGTCTTCTGTGCTCCCTGGAGTCTCGGCAGACGACACAAACGAGCTGCTGGTGATCCTGGCAGAATAGTTTGAGTTTCTCAGAGTGCAGAGAGCAGAGAGGTTCAGCTTCTTCCTGCTTTCTCCTCAGCAAGAAGTCCTGGCAAAGGTTCTTCAACACCAGGTTACAGGGCAGATGTTGGGAAGGATGTGACTCGTTACAGAGCGGGCATTTCTGTGCCTGTTTCTTAGACCACCATTCCTGCAGGCAGTCTCTACAGAAACTGTGGCTGCAGCTTAGAACGACAGGGTCGGAGTAGATGTCGCTGCAAATACTGCAGGAGAGATTCTCTTCTGTCATTTTCACAGGTTTCCTTCAGGTCTGTGGTCTCCTAAAACTGCCTGCTGTTCAGGATTAGGAATAAGCAGCGCTCCAAAGTGCCGGTACCACGTTAATCTGGTGATGCACTGCTCCAGTTTTCTGTCCGCACCTGTCTGTCTGTAACGCACGCTGTCTTCAAAGTGAAAGTGATTAACAGCAGAGGTGTGTTGTGCATGTCGTTACAAGTATGTGGAAGGAGGAAGGAGCATGAGGACAGACCGGATTAAGATGGAGTGAAACTCCCTGTTAAATGAAGACATTTTCATGTTTTAAATCGATATTTTATACCAAAAAAATTAAAGATTTGTAAGAGGAATCAATATGCTGTGACCCATTTAAGCCTCTCAGCAAATTTGCAAAACACAAAAGATCAAAACTCCTTATGGGGTGAATTCTGAAGGGTAAATGCCAGATGCCAAGGTCGACTGGAACCCTGGATCTTTCTGTTCCTGTTTGGACCGGAACCACTGGTCGGGCTACAGACTCCTGGATCTCGGAACTGTCCGGTCCTGAACCTTTTCTCTAACCTGGATCGGTCTCCTGCCTGCTCACTGGGGCGCTTTGGATGCCTCTGAGCCACATCTCACCCCTCCTGCAGCCGCTGTGGTCCGCTTTTCCTCAGCAGCCTGCATTTCTCTTCTGTTCTGTTTTATTATTTCTGTCATTAAACGTTTTGAAACTTTGTCTTTTTTGAAACATTGTCTGACTCGCTTTGAAAACTGGGTCAATCTGTCCCGTTTATGACAGCCAGAGCGAATAGTCTAAGAGTGAGGGAGGAGATGGAGAGGAGGTGGGTGAGATTTGGCCAGCATGTGGGAGAGAGAAGCTAGGGTGAGAGCGGAATGAAAGGGATCTTGTTACTTGTGTTACTTTATTGTATCTCTTATATTATATCCGTTGGTTGTTCTGTTCTTTTTCCATCTCTTTGCAGGTGATGAAGCAGACTGAAGATGTTTTACCTTTTATCTCCTCTTTCTTTCATCTTTTCTCCTTTTTTCTGTTTTTCCTTTCCTGTTCTACTTACATTTGCAGTGTGCATATAATCTGTAAAACTCCTGCATAATTATAATAAAGCTATTTCTATGCATAAATCAAGCAGAACTACTATGGCGATAGCTGTCCTGCTCCACTGGTGAAAGTAAAATCTGTTGGGCTCTTTTTGGCATCAAGACAATTATTCTTATTGCCACATTGCCAGACAGGACACTGTAAAAAAAAAAAAAAATAAATAAAATAAAATTAAGGAAAGGGATCTTGACTTCGGAAGAGGTGAGGCCCCAACGATGATTAGCTGTAATTGAACAAGGGACATCCCAGGTGGTTCCAGGTGAAGTCTTTCAGATTATCGCTTTAGTGGCAGGACCTGGCGTGGGGGGTTCTGGGAGTTAGAGGCAGGAAGCTGGAATAAAACGTGTTGTTTGGACCTGTGAGAGGCGGGAGCCGCAGCCTCAGAAGATTGGAATAAAAACCCAGTTTCACAGGACTTTGTGTCGCCTTGGTTACAATCCGTTGGCTCACAGTGACATTTGACTAAAGCAAGATCCATTTAAGATTGTTGCACAACCTTTATCTACATCTCGTGTTTTTTTCTTGTGCTTTGTTCATGTGCAACAGCTTAACAGACTGAACTGTGCATTACAGATAAACCCGCCCTGACTTGCCGCGCTTTACGTTCAGCCTTTCTGCTTTAACTTGTCTTTCCAGCAGAGCTGTTTTGGGAGGCGATGAGATTGGTGCCGGATAATTTTCTTTTTTCTCTACCTTTCTTGGTTTTGTTTCATATGAATCTTCTGCATCAAAAAGAAGATACCTGAAATAAACCCGTTCTTCCCCTTGTTGGTTTTATTTATCCGATAGCTTCAACTCTTTCACTAAAGATTTTGTATTTTATAAAGGAGAGATGTTCTCAGAAATCCCAAACCTGAGAAGAAACAATGGCCTAATCTGAAGCAGGAGAGGTGTGTCAAACATGCTTCTCATTCCAAACCTATAAAGACGCCAACCTGTGCATTGTTCAACCTCATTTTGCGTGCATGCAGTGTTGGAGTCATCACCCTTTCGATATATGACCACTGGAAACCTGCAACTCGATAGCAAACTGGTGCCTATTAAAGACTTTTAAGGAGAGAGAAGTTTGAAGGTGATATTTGGAAGATTTTTGTATTTTAATCATGTTTTCTCAGGCAGAGGATGACCTTTCTTGTTCCGTCTGCCAAGAGATCTTCAAGGACCCCGTTGTCCTCCAGTGCAGCCACAGCTTCTGCAGAGCCTGCCTGCAGTGTTGGTGGTCTGGGAAGCAGATCTACACGTGTCCTCTTTGTAAGGACATTTCTCCATCCAGCGATCCGCCTTGCAACCTGGTGCTGAAGAACCTGTGTGAGGGTTTCCTCCTGGAAAGAGAACAAAAAGCCCCCGCGCAGTCCGAGGATCTCTGCCCCGAGCACCATGAGAAGCTCAGACTGTTTTGTCTGGAGCACCTGAAGCCCATCTGCCTCGTCTGCCGGGACTCTAATGCCCACAGAAACCACAGATTTGTGCCCATCAATGAAGCTGTGCTCCAATGCAGAGAGGAGCTCAATGGCTACCTGATGTTCTTAAAGGAAAAACTGGATCTGTTTAACCAGGCTAAAGACAACATGGAACAAACTGCAGGACACATCAGGGTCCAGGCCGAGCGGACAGAAAAGCAGATCAAAGATCACTTCAAGAAACTTTATCTGTTTCTAAAGGAGGAGGAGGAGGCCAGGATCTCCGCTCTGAGAGAGGAAGAGGAGCGGAAGAGGAAGGTGCTGGAGGAGAAAATCCAGGCTCTGAACTCACAGATTTCAGCCATGTCAGAAATAATCAGAACCACAGACGACAAGCTGGTGGCTCCAGACATCTCATTTCTTCTGAACTACCAGACAGTAAAGTTAGGAATCCAACGGCGCCCCCTGCTGGATCACACTAAGCCAGTATCAGGAGTTCTGCTAGATGAGGCCAAGCATTTGGGCAACCTGGTGTATGATATCTGGATCAGGATGAAGGCGATGGTCTCTTTCTTCCCTGTCATCATGGATCCAAACACAGCCCATCCAAAACTGGTCTTCTCTGATGATCTGTTCTCCGTAACGTTTGGACCGACACAGAAGCTCCCTGACAACCCAGAGAGGTTCGATCAGCACCTCTGTGTCCTGGGCTCAGAGGGCTTTGACTCAGGAACTCACCACTGGGATGTGGAAGTTGGACGCAGTAAATGTTGGGGCGTTGGAGTGATAAAGGAGTCGGCTCAGAGGAAAGGCCAAATACAGACAGGTTACTGGGAAGTTTGTCTCACTGATGGGAACTATGAAGCTTCCTCCTCGCCACAGCCAGGTAAATCTCTGTCCGTGAAAAACCTCCAGAGGATCAGAGTTCAGCTGGATTTCAGCAAAGGGAGGCTTTCCTTCATCGATCTGGATACGAACAAAGTCCTTCACACCTTCAGACATTCCTTCAACAACAGACTCTTTCCTTACTTTGCCAACAGCGACGAGTCTGTCCTGAAGATTTTACCAGCAGTTATCTCTGCAGAGTAGCATGCAGTCTGTCTGGCAGCAGCTTTCTTGTTTTATTGAAATTAGCATGCTTTGAATTCTTTTCGTTGTTTATCTCTATTATTGCTCTTATCTTATCGAGCGTCCATCGGTGCAGTGGAAGTATTCAAACCTCTTCAACTTTTCTTTTCTACCTTAAAACAAACACCATTTAATGGAAATCTGTTTTTTGTTGCAATAAGTTTATATTGCATAATTTAGGAAAGTAAGACAATGTTTTTGATTTTGTTTCTCACTGGAGGTTTCTTCCTGCTAAAAGGGAGTTTTTCCTCTCCACTGTGCCCGTACAAGCATGCTTAGTGTGAGGGATTGCTGAAGAGTCAATTAGTCGATGCAATCAGCTGGTTTTCCTTAGATAAAAACTTTGAATCAATTTGACTGGGATGATCTGGTGAACTGGAAATTGCCTGAGATGACGTGTTTTGTGGATTGGTGCTACAGAAATAAACTTAACTTTGAATTAAATGCTTCTATTTGCATATCCTTGTACCGAGCAAAAAGAAACCCTAACCCTGATAACAATGATATTTAAATTCAAGTGCATGTTTTTGTGCTAAAATAACATAAATAAAAATTTTAAAAATGCAACTTCAGACTAAATAAAGTGGAATTTTATTTCATTTTACCGATTTTTTTAAAGCAACATGACTATTTATGTATTAGATAATTTTTCAGGTCATTATTCAGCTCTTGGTGTGTATCGATGCTCAGAACAGGCTGCTCTTCTCTAAAACTCTCCTCTGTAACTTGAGAGAGTCGGATCCACCGCTGAATGAGCCATGTGACCCAGAGCGCCGCTTTACGGCAGTCTGAGCTCCCCTTTAACACCAGTGCTAAGCTAAAAGTTGTTTGGCTACAAAAGAGATTCAACCTTTTCCTGATCAGACATCAGAATTTCACCTGGAGGGGTGGATGAGGCCTCTAATGTACAAGTATCTCCATGATTTCTCAGTCTTTTGGTACAAACGGGTCCTAAAATACAGAGACTAAAGGGATACACGCCCGTTGAGGTAGTTTGAAGTCTATTTTTCATACAAAACTAAAGGGATAAATGCAAATCTTGTGTATTGACTATAGGTATCCTGGTCTGACAGAACTCAGTTACTGTAGTTACAGTGCAGTGCTGCCAGTGACCTTCAGGGGGACTAAGTTCACGCCACAAGCGATTCAAGCAGCAGAAGTTGTAGGTTAACCAGCAAAGTCTGTGGTTGACGCACATCAAAATGTCCTGCAGTGTGTCAAGAGCAACTGAAGCATCTGAGGCGCATCTGAGGCGCATGACGCAGTTCAGAAGCAGCAGCTCCTGGAGTTGGAAAAATGTAACTTTAGCTGCTGGACGGCGCCACATCAACCAATCAGAGAAGCTGATCTGGGAGCTGACAGGGGAGTCAGACACAGCACTGCTGATGCAGAGCGCTATGATCACTCCTCCTGAAACAGTTTATTAGCGCTTCTAAATTAACTTCAAATGTAGAAACCTGCGGGCAGAATATGTTGGCACCCCATTATCCTGCTGCCTGCAGGTTTGTAGCACAGACCTGAAAAACGCTAACATCTACTTCCAGCCGCCACCAACAGTAGGGGAAAACCCCAAGAGGCGACCGGGCCTGAGGCAGCTGCTGCTGGGGATTCCCAGTGACAGCTGCAGCTGCCCGGTATGTGGGGGTCTGAGCGGCTCCCACAGAGAAATAATCTTTGAAGGCAGGATGGTAATCTGGATGAACTGACTGCACAGACCAAGTTTTCAGGAGACTTTCTCACTTCAACATAGATTCAAACTACTACTTTTTACCCGCTGATCACAGCTAATATAGCAAAGCTGCTCTCTAGCATTGAACACAGGAGCATCAGACGCACCTGGACTCATTTTACTGGACGTCTGACCTTAATGTGGACGAGCATCAGAAATGATGCAGCAGAAGCTTTTTTTCTGCTGAAATCGCGGTGTGAACGTACCATAAGTTTGGAAGTTACGAGTGCAGCAACCCTAGTGGCTAGAAGTTATATTTAAAAATTATATTTTTTTAGTTTTAATATTGTCATAAATTATACCACCAGTATAAAACAGGTCAAACGAATGTTTTTAGTTATTCAGGAGTTAGAGCATAATACAAGCTAGACTGTGCTTTTATCATTGTTTTATAATGTGTCCCTTAATCATTATTTTTTTTACAAGTTAGAGGAAAGAAAAGCAAAGAGGAACTGAGGCCCAGCGACACCAGGAGAAGATAAGCTAAATGCAAAGCAGAAGAAATGAGACGACAGCCAGATAAACAAAGCTGTACAGGGAGAATTCAACTTTAGGGCATGAGATTAGAAACCGGCTCTGCAAACCAGCAAGAGGACGTATGACACAGCAAGCATGGGACAGATACTGGGACTCTTTTGGACAAAACTCCATGAGATAAATATAGGAGAAATGAACAGAGAAGATTTATTACTGGTTTTCGTTAGAAAAATGCAAATGAGACGCAGAGTCTTTAGACGGATCCTTCAGATGGATGACTAGGACCTCTAAGGCCTTAAATCCAAGATTTAAGGAATATTTAGAAAATGTATTTTGAATGAGAGTTGAAAAAGTTGGCCTGGGTATGTTTTAATTTTCTTATTAACTTAAAAACTGCCATTTTTGATACATGAAAACTCATAATTTCCTTTGTAAGATTTACAGTGGGGGAAAAAAAGTATTTAGTCAGCCACCAATAGTGCAAGTTCTCCCACTTGAAAAGATGAGAGACTATAACTATAATTTATATCTATAATTTTCATCATAGATATACCTCAACTATGAGAGAAAAAGAAAAATCCAGAAAATCACATTGTCTGATTTTTAAAGAATTTATTTGCAAAATATGGTGGAAAATAAGTATTTGGGTCAGTACCAACAAGGAAGATTTCTGGCTCTCACAGACCTGTAATCTCTTCTGTAAGAGGCTCCTCTGTCCTCCACTCATTACCTTCATTAATAGTAACCTGTTTAACCAAGTTATCAGTATAAAGACACCTGTCCATAACCTCAAACAGTCACACTCTAAACTCCACCTCATGGCCAAAACTAGAGAGCTGTCAAAGGACACCCGAAACAAAATTATAGGACCTGCACCAGACTGGGAAGTCTGAATCTGCAATAGGTAAACAGCTTGGTGTGAAGAAATCAACTGTGGGATCAATTATTAGAAAATGGAAAACATACAAGACCACTGATAATCTTCCTCCATCCTGGGGCTCCATGCAAGATCTCACCCCGTGGGGCTCAAAATGATCACAAGAACGGTAAGTAAAAATCCCAGAACCACACGGGGGACCTAGTGAATGATACTGCAGAGGAAGCTGGGACCAAAGTAACAAAGGCTACCATCCAGTAACACACTCGCGCCGGAGACTCAAATCCTCCAGTGCCAGACGTGTCCCGCTGCTTAAGCCAGTACATGTCAAGGCTCGTCCGGCTCAAGTTTGCTAGAGAGCATTTGGATGATCCAGAGACGATGACTGGGAGAATATCATATGGTCAGATGAAACCAAAATAGAACTTTTGGTAAAAACTCTACTCGTCGTGTTTGGAGGAGAGAGAATGCTGAGTTGCATCCAAAGAACACCATACCTACAGTGAAGCATGGGGTGGAAACATCATGCTTTGGGGCTGTTTTTCTGCTAAGGGACCAGGACGACTGATCCTTGTGAAGGAAAAGAATGAATGGGGCCATGTATCGTCAAATTTTGAGTGAAAACCTCCTTCCATCAGCAAGGGCATTGAAGATGAAATGTGGCTGGGTCTTTCAGCATGACAATGATCCCAAACACACCGCCCGGGTAACGAAGGAGTGGCTTCGTAAGAAGCATTTCAAGGTCCTGGAGTAGCCTAGCCAGTCTCCAGATCTCAACCCCATAGAAAATCTTTTGAGGGAGATGAAAGTCTGTGTTGCCCAGCGACAGCCCCAGAACATCACTGCTCTAGAGGAGATATGCATGGAGGAATGGGCCAAAATACAAGCAACAGTGTGTGAAAACACTTGTGAAGACTTACAGAAAAGCGTTTGATCTCTGTCATTTGCCAGCAAAGGGTATATAACAAAGATGAGAAATGAACTTTTGTTATTGACCAAAATACTTATTTTTCCACCATATTTTTGCAAATAAATTCTTTAAAAAATCAGACAATGTGATTTTCTGGATTTTTTCTCATTTTAAAGTCTCTCATAGTTGAGGTATATCTATGATGAAAATTACCGCCTCTCTCATGTTTTTAAGTGGGAGAACTTACACTATTGGTGGCTGACTAAATACTTTTTTGCCCCACTGTATATAAACCATCCTGATTGTACATATGTCACCTCAAATATCTGTTTTACTCCCTTTTTATTTCTTATTTTTATTAATTTTTATTTTATTTTTATTCCTAATTCACCTTTTTCCTCCTTGTTTGCACCTTCTTTAATTACTATGCCAATATGTGACGAGTGAATTTATCTGCTATGAGATCAATAAAGCTCATCTAACCTAATCTAATTTTTCACTAATGAAAGTCGCGATTTTTCCCGTGTGCAATGCATGCTGGGTAGATGACATGGTTAGGTCTGATTGACTGGAACCTATAGACTAAACACAAGAAGGCTAACATTAGCAGAGCTGTTTTTATCACCTGAGTGGTGTAAATTCACACAATATTACACTTCAACTGTTGTGGAAAAATCCCTCCAACGACTTAAAATTGGAGCTAAGTTTTGTAAAAATTCAAAGTTCTTAAAAGGCAGAAAAGTCTTCAAACAATGATCCAAAAATCAGGCAGAAGCAGCTGAATCCAGGTCCAATGTGATTTATTGCAAAATACAAAGAATCACACACGAGTTGACTGCCGGCAAGCAACTGAACAAATGATGAAAATGGCCCTCTTTTATACACTCCTTTGGGCTTGTGGACTCCTCCCACAAGCCCCCTCCTTTTTTCATAATTTTAGGTACTTTTTCTTCGGGTAAAACCAATTATTTTTATCTTACCGGTGGAAAACCCCTTTCAAAGCATATTTTTTATATATTTAATCAACAGTCTTTGTTACAGGTCATGGTGACATTTCTTTGCAAATCATGATGGCATATATTGCCATTAAATCATAGGCACATCATATTCTTAATTATTAATCTTTCAAAACAAAGCTTTCATCCAATGTAACTTATGATTATAACATTTCTTTGAGAACAGTCTTACAGGTCATGATGACATCTGGTGCACTTAAATCAGAAACATATGACAATTTCAATCAATAATATGTCAAAACTAAGCCTTTCTTCCAATGTGATCTAAGATCATAACATTACTTCAAACCAGGTCAGCATAACCCTGGTGTTCCATGTCCCAGTAAAACGTCTGAAGCGTGTCATGATCTTGCTAACGCAAGATGCCTGGTCGGATTCTCATTTTATACGGTTGAACTCCCGTCAAGTTCTATTACCTGTTTTATTTATCCACCGTATTAGTGGTTTTACAGTGAATCAGGCCTCAACCAGTCGGCCACAGGATGGCGATATTTCTAGCTGCTGGTGACCGTCAGTGTTCACTACTCGATGTGTTCTTGATCCCGACCCCTTTTTCTGCCTCAACCCTGGAGTCTTCACTTGTTCCGTCTGATCTGTTTTGTTTTGACCTATTCTGCGACTCCCGCCTGGATCTCGCCTGCCCGTGTACCTCCTATTCGGAACGAAGCCCCACCGGTCCCGATTCTCCCAGCACTTCACCGGATCTCATCTCGTCGGACAAACTTCCAGGTTACCCAAAAATAATTTAAAACCACAAAACTAGAAAAAAAAGAGAAATGTTGATTCAAGGATCAAAGTAAAACGTAGAACCTCAAAAAGAAAACCGTGAAATGAGAACCTGAGACGTGATGGATATAGTAGGCCTGAAGCGGGTTGGTTTTGAATCAGTCTGCATACCAGGAGTCACCACGGTGAAACCGATGGTGGCAACATTATTTATAGTCACTGAAAAACTCAAAAGGATTTTCTCCAAACACAAAATCCCAGTAGAATCCAAACCAAACAAAGACCCAGTAGACCTGGAGGTTAGTGATCCCCAAAAGACCAAACCTCAAAACTAAATCTAGGCAGATGGTGTCTGCAGTTCAAATCAGCGAGGAATGCTCGGATCTTTATATTGGAGAAACCAAACAACCTCTCCACAGAGACGCATGGCCCAACACACAGAGTGAGCACCCTCCTCTGAAAAAGTGTACATTCTACACCTATAGTCCTATGTAGAATGTGATTTTTGACGCAGATGTGGTAATGGTGTTCATTTTGGACTAAAGAAGACAGGTGGTTAGAGAGGGGCGTGAAGGAAGCCATCTATGTTAAGAAAGAAAGACCAACCTTAAACAGAGGGGGGTGAGACTCAGATTGCAGCTTTCAAAAACCTACAATACAGCAATTGAGTTGAATCCTTTCCGCCAGTCATCTAAACTCCCATCACTTTACAGGGGACTCAAGACATTCTCTCGCCTTAGTCAGCAAAGTGCCTAGCAATTATCCGTAGCGACTGCCTTCTTCAGAGGAATCGGGTATTGTAGGCCAATACCGACCTCAAGGATTCCAACATTATTGAAGGAGTGAAGCTGATCTATCGCTGGTTTTAATTTGTATGCGTTTCTAAGCCATAATATTGCTTTTGTTTGGCTACTGTATAAAGCCTGGAACTCAAATACTGAATCCAGACATTTTTGAATTGAAAAATCTTCCTGGATGGGAAGAGAAACATCTTTTCAATCTTAGAAACAAAGTCCAGTGGATTGTTTTTTTTTAACTTTAACTTTATTCCGTCCTTGAAGTCGGCACTAACACTGGTTTATGTCTCCCTCCATTATTTTCATCTGTTTTGTGTGTGTTTTTTGGCTCAAAATGTAAGAATTTCTTAGCTTTCATCACAGAGCTGATAGGATCTAGAAATGTCTCGAGCTCCGTGTCACATGACTTCCAACAAACTATTAGTGCAAAATTGTGTAGATGTTGGGCACCATAACCATGATTTAATTTGTTGGAATAATAAATGTACAAACATGTATTATTTATCTACTATATTATTGTGAAAGCAGTGCTACATTTATCTTTGGTAACCACCGTAAAACATTGGTGGGCGATGGTTATGTGTTGATAAAATTAATTGGTTTCGATGGAAAAAGCCGTAGCTTCATCCTTTAAATGGTCAACATAAGTGGAAAAACGTGATATTTCCATCCTGTCCGGTGAGTGTTTAGTTTCTGCAAATAAGGTCACAGGAATTTTTTATCTATGGGGTTGTTTGCATTGGAAATCCGTTTGATAAAACGGTTCAACCTTTTCTGTTCCTCTTCATATAAAGTTCTGACTCGGTGCCATCAGGACGGACACTGGAAAGACTTCTCTGGAAAAAACACTGAAATTTAGATTATTTTTCATCTGAAAACCCCCTGAAAGCCAAAATGTTGGTTCAGTCAGAGAAGGACCTCACCTGCACACTATGCTGCGAGATCTTCAAAGATCCTGTGAAGCTGGAATGCAGCCACACCTTCTGCAAGGACTGTCTGCAGGCAGAGTGGGCTGGGAAACAAACACGGCTGTGTCCACTGTGCAAGGAGATCTCCCTGCTGAGAGATCCTCCTCGAAACCTGATGATGAAGAACCTGTGTTTCGCCTTCTTTCTGGGGAGAGGCCAGAGAGCCAACGCAGGGGCCGAGGACCTCTGCAGTCTGCACTCAGAGAAACTCAAACTGTTCTGCTTGGACCACCAGGAGCCTGTTTGTCTCGTCTGCAGAGATTCAAAGGCCCACAGCGACCACAGCTTCAGACCCATCGATGAAACCGTGCAGGATCACAGAGACGAGCTGCAGAACCATCTGATGCCATTAAAGGACAAACTGAAGCAGTTCAAACAAGTTGAGGTAAACTTTGAGGAAAGCGAAGAACACATCAAGGTCCAGGCTAACAGGACAGAGATGCAGATCAAAGAGCAGTTCAAGAAGCTTCATCAGTTCCTGCAGGAGGAAGAGGAGGCCAGAATCGCAGCTCTGAGGGAAGAGGAGGAGCAGAAGATTCAGCTGATGAAGGAGAAGAGGGGGGACCTGAGCAAGAAGACCGAAGCTCTTTCAGAAACGGTCACAGCAACAGAGGAAGAGTTTAGAAGATCTGAGGACCTGTCGCTGCTGCAGAACTACAGGAGAGCAAAGGAAAGAGTCCAACAGTGCCCCCTGCTGGATGACCCACAGCCACTCTCAGGAGCTCTGATAGATGAAGCCAAACATCTGGGCAACCTGAGCTACAACATCTGGACCAAGATGAAGCGCATGGTCTCATTCTCTCCTGTGATTCTGGATCCAAACACGGCCGAAGCACACCTCCTCCTGTCTGAGGACCTCACCGGCGTCACGTTTGTGCCCAGACAGACGCTTCCTGACAACCCAGAGAGGTTTGGGCAGCGGCACTGTGTCATCAGCCATGGAGGCTTCAGCTCAGGGACTCACAGCTGGGATGTGGAGGTTAAAAACGAGGAGTTCTGGGGTCTGGGTGTCCTGTCAGAGTCTGTACCCAGGAAAGGACAGATACAGGCCGGGTTCTGGGGAATAGCTTTCTGTAATGGAGGCTTCTCAGCCGTCTCCTCTGCACTTCCCAACAAAGCTCTCTCTCTGACAAAGCTCCAGAGGGTCAGAGTTCAGCTGGACTGGGACGGGGGGGAAGTGTCCTTTTTGGACCTGGACACCAACCACCACCTTTACACCTTCAGAGACACTTTCACAGAGAAGCTGTTTGCCTATATTTGCACCAAGAACGAATCGCCACTGAAGATCCTGCCAGCAACAACAAAACCCAATGATCAGTTTTAACCAGTAAACTCAGAACCAGGCAGCGGAATCAGGACGTAGCTTTCAAAAAGGGATCTAATTTATTATGTTAGGAGAAGAAAAAAAGAGGAAATATGTGTCGGGTCAATTATGTCTTTGTTGATCAAAGGATATACTCAACTTTAAAGGAGAAGTCAGGTCAGCGAGGAATAATCAATA
>JAGKQL010000041.1:41900878-41912743 GCA_018398635.1 Cyprinodon brontotheroides | reverse complement strand
CATTCCCATGTAAATATCTGTCTTGGAGGATGTGTTTTAGCACCCCTAGTTCTCTATTTTTATTCCAAATACAATTTATAATTTGGAATCACAGGGCTATTTTATCTCTCATGGTTCAGTATTTTCTCAAGTAGCAACTTTAACTGCTATACTTTCCAGTCTTAAAAAGGCAGAACTCTTCTAGTCTAAAAAAAACTCATTTGTTGAAATGGGGGGGCCTATTGTTTGAACCCCTTAGGGGCTTTTAAAAACAAAAATGCCTTTTTTTGCGCTTTATGAAACAAAGTACCCCATATTTTGTGGATGTACAGCTACATTTCTCATGTAAGCTTCATGCGTAGTTTTAACACAAACATTTATTTTTTTCATATTGTACCAGTACAGTTAATGAGCAACCTGTACTTGTGTGCTTGCTTGTTCTGTCTAAAATGTTTATTTTGGAATAAAGAGGTTAATATAAAAAATATTTTTGTCTGATTCATCGATTAATCGAAAAATTAATCGGCCAGATTAATAGATTTTTAAATAATCGTTAGTTGTAGCCCTAGTTCAAATGTTGAAATTGCACCTTTTGTGTGTAGGTTTGTAAGATTTTTATTGCTGATTCGAGTGGTGACTATATTAACTGTTGCTTTCACAACAGTTTCCAGTAACTATAAAAAGTAATTGAGTTCAGATGAAAAATAGCTGGAATATAAACAGGGTGGGGGGCCTCAAAGATATATATATATATATATATATATATATATATATATATATATAGTATATATATATATATATATATATATATATATATATATATACTCAAAGTATTTGTCTTAATTGTAAAAATCAATCAAAATGTGTGGTTGTTTTGTCCCGTTTGTCTCTGTATTGCCCTCCGATGGACTGGCGACCTGTCCAGGGTGGACCCCGCCTCTCACCCATTGACTGCTGGAGATAGGCACTTGGGACAAGTGTGTGAGAAAATGGATGGATGCTATATAAAATGTATAGACTTTTATTTCAATGTATTTGGTAACATTTATCAAAAGAAAAATGGCAATGGTTACCTAATATTAGTGAGTAATGTAACATAATGAAGCAAAGTAAATGCCAATCAGAGAAAATAATTAATATCTACTTAAATTACTTCATAACAGCAAAACATTTCCTTAAAATTTTGAGTAAAATGCAAGTTCTACACACTCAAAAAAATGATTCACAGGCCTAGTAAATATAGTAATAAATAGCTATACTAACTTAATAAAATCTCTGAAAATCACTTAAGTGATTATTTGAGTTGTACATACCAAAATAAATGTCTAAAAATCCAACTGTTATTTTTGTGTCCAATTTACAACTATGGGTTAGGTTTATTTCACAAAATGAAATTAGTATTTGCTTAAAAAAATATATTCTTTTAGATATTGTAAATATTTTTGGTAAATTTCAAACAAAATATTTGGGAAGGCATTAATTCTACTGATTAGTTTCTAGAACTTCAAATATTACTCATTCTAACTTAATATTATTTCAACTTAATCATCTACTTAAGAAGTTGAGTAATTTACGCGCCAAATTGACGCTAATCGTGCAGCCTCATGGGAAATCTGCCTCTCGGCCTCGGCAACAAGTGGCAGCCTGCCGGTGGAAGGAGAAATGCCGATACAATCAGCACCTGGGAGATTACTGTGGTAAGTGTCCAGCTAGTAAGAGTGAATTAAATATTAACCCTATCTTCTGCATTAACAATTTATAGGGAGTAAATTTCTTATTACTGCCGTAGCCATGCTTTTAAGTTACCGTAACAGGGTTGTGTAAGGTTACTTAATGTTAAAGCTAACGTAACTTTAGTCGACAGAGAATTCAGCTAACGATAAGATTAGCACCAAAAACTAACTCTAAGAGTACTGAACAACAAACTAGGTTTTTATATTTGAATAAGGCGCTGTGAAGACTTTCGCGACTTAAGCTGGTTAAATAAATAAAAAAAATTAGGGCCGGATTGATCAAGATCCAATTTTGGCGCGGTAATTTGCACTTTCGCCAAACTGGAATTTTGCTTGCCGTCAGGCAACACAACACAAAAGAGAAAACACAACACAAAAAGAGAAACACAACACAAAAAGAGAAAAACACAACGGCAAATCCAGAAAAACACAACACAAAAAGAGAAAACACAATGGCAAATCAGAATACACAACGCAAAATCAGAAACACAACACAAAAAGAGAAACACAATGGCAACAGAAGACACAACACAAAAAGAGAAAACACAGCGACATTAACCAAAACGGAAATGCTAGGTACCCTCGGGCGACAGGAATCATCTCTGATTGGACAAAAGAACTGGTCCGTCCTTTGAACCGGAAAGACGGGGTTTGTTTCCATTTTTCCAAATCATGAGCGCCACAAATGACGAGGTACACGCTGCTATTAAGCAATGCTTTGATGCCGGTGTTGTGCGAAAAAGTGAATGTCTGCGAGAATCTGATTGCGCTCGCGGGAGCGCGCACCGCAGCCCGCTGAGCGATAGCGTAAACCTGCTTTTCTCTGGATTAAACGGTCATGACATGCAGATACACACAGTTGCATTATAATATAGGCCTAATTAAATTATAATATAGGCCTAATTAAAGATTCGAAAGCTTAACGTTTGTCACATAACAGCAGTTACGTGATAGACATGTTTCTATACTCGGTCTGATGACTTTGTGTAGCCCTGACATTGGAGACTACACTACAATAAATATGATTTACTGGAGGGTTTTCAATAAAGATATGATACCTTTTGCAACGATCCTCGTGACTCTGCATTGTTTTTTATCTGATCTGGCCGTATATAGCACGAGTTTCCCATGTTTCTATGTGTTTTGCAGTTTTCAATCGGTTTTCACCTGTCAAAAATTGATTGAAGGCACAGTATAATCACTCAAAGGTTATTTCTACCTAAATATGACTAGATTTCCTTCAGGAGATGCATGATTTAAAGATCTGAGCTCACAAAACAGCTTGGAACTCTTTTAAAGGACCATTACAACACAAAATAGCCATTTTGACTTGCAAAAAATGTATTAAAGCCCAAATACTCTCATTCAAAGGGGATATCTGCCCAAATATGACTTGATTTCATTCAGAAGCATCTTATTTTAAATAGAACAAGTCCTTTTTAGGCAAAAATCACCTTTCTTCAACCACATTTGGCCTTTAATCAATTTCTAGCAGGGCGTTTTGACCTCAGCCGACTTGCTAGAAACTGATTAAAGCCCAAATACTCTCATTCAAAGGGGATATCTGCCCAAATATGACTTTGATTTCATTCAGAAGCATCTTATTTTAAATAGAACAAGTCCTTTTTAGGCAAAATCACCTTTCTTCAACCACATTTGGCCTTTAATCAATTTCTAGCAGGGCGTTTTGACCTCAGCCGACTTACTAGAAACTGATTAAAGTGTCGTGTTTTCTTTTTGGGTTACTTTCACTTTTTGCGCACAACACCGGCATCAAAGTATTGTGCAGCCTTTCGTCTTTTGTGTTGTGTTTTCTCTTTTTGTGTTGTGTTTTCTCTTTTTGTGTTGTGTTTTCTCTTTTTGTGTTGTGTTTTCTCTTTTTTGTGTTGTGTTTTCTCTTTTTGTGTTGTGTTTTCTCTTTTTGTGTTGTGTTTTCTCTTTTTGTGTTGTGTTTTCTCTTTTTGTGTTGTGTTTTCTGATTTGCCGTTGTGTTGTGTTCTTTTTGTGTTGTGTTTTGCACCTCAGGGCCACCGTACTCTATGGTCTCTGCGGAAGTTGCAACTTCGCAACGCGAGAAAAACGGTTGTTTTGAAGATGTGAAACTTTCTTATTCACTCTTCCTGGTCTTTCTTCAGTTTTTCCTTCTTCCTTCTCCATTTTGAAGCTTTGATTTCAAGAATTGCATTTAGGAATACCGCTAAAAAAGTTTATTTTCCGTAAATATAAACCAAACAAAGTTAAAAGCAACAGGAAAATGTCCGCTTTTGTTGAGCACACCATCGGCTTGCCGTTTGTTAATAAACGTTTCTATGGCAACAGTCACCAACTGCTTCCAGTGCTGCCTTCAAAGACCATCGTAAACTAGGATACCTACAACGTAGCAGGAAGCTTTATTTTATTTATTTATTTTTTTTTGCGCTGTTTTTACAGTTTACTTAGAGTAGAGGATGTTTTGGAATGACAAACATCCAAATTTAAGAGCATATTCTACTTGTTTTATCAACTTGTTATAGCTAATTACTAATGTAACAGACTGTTCTGTGTCTGTATGTTAAAGTTGTGTCCATCCCTGTTGCCGGGGAGCGAAAGTTCGCCGGGTGTACGGCAGGGGGATCTTGTGAGTTTTTGGTTATGTGTTAAAGGAAGAAGAAGAAAATAAAACCGGAAGCGGGGTTACCGCCGAAAACTCCGGCCCGTCTCCTGTCCCGTTATTGCCTATAAAGTTCATAATATGGACCCAAAACGCTCGGTTACGCTAACACCAAAAACTAAATAGAATTTTTAACAAAATTCTTCAAAGAAGAAAACAACTTTTATCATTCATGGAATGTGAAATGGATCAAATCCCCTTCGCAATCAAGCCCTCTAAAAATATAAACTTTGTATTGAACAGAATATATCTATTATGTGGAGTGAGGTTGTGTTTATACAGAAGTTTCCAATAGAAAAGGACCTGTTCATTAAAGTCCGACTCTATTTGATGGGTAACTTATTGTAGTCAAAGTCACATCTCAAGAGCAAATCATTTTTTCCACCTACACTTTGAATAAACAGAGTTGGGAATCACAAACCAAATGGATTCTAAACATTTATAAAATGATTTCGGGTAATTAACTTTCATTTTTGTTCATGGAACCAAAATCAATTACATTACATAGTTTTTAACCGTATCTTTTTTTCTTTTTTTTTTATATATATAATGACATTTGCTCTTCTATATAAAATTAAGTTTAATTTTGTTTATTTCGATTAAGAACATTTTTTCAAAACACAGTAATATCCCTTGAAATCCATGTAATAAAAAAGTTTTTTTGCATTTTTTTAAATATTCCTATGGATAAAAATTGTTGTATCTTTACAGATCAGTATTCCTAAGTATTTTACTTCTTTCTTTATTTTTATATTATGGAGTGTTTAGAGAGGGTAATCATGAATAGTTTGAATTTCACACTTGTCCTTATATAAGTGCAAGCTTTAGAAAATTAGTCTATTGTTTTTAATTTGGAAATGAAATGGTCAACCAAACTAGCTTAATTTCCAACTTCCCAGGAGGATTCAGCCGATGTTTTTGCCATCGGCTGAACAGAGACAATGTTGGGGTTAACCATTTGAATCCTTTCCTGACTACCTTAGTTACTTACTGTGAGGGAGTTTGTGCTGAAGCTATAGCAAAATTATTTTCTGCACATTGAAGATTGACTGTAAAACTGTGATCTAAATATCCCATTCACTCATTCATTTCAGTGCTTATCGGAGTGAGAGAAATTGTCAATTTAACTTGAAAGGTGAAACTTTCTTTTCATTCTCTTAAGGTGTAGTCCAAATATTTTGGAATACACCTTAAGAGAATGAAATATCCAAATTCTACTATATGTTTTGACAAAAAAAAACGAAATCTGTTGAGTTTGATCAGTTTTAATCTAAAACTGCATCACTATATGTCGGCTCCACACTTCACCTCATTCCAGGTTCTGATGTTAGAGGCGAAGTTCTTCTGCTCTACATTCATCAGGCTGACAGACAAATAACAAATGTTCACATTTTAACACGTTTTTCAAACTTTCTGAGCAACAGTCATGATTTGGACATGGAGACTGTCGTTTGATCCTTCAGAGACTAAATGCATAAAGTCAAAGTAGCAATGTTTCTTTCTCTAAGCCCACCACCCAGAAACCCGTCCATCTTTACCCTACCACCAGGTGCACCACCCCCTCCCTTCGTTTCCCCTCCATCATGTCCGTTCCCTTCAGGACGAAGGCGTTTGTCCTCTGTCAGTTTGGAGTCCCTGCCGTTTGAGTCCTGATTTCTGACTTTAGGAGGCTGCAGCCAAGCAGGGCCAAAAACGAGTCCAAATCAAATTTAAATAAAAAAAGAAAAGCGCCGGTCGTTTATCTTCCACCTGTCGGGTTTCTCCTCGCCTCACGCAGGCACAGCGCTGGCCGATCGGTTAGCAGAGGATGATGACGTCCAGATTTTCCTCCCACTTCCCCCGCGTGGCGCTACATGATGATGCGCGGCTCTGGGACCGACTCGTTGATGGATTTATGGGGCAGGACGTTGGCGCCGTTCAGGTAGAGCTCGTCGTTTACGATCACGTCCTCTCCCAACACCGTCACGTTCTCCATTCGCACCTGAAGACACAGACAACCCAGAAACAAATCAGCCTTTAAGCTCTGCTAATGCTAAGGTTCTGCTGCTCTATTAGTCCATTAAAAAAACATTTTGCTGACATGACCTTTGGATAAAACGCGAATAATTCTTTTATTAAATGTCTGCCAGAGGAAATATGTCGCATTTCAAAACAACCTACAGCTTATTTAAATTTTTAGGGAAAACATGAAATGTTTCATTAAGAGGAGAAGGTGGCCTGACCCCTTCGACCGAGGACGTTCTGTCCAACTGTAAATGCATGTGATCGCCGTCCGGTGGGCGGGACCCGCCTGCACTCACCCACTGCCCCACAGAGGAGCTCCACCCGACGATGCAGCTCTCCAACCAGGAGTGCGATCGCACCCTCGACCCCTTCAGTACCGTGCATCGCTTAATCCTCACGCCGTCCTCCACCACGACTCCGGCGCCGATGGTGACGTTCGGCCCGATGGTGCAGTTCTCCCCGATCTGCGCCGTTGGGTCCTGCAGACAGACCGTTCCCGGCTGTTAGTGGTTCTTCCTCCTCCATCCATCAATTCATCAACAAGCTGCACTCACCACCAGGACGTTGCCAAGGAAACCGGGTCCCGTACGCAGCCTCTCTGGAGCGTGTTGCCGTAGCGAATGCAGGTACATACACATTCCCGTCAGGAAGTCTTTGGGCTGGCCGATGTCCATCCAGAACCCTACAGAGAACAGGCGGTCAGCAGACGAAAAAGCTGAACAAACTCCCAGAAACGGACTGTTTGCCTGAAAGCGACGCAGATCAATTTGACCCAAATTATTAAATAAGCAAAGAACGTTCTAAGCAGCTACCTATGGGGTAAAAACACTGGTTACTGGAAACACTGGTGTGTCTACAGGACGAGAGGAAGGAGAGAGAGAGACGGGGATGTGGACGAGCACCCGGTTCAGATCAATGGGCTGACCGGAAGGATTTCTGTATGGAGTGAATTTTGTTTCAACATCGTCAGAAGCAAACAAAACCTTTTTAAAAATGGAAATTTAAAGAAAAAGCAACCAAGAAATGAAACTTCTTTAACAAAAAAACGTTCTCAGAGAAATGTTTCTGTTTTCTAAGATTCATGTTGCTTAAATTTCTGTTTAAGACTGATTTATACGAATGAATGCTTATCAAACTGCATTTTACACGTCGCATTCTCCTCACTTCAAGCTTATTAAAAACTCTCACTCATGACCATTAAAAAATACAAAAAACTAAAATATCGTTGCTAATGTCCAGCAGACTGATAGAAACGCGTCTTTACTTCCTCACTCCAGAGGAAAGACAGCAATTTGTAAAACTCAATCTGAGAAACAGATATTTGAAAATATATAACCCATGAAAAAAATTGAAAAATGTTGTATATATATTAAAAAAAAAAGGAAATCTTAGAAATCTGTAAAATTATTTTTTATTCATTTACAAAACCTGTTTTTAAAACATAAATAATGGAACAAAATTGACTCCGTATTTCAGCTCTATTTCTGCGCTCGTCTACGATTGTCTCCTCTCCAGAACTAAAAACGTTTGGATGTGAGAAAAGATCCAAACACTTACGTCTGGTAGAGCTGTGAGCTGCAAAAAACCAGAGTGGGTCATTTTTTTTTCCTCCACCATAAAGATTTTTATTCTGATGCTAAAACAGGACGAACTGAGCCCTCCCACCATGAGCTACAAACTAAACCAGCCTTTATCTTTGGTACACTTTCTGCTCTAAAAAAAGCAAAAAACATCATTTCTAAATCCTCTGGTAGATACAGATTCTATTCTTATTATTCTGAACACATCATCTCCATCTTTCTAATGGTTTGTTTACTGAAACTGCTGCTGTGTTTGACAGCACTTGGTAAATCCTGTCATGCACTCAGCTGCTGGCTTCAAGGAAAGAAAAGCTATAATAGAGCCGGTTCTTTTGGACTGGGTTCTAAGCCTGCAGCCGGCTAATGGTACCGTCTGACTGATAGTTACCCTGCAGCTCCATGGCGTACAGATGGCTCTCCCCTGCCATGACAGGAAATATTTCCTTTTCGATGGACGTCGGTCTGAGCTGCACACAAACAGAACAGCAGCGGTCAAACTATGTGCAAAAATATCAAATAAATCAATATGAATACAGTTCATATTTGTATGTTAATGTATGCTAGTGAAGATTCTCAGTTTTTCAGGTCATAGTCATTCCAAAAAAGTTAAAAACAATCCACTGGACTTTGTTTCCAGGTTTGAAGACGTTTCTCTTCCATCCAGGAAGCTTTTTCAATTCAAACTGTCAGAATTATTGTTAAGTTCCAGGTTTTATACAGTAAAAGAACGGTATGTTAATATATGCTGCTATAGGCTTAGACTGCTGGAGGACATAGGGACCCCTTTTTTCATCATTCTGCTTCATTCTCTCTCTCTATTCTCCCACTCTGCAGAATCTGTTAGTTCAATATATAACCTTCTGCTCTCTCTGCTTTTCCTCATAGTAGCTTCATCTGGTCTGTTCCTGTTTGGCTGTGACTCCATCCTGAGAGAAATATCAGCTGTGCTGCTGCCATCAACTACCTTTGTTTCTAGATGTTGGAGCTTGTACTTTTCCAGTGTAGTCCTGTTTCTCTGACTGTGACAGCTAACTGGATGTGCTCTCTTCATCCTCTGACATGGGAGCTGGCTCGAGCTGTCTTCCGCCTGCCTGGCTGTGTGCTTTCCTGGACGTAAATTCTTGTGGAGCTTCAGCTGGACAGTTGCCTTTTGTAATCTATGCTTCTTCGTTTCTATGTCTGCTTCTGTCTCCTTGAACCCCAGTGGGCCTCAGCAGATGGCACGCCACACTGAGCCTGGGTTCTGCTGGAGGTTTCCTTCCTGTTCAAAGGGAGTTTTTCCTCTCCATTGTTGCTACAAGCATGCTTAGTGTGAGGGATTGCTGAAGAGTCAATGAGTCGCATGCAATCAACTGGTTTGCTCTTTGAATCAGTTTCACTGTATGATCTGGTTGAATTGTAAAGAGCCTCTAGATGACGTGCTGTGAATTGGCGATATAGAAATAAACTGAGTTTAATTTCACAAAAAAAAATACTATTCTACTGCTTAGAGCTAATCACAACAAGCAACAATGGTTGCTAGGCGACCATCGATTGGCACAGAGCTAAGGCAGAAAGTTCATCTTCTGGCCTTGGTAGCAGGTGAGTAGGAAGCTAAGCCTCACCTGTATCCTGCTGAGCATGCTGGGATTGAAGATGTAGATGCCGGCGTTGATCTTGTTGGAGACGAAGACCTGCGGTTTCTCGACGAAGCGTTGGATCCTGCCGCTCTCCGCCTCGTAAACCACCACGCCGTATTTGGACGGCTCTTCCACACGTGTTACCTGCCAACAAGACGTACGTATTTCCATCAGATCAGAACTCATCCAAAGCTGCCATCGTTTGTTGTTTGACCAAACTAAACCTAAATGCTGTAGATTTTGTTTTTCATTCATTAAAAGACACAAAGAACAATAAAAAAACGAGTTTTAATTTTGTTCTCACAGGTTTCCTTCAGATTTGCTTCGTTTAGCTCAGGAATAAATCTAGTTCTAGGAATAAATGTTTGGAGGAGAAGCAGAGCGGCCCGCCGTAAGCAGAAGCTAGCCTTCGATGTCTACCTGTCCTCCTCTTTCCTCTCTGATCTCCATTTGCTTCAAATTAGCACCACAAATAAAAAAAAGCTACGTAAATATAAGCATAAATAAAAATCTCTTGAGTTCTGAAACTCTAAGCTGCTAAAATACAGAAACAAAAAATCTGCGCAAACATGCGGATCCAGTTATATCTGAAATATCTGATGAAGTTGTTTTAATAAACTTTCTTTTTTTTTTAAATAAAGCATTTTAAATGCCACGATAATCAAATTTAAAGAATTTTAATGCCAATTAAGGCCTTAATAAAAAAAAAAAAATAATAACTTAATGACTTTTAATGCTTTTTAATGACCGGCGGAAAGTAAAAAATTTAGCCTCACCTATTTTTTTCCAAAATAAAAAACTTCAAAACACCATGAAACTCCAATTGAAACTCTGGATGAACCCTCAGACTTTATAGATCCACATCTTGACTATAAGTGAAGCTAATTTGGACCGAATAAGTTGAAGC
The DNA here is from genome assembly GCA_018398635.1 of Cyprinodon brontotheroides. Lineage (NCBI taxonomy): Eukaryota > Metazoa > Chordata > Actinopteri > Cyprinodontiformes > Cyprinodontidae > Cyprinodon > Cyprinodon brontotheroides. The sequence continues at coordinate 41,902,271 of JAGKQL010000041.1, read as the reverse complement.
ATTTTTATTCCACAGAGGTTTTAGTGGGCAGAGTGCTAGGAGGAAATGGGATTTTATCACAATGCCAAAACTGCAAAAATAAATTTTTCACTTATAAAAGAGAATCTGTTTAGATAAATATGCTAATTTCCATTATTGGAGATAATTCTGCATCAGGCAAAGCCTTTGCTCCTAAGATTTAGCCGTTTTATTGAAATTTACCAAAAATATCACCAAACTGAATAGAAAATAAGAATAACAGAGCAAGTACCTCTGACCCCTCCTTGGAAAGGCCATTAGGGGGCGGGGCTTAAAATGAACACCTGCTGTTGCATTACTGCCGCAGAGTCACACATGTCAGGTGGAATTTTAAATCTCATTTTTATTTTTTTTTACACAGCTATAAAACAAAACGTACTTGTGAAAAAAAATATTTTAAAACATGTTTTGGAACTGTTAGCGCCCCATTTGAAAGGCGTGTGGATGAAACACCAGGTGACTGTGTTTGGGCCATTTCTTTAAATAGATAAACAGCAGCAGGTGTCGGCTGGGCCCATTAGCGGGCCCGCCGGGCTCAATGACATTTTTATGTTTTGGCCTAATTTTAAAAACTGAAAACAGAAAATAAACAGTTTGGTGTTTAAAATGGAGACAGATTTCTTTTTGCGGATATTTAAAAAATAAAATAAAGTTGTAATATTTGTAGCTCTGTACAGTTTTTTGTTTGGCTGTACTGGGAGTAAAATGGCTGTTGATTTTTTACTAATACTTTATTTTCCATTTGCGTTCACGTAAAGGACGTATTTCTGATGGTTTCTCACCACGATGGTCCCCTCCTTGCCGTGGCCGCGGTGGAACTGCAGCAGGTCTTTGAAAGGAAAGTCACAGATGACGTCCGAGTTGAGGACGAAGAACGGCTCGTTGTCCACGTTCAGCAGCTCTCGGGCCAGAGCCAGGGGCCCCGCTGCAGAAACACACGCAGTTTTAACGCCTGCTGCATTTCTAACTAATGAAATGTGTAAAAATATTCTAGAGATTCTGACTTTAAATCAAATATTTACAGAGTTTCTGTCTTTTTTGTGGCCCTTGCTTTCCCATCTGTAAACATCTACATGAAGTCTATTAATGCACCTTGTTGCTTTGCACACATTCTTGTATCTAAAACGACCCTCAGCCACATTTTGCCTGAAGGGATGAAGGAACTCACCAGTTCCCAGAGGCTCCTTCTCATGAGACAGAGAGATCTGGATGCCGAGCTGAGGAAGGAAACAGGGAAGCAGTCAGGAAAACTCTGGATTCGCAAAAAGATGCATTAAAGGAAAAGTCGCTCATTTTCAGAATTCAAACGCCTGAAAGTTCTTTAAATCTGAAATGATTCCATCCTGTTCAAAAAATGATCAGTGTTTTTAATTCA